>VZRE01006219.1:5258-61513 GCA_013396775.1 Cephalopterus ornatus | reverse complement strand
TTATAGGGCAGTGTCCTCACTGTCCCCATCTGAGCTGGGTCAGGGACTCCAGGAGCTGTGTTGTTATAGTTTTTCCAGGCTGTTTGTGACTGGAAGCTGCTCCAGGGCTTCTCCGTGAGGCTCCAGAGGCTGCCACGAGGGACACAAGGCCACCTCTATGAGGTTCAACCCATCCCTTCCCCCTACACACACCCCCACACCCGCACACACCCCCCAACGAGGTGTTTCTGACCCAAGAATCACTGATCTGGTGTCTAACAGGAGAACCTGAGGGCAGCCTGGAGGATGAACAGTTTTTGAGCCACGATGTGATGGTTAGATATGATAATTAGCCAGTACTATAATGCTAATTAGCCAGTACTATAAAATTATACCACCTATTCTGTGTGCTTGTGCTAAATGTACTTTATGCCCCTTGCGGCCTCGCTCAATAAAGCCCTGCTCTCTGTCTGACTTCACTGAACTGTCCAGGGAATTTCTCCTTTGGTTTTGGGCCTCACCAGGTGTCCCTTTTCCTTGCAGGGGAAGGTGGCCCAGACGGCCTGCATGTCTGCCTGCAAGCACCTCTCGACGTCGCTGCTGCAGCTGCTGCTGGAGGCCGAGGTGAGGCAGCTCACGCTGGGGGCCCTGCAGCAGTTCAACCTGGACGTGGAGGAGTGTGAGCGTGAGTGCCAAGTCACCCCCTTTCCCCTTGCCTTGCCTTGCCCTGCCCCTTCGTGCTTTGGGATTTTCAGGGATGCGAGCTGGGAAGGGTGGACGCCCCGCAGAGCCCGCTGGTGCTCGCCGGGCTCACTCGCGGGAGCGTCTTCGTGGCAGAGGAAGCCCAGCAAATTCTGAGAGATTGAGGTTGTAGTCTTCCTTTTCCTCTTCATTGCTGTATTGGTGCTCTCCAGACCATCCCTGCTTTTTGAGATGGAGTAGTTTAAAAAATAGGAGGGACTCGAGTGCGGGAGTTCATTTATGACTCTTTCTGACAAGGTCTGGAGCCAGGCTGGGAGAGCTGGGGGGGTTCAGCTGGAGAAGAGAAGGCTCCAGGGAGAGCTGAGAGCCCCTTGCAGGGCCTAAAGGGGCTCCAGGAGAGCTGCAGAGGGACTGGGGACAAGGCATGGAGGGACAGGACACAGGGAATGGTTTCCCACTGCCAGAGGGCAGGGAGAGATAGGATCTTGGGAAGCAATTCCTGGCTGTGAGGGTGGTGAGGTCCTGTCCCAGGTTGGGCAGAGAAGTTGTGGCTGCCCCTGGATCCCTGGAAGTGTCCAGGGCCAGGTTGGACAGAGCTTGGAGCATCCTGCTCCTCAGAAGTTTTGGTTCTCTCCTGACCTCAGCCGTTCATCTTCTTTTTGTGCTGCAGGGATTTTTTCCCTCACAGTGAAGCCTTTCTGCAAACTCAGTGTTATGGAAAAAAGAGTTCTTGGGACAAACTGACATCTTCTCTGAGCTGTGTGTGGAGCATCGTGGTGGCTTTGCTCTGAAACCTGCTCATTTTGGGTCATCTGGAGTCCACCTGAATAAGGACTGAAATTACCTTGAAGTTGTTTCTTGTCCTACCCAGTAAAAGGGTTAAAAAACAGAGCTCAAAGCAGACAAAACGCCTTTTTAATCCTATTTTTATAATTAAGCTGAAGCAGAGTGAACACACCTGTGCACAGGATCCTCTTTCCCTTATAAGGGGGATGGATTTATTAATGGGATTAGTATTGGGATGGATTGGTGACCGTGGCACAGAGCTTGATGGAGCTGATAAAAAGTTCAGGAAATCTTTGCTAATGTATTTTGGGGGCTTTTTTTCCCCCAAATACCCACTTTTTTGGCTTGGTTGAGGTGGAGACTGGGATGTAACTTGTTTATCACAGAATCATGGAATGGTTTGGGTTGGAAAGGATTTTACAGCACATCTCGTTCCCACCCCCTGCCACAGGCAGGGACAACTTCCACTATCCCAGATTGCTCCAAGCCCTGTCCAGCCTGGCCTTGGACCCTTCCAGGGATGGGGAATGACTCAGTGACATCACCATCGTTGGTTCCATCATCACCTGGCCCTTCCCACTCTCAAAATCTCTTTTCCACCCTTGATCAAACATTTTCCTGACCGTGTTTTCTTTCAGCTGCGCCCACCAACACCGAGATTAAATCCAGTGCTCAGAAACACCCCCCAGTAAGATTTGTGGTGTTTCTAACAAACATATTTTCATCTTTTAGTGTCCATTTGCAGTTTTCCAGCTGAATAACCTGGGAGAAAGATCCCTGGTTAATGAGTCATATCCCAATCCCGCAGTTATATCACATGCCATAACACAGGCAAGGCCTTATTTTAATTCCAGCAACCCCAAATTCTTCCTGTCCAGTTTGGGTCCCATCAGCTCCTGGGGAGCAGCTGAATTCCAACCGGTGCCCGCAGAGGGACAGGAGATGTGGCTGGGAATAATAGGGACCATTTGTCATCAATAATTCCATCTGTTTAGGCTGCAAACACACGCAGATCCCGGCAGTTTTCCGCCCCATCGGTAACAGGGATCACTCAGCAGCAGCTCTTCCCTAAGAGCTCCTGCCGCAAGGAAAGCAGGTGGCGTTTAATTCCGGGTTTAAAAGCACAATTCCTTAAATTCCAGTTGTCTTTGGAGGCCAGACCTGGAGCACTCAGACATTCAGGAGCAGGTGACTCCACCCTGGGACAGGTGACCTGTTCCCCCATCCCAAGGTGCCGTCGCGGGCAGGGAATGGAGACGGATTCCGGAGCTGGAATCTTCCCATCCATCACTGTCAGTCCCGGAACACTCAACCCACACTAAGCCTTTTTCTTCCTTTTCAGCAGTAAAAATGTCTGGTGTCTTTGCTGACACCAGGAGTCATTTTACTTCTCTTTTTGGGTGGCAATTCCTCATGTTTTTAATTTCAGGATGAGCCAATTCCAAGAGTGAATGGGTGAATTCAGAAAATATGTTTCAATTTGGTTTTTTCCTTGGGTTTTTTTTTTATGATTTTTTAATATTTTATCCGAAAGCACAGGTGTGAATCTCAGCATCTTTATTATATACCCTCTTTGAATTTCAGCATGTTTATTTTACAGTATTTGACTTCAAGCCTCTCACTCCATCCTGTTCCTCCCCCCAGATCCCCAAATCTTACTTAGTTTATTATTTTTATCATATTAAAATAGGATTTGGGAGCTGTTTGGAGCACTTCCAGTGAGTGCTGTGATGTGGGAACAGGGCTACAGGGTTTTGATCCTGGAGTTTATCAGTTTCTTGTGATGCCAGAGGAATAATCTGATTAAGAGAGGGGTGAGGCAAATTAATAAAAGGACTTACTTGTATATTGAGCAGAGTTCAAAGCTGGTGAAGATGTTTTTCTGCATATTAGAAGCAGATATGAAACACATTACAGGAAAATGGTTTTATATTCACAATCAACAATAATAGAGGTGAAAAAGGTGGGGGTTTAGACACAGGTAAATTAATTCTCCATATTTGTGGGTTTGTAAAATATTTCCTGATTTATAACTCGTTTGCTGCCCCATCAGCCTGGAAAGGGAAGGGCTGCCTGAAGTGTTGGCATCAGGCTGAGTTTTGGCACCAGAGGTGCAAGAACTGATGGACGAGGGAGGGGATTGTGCCCCTCTGCCCCCTCAGCTGAGACCCCCCTGCAGAGCTGCCTCCAGCCCTGGGAACAACAGCACAAGGACGTGGAGCTGCTGCAGAGAGTCCAGAGGAGGCCCCGGAGATGCTCCAGGGCTGGAGCCCCTCTGCTCTGGAGCCAGGCTGGGAGAGCTGGGGGGGTTCAGCTGGAGAAGAGAAGGCTCCAGGGAGAGCTGAGAGCCCCTTGCAGGGCCTAAAGGGGCTCCAGGAGAGCTGGAGAGGGACTGGGGACAAGGGATGGAGGGACAGCTCATCCCTCGGAGCTCTCAGACCCTCTGTTTTCCCAGTGAGTTGCGGTTCCCTTGGAGGATGAGAGGAGCACATCCCACATCCCTTCCTTCCCACCTCTCCACCTGTCAAAACCCAGCCCTGACTGGAAAACAAAACTGCCTTTTCCTGCTGTTAAAGTGGAGTGAGGTGATTTGTGCTGACAGCAGAGGTGTCGTCCCATCTTCCCAGAGCCGCTGTTCGTGCCCTTGGAATGCGCAGGGTGATTTATGGGTGCTCCAAGTGACCACGGGCACGGAACTGGGAGCTGCTGCTCCACGGCTGTGCCACCTTCCTATGCTTGGATTTATCCTCCTTTATTTCTCCCTGAATTTATACCACCTTCATTTCCCTCAGCTGACCTTTCCTAGAGGTTGCAGAGCGCTCAGAGTAGGAAGAGGGTGAGTCCTGGTGAATTAGTACCTGTAAATATTCCTGGAGGAGAAGCTCATGTCTCCCCATCTGTGAGCTTCCTCAACGTGCCCTTTCTGTCAGGATGCTGATGGGGAACATTTGGACAGTGCTCCCTACTTTAGCACAGGTCTTTGCAAGCCTGACTTGGGCAAATTCTGGGATTTTGTGTGATATCAAAAAGGAATTCTCTCTCTGCAGCCTTTGCCCCTGAGCTGAGAGCTCCTGCTTCCTTCCACTCCCTCCAACCACCACCTGACTGTGGTCCCTTCATCTGTCCTTTCATCTGTCACCTTGTTTCCTTTTAGCTTTAGTATTTCCCTGTTTTCCTTCTCTTTTATCTCCTTTGAAAACCTCTTACTGATCCTGTGGTGTCCTTTTGTCTCCTATTTCTGCTCTCTGCTACATTTTGAAGATATTTTTTACTGTGAGGATGGGGAGGCCCTGGCACAGGTTTCCCAGTGAAGCTGCAGCTGGCCCTGGATCCCTGAAAGTGTCCAAGGCCAGGTTGGAGCAACCTGGGCTAGTGGAATTGCAGGAGTTTGGAACTGGATGATCTCTCGGGTCTCTTCCAACCCAAACCATTCCGTAATTCTATGATTTTGGATATTGTCCGTCTCCAACACCTCCCTGTGTTCTACTTTGTTACCAGGATATGAACTGGTATTTATTTCCCATCCTCACAGTCCTTTGCAACTCTGTCAGGAGGAGATGCCTCTGTCCACCCCTAATTTTGTTTGAGGAATTTTAGGAGCTCCCAGTTCCTCAGCTCTGCCCCACCTTCCCTTCCCACCCATCAAGGACACACAGTACTGATGCTCATCAGCCTTTGCAGCCCAAATTAGAATCCCGGAATGGTTTGGGTTGGAAGGGACCTTAAAGATCATCTCATTCCACCCCCCTGCCAGGGGCAGGGACACCTTTCACTAGCCCAGGTTGTTCCAAGCCCCGTCCAACCTGGCCTTGGACACTTCCAGGGATTGGGGAGTCCACAACCTCTTGAGCCCATGTGAGATGGTCACAGTCCACTTTTTTTAGTAATTTAATGAAGAACTAAGAGACATCCATTGTACATCTCAGGTTGTGGATTTGGGAACCCGTGGAGATCTGTGACTCGATTCTTAAGCCTGTCCCATGGATCATGTGCCAGATTTCATGGCACAGTTTCTTCTGAAGAGCCTCCTTTTCTCCTACTTGGAAACATCTCATGGTCCACCACGGAGAAGTTCCTCCCTGGAGCTGTGGGTGCTCCTCATCCCTTCCAGCATGTCACCAGAGCCCCTGGCAGCACTCGTTTCTCTGTGGTTACAGCTCTCCAGGCTCAGCTCTGTTCCATCAGAGAAACAAATGATGGAGAGGGAGAGAAATTTTTCTTTAATCTGACCCAGTTCAGTGTATTTTGGGTGACTCCTCCCACTTCTCACAGCTCTCTGGAATTACCCAGATGGGAATGAGCTTTGGTAATTGAGTCTGTAATGGGGAACAGCTTCAAAGTGGGGTTGTGTGGGAATGGTGTGGGAGAAGGATAAGTTCAGTATGGAAACTGGGTGAAGTAGAAGCTCAGTGTGGAAACTGGAACCTTCTCCCTGTTCCTCTTGGCCTCAATTCCTATCCATCATCTCCCACCTCTTTTTCCTCACAAACTTCTCTAAGGTCCACACAGAGATTTGTTCTTCAGCTTCAGCATCCTCAAGGTGTCACTTTGTGCCTCTGGGTAAGGAGCAAGAGGTCCCATCACTTGGCTTTTCTAGGATAGTCTTCCAAGGGTTTACCTAAGGAAGGTGACTTTGAGACCTGCATCCTTCCTTGAGGAATGCTGAGATGGTTTCTCCTCCAGAGAGGGGCAACCACGAGCAGATTGTCCAGGTTCCCTTCCAGAGGAGCTGCTGGTGACTTCGATCCCGCGGCTCTACCGTCGGGAGTTCCAATGGCGTTGTGTAAACCTTCCCCTGAAATGATGTTTTTGAGGAATGAAGCCACCAGCTGTGCCCCTTTGAAGTCCCGGGACGTGCCAGGCCCCGTCCCCGCGCGCGGAGCGGCGTTGGGGGGCACAGAGGGGGTGCCCCCGCCCGCCATAATTCCTTTACAGTGGATGTCTCTTTTCTGGTGGGCGTTTGAACTCTTTATTCTTTGTCCATTGTAAAGGGCTTAACGGTTCCTGTGCCTTGATTCTTTCATCAGTGAAATGTTTTGGAAGAGAGGTTAGAGTCCCCTTGTGACCTGCCCTGGGTGGCCCAAGCCTGTAGACCTTGCAAAGACATTACTTTTTTGGCCTGAACACAAACCCCTCAAACCTTTAGCCTGGCTAAATGCTTTGTACAAACAGCCGCATACTGATCTGCTCTATTCTCCTGTGATTTTCTGCTCAAGGGGCTGTACTGTGGGTTGCTTGCTATGTTTGCCACTTGCCTTGGTAGTGAAGACAGAACAATAAACGAATCCGACAGTACTGAGGCCAACACTGTGCTTGGTTGTTCCGAGAAAATTATCCTGAAATCTGGTTGAAGAGATTAAAACCAAGAAGAACTGGCTGTGTCTCTCCCCTAAAGCTCCGTTCTCTTCTTTCTTTCTTCCTTTTTTTTTTTTTTCCCTTTAAGACTTTGTTCATTCCTCCTTCAAAATAAGTTGGTGGCATTGGTATGTAAAGTGTGACCTACGATTACAGAAGTACGGCCATGGGGTGAAGCATTGCATTCATTCCTCCCCGGGCTCCTCCCAGCCAAGGGCTGCAGCGGCTTTCTTGGAGTGTCTGGGCCGTGTTCTCCATCTCATTTCTCCTCTAACACGAATTATACCAGCTCGTTTCACTGCTTGGATGTCAATCATGGAATGGTTTGCGTTGCAAGGGACCTTAAAGATCATCCAATTCCAACCCCGTGTGATGGACAGGGACACCTTCCACTAGAAGGTTCCAGTGCCTTGTTAATTCAGTAGAGACTCTTCTTTTGATGAGAATTGCTGTTCAAACAAGTGTTGGTTCAATGTGGGACCATCATCACGTGCTGTGGTGAAGAGCAGTGTCACTCCACAACATTCCCAGCCTTCCTCCCATGTGATTCCTGAAGAGTCACAGAATCACAGAATGGGTTGGGTTGGAAGAGACCTTGAAGATTCCAACCCCTGCCATGGGCAGGGACACCTCCCACTATCCCAGATTGCTCCAAGCCTCGTCCAGCTTGGCCTTGGACACTTCCAGGGATCCAGGGGCAGCCACAGCTGGGAACAATGGGAAGGGACAACGGGAAGAGACAGCATAAGGTGAGCTGCTAACGAGCAACCACATCTTGGGATGGAATCTCTCTTGGGTTGCTCATGAGCAGATGACAATAGTGATAAATTCACGGCTGCTGTGAAAACATGCCCAATCACAACCGCTTTCTCATGAGGATTTGAAGTTCATGCTTTTGGGAGGATCTTAAATTTCACAACTCCCTGTGTGCCTCTCTCTCACTAGATTCCCACCAGCTGCAAAGCCCTTCATCCAAAATAGAAACTCGCTTTTGTTGCAGCCCTTTTGGGGTTTGATTCCCAGTGTTCCTCCAGATATAATCAGGAACACGATGGGACCCCATCCTTGGAGGGTAGGACATTGGGACTGGGGACCTCAACCCAGGGATGTCTGAGCCACCCAAGGGAGTTTCATCCCTTGAGAAGATGCTCCAACACTATTTCTCACATCTAAATATTTTTAGCTTCTCAGGTATGTGCTTTTCCGAAGTGGGGCTGGTCTAGGATTGATGTGGCTTTGGGCATAATTTTTCCAGATGAGACAGTGGGGTGCAGAGGGATGTGTGAAGATGATTTATCCCTTGCAGATCAGAGGCAGAAGGCTTGGGTTAGTCCTCCCTTGTGTGTGTGCTGGCTCGGGCAAAGCTGCAGGCAAATTTAACAGCCAACATGCATTAAAATGCCTTTACAGTTAGAATTAATTAAACCAGCTTTTGAGGGGTAAATGTAAACTCCCTTTGTCCTGAATATTGCAGGATTGGGCAGTGAAACTAGCTGGAAGCTGAACAGCTCCGGTCTCATGGAATCATGGAATGGGTTGGGTTGGAAGGGACCCGAAAGATTATCTCATTCCAATCCCCTGCCGTGGGCAGGGACACCTTCCACTAGCCCAGGTTGCTCCAAGCCCCTTCCAGCCTGGCCTTGGACACTTCCAGGGACCCAGAGGCAGCCACAGCTTCTCTGGGCAACCTGTGCCAGGGCCTCCCCACCCTCACAGCCAAGGATTCCTTCCCAATAATCTCTCTCCAGTCCCATCCTGTGCAGAACTCTATAGGCACAACCATGGGTGGTTCCTCCTGGCTCTAATTTGTGCTTTTCCTATCCAAAACCAAAATGGGAGCCGTCACATCCCTAATTTCTCTTAGTATTTTTTCATTATTCCTCTCGAGTAGCAACGTGGGATAAAAGTGATGGTTTTCCAGGCGTGTTTGCTGTTGTCCTGCAGCAGTTCTCACTTGAGTGATCACTGCAAAGATGAGCGATGGCTTCAATCTCAAAGCTCTTCTGGCATCTGAGACTATTAAAAAGCAGAGCTGTGGGTGTCTGAGAAGTGGCCACAGTGCCCCTGGAGGCACCTGTGTCTGTGCTGAAGGATGTTCTCCATCCCAAGGTTTTAATGGAAGGTGGAGCAAGAAAGTTGACAAATAACCCTTCTTTGCTTCCCAGAAATAAGGCAGTCCAGGAGCAGGGCTGAATCCTGGTGTCTAATTCATTAATCTCTTCTCATTAGAGCCCATGGGGCTCCCTCTGAGATGGGGCTGCTCTAGGAATTCTTTAAAAATAGGAATGTGATGATTTATTTTCCTTCTTTTGTGGCATTTGCTTGATAGGTTTTGGAAGGAGAAGCGTTCAAGGAGAAGACCATCTGGCACGAAGTGACTTTGCCCATTAGTCCCCTCTGATTAGCCACGGAAACAAAAGGCAAAATCCTCCTTCCTCATTGTCGAGCCATCCTTAATCCTCATCCTTGTGGAGCTTTAGGAGCTGTTTTGAGGATCGCTGTGGAGTAGAAAACAGGATAGTTGGGCAATAATGGGCCATATAAGTGTAAAACCTGTGTGCTGGTGTACATTTTCCTTTCCCTTCTTCCTTATCGCTCGGTTTCATCCCGAGAAAACGTCTCGTTCCACGTGCAGTGACTTCAGGGTCTGAGGGCGGACGCTCCCTCGCGAGCCTTCGGCGACGTCGAGTTGCGGCTCCGCAAATTAGGCCCCCTGGGTGCTGGAAGGAGGAGAGAGGAGATAAAGCTGTAACCGAAGAGGGTGAAAATGAAGTGAAGCCGGGCAAAACCAGCCTCGGGCGCGTCGTCAAAAGACGCCCTTGGAGACGTGCGGTCCTTGGCTCTGCGGGCACCGCCGAGCAAAAGCCGTTAAATGCCATGCAAGGACGAAGGCCCTCTAACACGGCTTCATTCAAGCGGGTTTAGGTTTGGCTTAAAGGGCGGATTAGAAGTAAAAAACGAATGACCGCGGTATGAAATTTTGGCCAGGTTACACCGGGGAGGAGGAGATAAATGCGGCCCTTGGAAATATTCTCTTCGCCTCGGAAGCCGACGTTTTATTCAGTTGTCAGATGTCTTCATCCACCGGGAATCAACATGCCACCCAACGGCCGCGGCTCTTCCCGTTCGGGGGTGGCAAGACCGCGCCGCCACCAGATAATGCAAATGATCTGCTGCCCAATAATTAATGGTGCTGCTGGGCATATTTTTTTGATGAATGCTTATGGGGCCTGGTGACAGGCGTGAAATTAGAAAATTCCTTCAGCGCCCTAAAAATATAAATAGCTTTCGGAACTGAAAGGAGTTTTCACAGCTGAAGATTTTATTGTGTTGAGAGGAAAAACTTTTCCACCCCCCCAACCCCCCCTTTCTTCTGGGCGAGTTGTTTGTCCGTTCACAAAACAAATACTCTGGAGCCCAGTGCGGCTCATGGGAATAAATTTCAGGTCGAATTAGTACAGTTTCCTTGCTGTCAGGACGGTGGAATTAATGGTGTTTTGATGACACAAATTTTGAAGGGTGAACAAAGACGCTGAAGGGAGGGAGACATGACTCCTTAGAAGCGCGGTCCTCCTCTCCCCCAGCCTCTCTTGTCTTCCCTGTCATCCGTCTGCCAATCTCCCTGTCCATGGTTAGTTAAAGGCGCTTTTTATCCTCTTTTCTTTCCCACAGAGTTTGCCAGATCCGGCCCAGTGCCTGGGTTCCAAGGGGACACGCTGCAGTTGGCCTTCATCGACTTGAGACAAGTAAGTCTTTGTGTTTTTGTTTTTTGTTTTTCTTTTAAGATGTGTGACTGAAGACCATCAGGTCTTAAGGGAAGGGGAGAGGAGGGGAAACGGCGTCAGTGATTTACGCCAGAGACCTATATTTCCCCCCCTCCTCCTCCTCTCCTCTCTCGAAGCCACCTCCTCATTGAGCGCTCCTGGAGATGGTGGAGGTGAAAAGGGCTGGTGGGACGGGGGCGAGGAAGAAAGCCAGGCCTGACCCTGGGCCGGTGGGGCCCATTGTGCTCCCGTTGGCTTCTGCAGACGCGGCGCGAAGGGAAGGCGGCGGCTCCGCGGGCGGACGCCGAGCAGGTGGTGGAACAGAGAGAGCAGTGATGCAGAGCCCGCCCGCCTCGGGGACTTTTGTTCCCAGATAATGCCCCCAGAGGCGTTTGGGAGGGCAGGGGGGATTTGCATTCCCCTGTGTTCTTGCCCCTTCGGGGGTTGTGGCCCTCTTTGGCTTGGCCACCCCCCCTCCCTGGTCCCCTCTTCCCCGACCACGAGTGACAAAGTGGCTCTTGGGCAAGATGATTGGGGAAGGCTCCACCCATCGGTGGCCACCTCTGGAGGGGGCCCCGTTAGAGCCAAGTTGACCATAGCAGGTAGTGAGGCATCTGTGGGGCTTGGCAAGCCAGTTTAGGGAAAAGGGCCATTCTGGGGAGTCATTTGTTTGGGGTAGAAATGGGCATTATTGATACACTAGGCCCGGGGGGAAAAGTGAGGTGGTCCTGTCATCTCTTGGCACCGAAGATGGATGGGTTGGATAGAAAGTCTGAATGAAGTAAGACTCAATGACTGATGCTTCTCTCCTATTAAAACAATCTTTTTTTGTCTGTTAAACCCCCCTGGCTTTGTCCCTCCTGCCATCATGATGCAGTGCCTCTTGTTTTCAGGGTTGACGTAGTTTGCATTCTGAAAACTTTCGGGTGCCGAGGGTATTTCTTAAATCTGCATAATCCCTTGTATCGATGATCTCCTACCACTGGGGCTCTGATTCACGCTGGAGCTGCTTTTTAACCCGTCAGGGTTTGAGGGCTTCTCAGAGAATCCAATTGATGCTCAGGCGGCAATTTGTCATCCCGCGGCACTTGTGCAGAGCAGCAGGACCTTTTAATAACGCCGAGGTGCCGCTTCTCGGCCCCGGGCCTGCCAGGAGCTGCCAAATTTGTTTGCAGAGCGGTCAAAGTAGCTACATGGGAGAGGTGTGGGTTATCACTGCCCTGCCTTGACACTTTTATCTTCATTAGCTTCTTGGCACTTTGTTGACTGGGGGACCCCACGCGCCCGCAGCCTCCGGGGTGTGAGGAGACGTGAAGGCTTTGGGCCTTTTCCAAGCACCACACCATGAATGCAGGGGTTCTGAAGAGGAAAGCAGTGGCTGTTTGAAGAGTGAAATGCCTTAAATGTGCTCGGAGAGGTTCAGCCCTGCTGAGGCAGGGAAATAAATGTGTGTGTGGGTCAGAAGCGCAGAACTCGGCCAAGGGAATCCACCTCGGGGGAGGAGAAGGCCGAGCCTGCTCCTCTGGATAGTGGTCTTCTTTGTACATGAGGTTTCCCTCTTTGGTTGGCAAGGTAGTCCCAACTTTTTTTATTGTATTTAAAAGTATCTCTGAGTTTCAAGGCCAGGTCGGATGCCCTTGGAGCAGCCTGGTGTGGTGGAAGGTGTCTCTGCCCATGGCAGGAGGTTGGAACTGGATGATCTTGAAGATCGCTTCCAACCCAAACCATTCTGTGGTTCTGTGAGTACTGTGAGGAGAAAGGGAAGATGCTCTTGCCTGTGGACTATCAGGTGAGGACAGGCAGTCCTGGATCTTCTGGATCACAGGGATGCTTGTTGATGCCAAGTGCTGTACAGATAGTGGACAACATCTCATTGCTCCAAGTAGAGAAGACTCCACCTATCACTGCCTTATCAAGTTTAGCAACGGCATGGAAATATGGGATAGCTCCAAGATCCTCTGGTCCTGACAGTGACCTGTGGATAACCAAAAACTCCATCCGTGGCTCCTTTGTGGCCATCAGAGCTCCAGTGCTCCCACCACCGTGCTGCTTCTTGCCGGACTGCAGCTCCAACTGGGAGCAGGGGACAGCTGGGAAGGTGGTGGGATGAAGGCACAGCAAGGAGAGGTCTTTGTTTTAGTTCTTCAGGTTGGTTTTTTTGGACATCGTGTTCTCTATCTTTTAAGCCGCTGAATTAAACTGAAATAATAAGGCAGTAAAGTAGATCTTAGGAAGATGTGAGGGTGGGGAGACCCTGGCACAGGTTGCTCAGAGAAGCTGTGGCTGCCCCTGGATCCCTGGAAGTGTCCAAGGCCAGGTTGGAGCAATCTGGGATACTGGAAGGTGTCACTGCCCACGGCAGGGGGTGGGAATGGATGATCTTCAAGGTCTCTTCCAACCCAAACCACTCTGTGATTCTGTGAAATGTTAACACAATGTTGACTTAAAAGATACGACCTCAAAGTGTTTGTGCTTCTGGCTGTTTTCACTGGGCAAAAATGCACCAAAATAGGAAGATTAAAGGGATTTCCCCTCCCTTCCCAACGCAGTTCAGTAGTAGCTGTTACAGAGCAGTTGTAGATCAGAGAAAAAATTCAAAATATTGTGGGATAAACTGAGTTCATGGGAATGACCAAAATTGATTCTTGGTACAGTAAAATGAAGTGATAGGAAAATGTAGTGACTTGGTTTATGTCTTGAATACAGATCTCTGTACTGGGAAATGAACCCTAAAAAAGGTATTGTCTGGGGGCATCAGAGTTCCTCCTTGAGTACATTGCAGGCCTGGTTTTCCTCTTGTGCTCAAGGAAACTGGGAGCAAATCCATCACCATGTGGTAAAGAGGAAAAGAGTCAAGCCCAGATGATCAAAATCACTCTTCTGAGCAGACAGTAAATTAAAAAGGGACTTTCTTCCCATCCTGGGACAATTCTAAATCCACAAATACCTCTAATGAAGTGCTAAAATAAACCAAGCTGCATCTCAAATCCTTCTGTAGGAGTGAGACTCAAATATTTAAGGTTTTACAAGGAAACAATGGTTTTCCCCTTTGCTCTTGCACTGATGCTGTGTTTTAGAGATCTGAACTAAGTCTAATCCCACAAATAACCTTGTTAAAATATGAAATGAGTGAGTTTTTGCCTCTTGCTTTCAACCACTGAATGTCCAAATACCTCTGAGGATCTCCAGGAGCTTTGGGATCAGCCCAGAGCCAGCTCCTGCGATCAGTTCCCGGTTTTCTGGCCAGCTGGGAATGTTTTGGCTCTGCGTTTTCATGGGTTTGTTGTGAGCGAGGGAGTGAAAGAGGAAGGTTTTATGTTTGTCTGTGAGACTGCTGCAATCCACGGCCACACTGAGCTCTCCTCACAGCCAGATCGACGCTCGTGGCCTCCTTCCAAGGGGAATCTGTGTTCAGCACTCCAGGAATTTCGCTCTGGGCTCTGATGAGGGGTTGTAGTGGATGGATTAGAGCTCCTTGCTCCAGGCCTCTCTTCCTCTGTCCAGGGAATCATAAATCCTGTGCATCAAATTTCCTCTGCAAGCACAAAATTCAGTGTCGAGGGAGATTTGGGGAAAGGCAGGTGGGAACCCACCTGGCTGGAGGGATGTGGATGTGCAAGGGATGAGGACAGGGAGGTTCCACTCCTCTCCATCATTTTCCTGGTTTATTTTATGGCTGTTACTTGGCGGGTTTGAATTTTGACATCCGCTCTTCAAAGCCCAGCAGTGAGGTTAAGACAGACAAGATCAGGGTTAGATGGGATATTGGGAAGGAATTCCTGGCCGTGAGGGTGGGGAGGCCCTGTCCCAGGTTTCCCAGAGAAGCTGTGGCTGCCCCTGGATCCCTGGAAGTGTCCAAGGCCGGGTTGGAGCAACGTGGGCTAGTGGAAGGTGTCCCTGCCCGGCAGGGATTGGAATGAGATGATCTTTAAGGTCCCTTCCAACCCAAACCATCCCATGATTTTGTGTTTACTGCTTGTCCCATAGCAAATATTTTGTGTGTATTTTCCCGTGTTGGAAAGCCAGTTGTGGTTGTTGTGGGTTCCTGTTGGATCCCGGCCCAGCTGGGGAATGAAAAGTCTCCTTCTGATACGTTAATTTTCCTCTTATTACCTCTGATAGAGATGGTAAATAAAAGATTGTTCCCCTCAGGAACACAATTCCCATCTGTCCCTTCCATAGAATCCCAGACTGGTTTCACAGGGAATGGTCACGGCCCCAAACCTTCCAGAGCTCCAGGAGGGTTTGGACAGCGCTCTCAGTGACAGGGTGGGATTGTTTGGGGTGTCTGTGCAGAGCCAGGAGTTGGGCTGGATGATCCCGGTGGATCCCTTCGAGCTCAGGATATTCCATGATTCTATGAGATGTATAGTGCTTTCTCCTGCTGCTCCCATATGGTCCAGGGCTTGCATACCCAGCTCTGGGCATAGTGAAGGGAAAGGCCCTCAAAATTTGGGCCCCTTGACACGACACTGAAGGCTCTGGCCACCTCTGTGCTCTGGTACCTGAGGCATAGTGATGGTGGGAAGTGCAGATGATCCCTCCGAGGGAGCATCCAGGACAACATACAGTCCATTCCCACCAGGCAGGAGGCTTTGGGTGTTTTTTTTTCTTAACCTGTTTTTATATATTTTGCTGCTAAATGTGGTTTCCCTGCCCTGTAAAGCCACGAGATATCTGGGGAGCAGCGTGAAAATGAGGCACTGGGTGAGCCTCAGAGCCAGACCCGACTCTGCTGCTGGGGAAACTGGTTTGGCTTATTTTTCCCAACTTGTTTTGCTGGTAGATACAGCAGCAGCTGGAAATCATATGAAAGGGATGATCAATTAAATGAACTACCCCGGCGAGGTGTCTCCTCTCCACATGTACTTGCTTGTGTCTCCGGAGGGCTCTGTTGGAGGAGGAGCTGCAGACAGATGAGCCCTGTTAGTCACTGGATGCAGCAGGGCAGAGATGAAAAGGTGACTCATGGGGTTTTCAGCTCCTTTCTGTGGCTGTTTTTCATCTCCAAATTGCTCTCTGGGCTCTCATCCCCCTGCCCCACTTGCCCGCCTTCGACATCAGCTCGGCTGGTGCTCCCATTGCATTGTGATCTCTGTTTTCCTGATAGAAGCTGTGGCTTCCCCATCCCTGGAAGGGTTTATGACCAGGTTGGAGGGAGCTCTGGACAGCCTGGGCTGGTGGAAGGGGTCCCTTGGAACAGCTGAGCTTTAAGGTCCCTTCCAACCCAAAGCGTTCGTGATTCCCTGATTTTGAGAAGCACTCCTGTACTTTTGGGTCTCTAGTCATTCTGGTTTCAACATCTTTGGTGTCTAATGCCCTTTGCAAGGGGAATTTTACCACGGGAAGGCAACATTTCCATTTCACATCTCCCTTAATCATCAGGGAATCACTGAGGTTGGCAAAGACCTCCAAGATCATCAAGTCCAACCATCAGCCTCTTCCGTTCTCTCCTCTCTTTTGATCTGCATCCCTTCCCTCCTGTGTTTGCCCTGTGTCCTGTCCTTGCTTAATGACACTTGATTTAATTTACTTAATTCGTGTAACCGTTTAATTTAATTAATTTAACCATTGCTCCGTGGCCTCTGGATCCCAGGATCCAAAGCCCTCGGCCGGCTCTCAAGCGTGGCCCCTTCCAAATATTCCAGTGAAATATTGAATTCCGGGAATCCTTCATTCCAAACGGCCTCTCCTTGAGCACTAAGAGGTGTGAAGGCACATGTTGCAGTGGAGCCCTAATTCCTAATTTCCCGGCAGTGATGGGTTGGAGCTGGTGTGATCACTGCCCTTGAACAGAGGGGTGTGCTGTTAAGATCTCATCTCCAGGCTGTTCATTACCTTTGTGACTCCTCCCCGAGCTCCTTCCACTGATTGATATCTTCTGGATAAGGCATCCAACGTTATTCATCGTGTTCATTAAGGTGGTGCCCACAGGCCATCGAACGACTGCCCGTTTTTTGCTGGGTCTTGTGCAAACACGAAGACCTGAAGAGTCTGAGCAGGTGATGGAGCCCAGAAAGGGCAGGTGTCTAATTCCAGCTGAACTAATTACTGCCAATTAAACGATATTTTGTTTCCTGACACCCCCTGAGTGTGATAGAGGCTCTTCTAGGCATCCAGAGGCCAAAAACACAGCAGCTTCCCAGAAATTATTATTATCCCAGAAGTTAACGAATGTTAGCGCCTTCATCCTCTATCCCGCCTCTCGACTTCCACAGACCCAAATTATCCTGGTTTTTCTTAGTGCCAGATTGGCCTAGGGAGACCAAAGCAAAGGTGCAGCCTGGTGTTCATTTGTGGGGGAGCTCAGGGGTGTCTGGGCTGCCCCAGCATCGTGCTGAGGTTCCTCTCAAAGGTTACCTGTAAGACAAAAAAACACCTGGATATTATTTTTCCCTCTCAAGAAATGCTTGGATTTTATGTCTTTTTTTTTTTCTAAATCCATATTTGGATTGAAATTACCTTTGAAAATGTGTTATAGTTACAGATTTAATAAGTTACAGGTTCAGGGCCAGGTTGGACGGGGCTTGGAGCAACCTGGGCTAGTGCAAGGTGTCCCTGCGCATGGCAGGGGTGGGACTGGGTGGGCTTTAAGGTCCCTTCCCACCTAAACCATTCCAGGATTAAGGCCCATTTAAATCCTTAGGAGTTTCACATGCTGTATGAGTTGTCTCCTCTTTGGAAGGTGGAGCTGTTTGTACCCTTCAGTTCAGGGTGGAAACCCGCTGTGGTGAGGGTTCTGGAGCTGTTCCACCTGTGACCAAGGCCCTGGAGATCCCGTGAGGATGTGGGACCTATTTCCATGTCACCCCTTGTGCTACAAACACCCTTTTGATTTCCTTTAGAATCATGGAATTGTTTAAGTTGGAAAAGCTCTCTGAGACCATCGATTCCAGCCATCCCCCAGCGCTGCCAAGGCCACCACTGACCCATGTCCCCAAGTGCCACATCCACAGGGATTTTAAATCCCTCCAGGGATAGGGACCCACCGCTGTCCTGGACAACTGTGCCAGGGCTGGAAAACCCTTTCCAGGAAGGAATTTTCCCAATATCCAATCCTGAACCTCCCCTGGCACAACTTGAGGCCGTTTCCTCATGTCCTGTCCCTTGTTCTCTGGGAGAAGAGCCCAATCCCCTTTACTCAAGGTATTGAGGTGTCTCCATCCATCCCTCTCCCACCCCACGGTTTCCTTAGGAAACTTGGAAGAGGTGAAGAAATGGAAAGATAAGAGGAAGGGAATGACTTCAGAAATAAGACAAGCAAAATTCACCAAACCAAACCCCAAAGATGTTTAACGAGGGTTCTTTTTTTTGGCCTAATTTCACGCTCTTAATATCATCCCCTGATCCTCCTGCCTTGGTGGTGGCCCCATCCCTTTGACCTTCTGTCAGTAACATCACACCAAGCTGCTTCCTGTTCCCTGGAAAACCACTTGGACCTCGATTAAAAACTGTCTCGGGGCAGTTGTGACACATCTGAGAAGTAGCAAGAGATGGTTTTCAAGCTGCCTTGGGACCTCCTGAAGTTCAGGCTGAGCTCCAACTAATGTCCGGGCTCTTCCAGGCATCCCACACCTCTGGAGCCACTCACTCTACTCCGAATACTCATTGGGAATGTTGTTCCGTATTGGAAACCCATCACGGATGATACATAAAGCCATTTTTTGTCCTCTCCAAAGCATCCTTCTGTGGATCCATGTGCTCAGACATGGATTGGTGGGCAGGCATTGCCCAGGGAGCCTTGCAGGAATCCCTCAGGCTGTGGCTGCCCCGGCACACCAGGAAGGACATTCCAGGGGCTTGGCCAAACCACTGTGTTTCTTGCTTGTCAGACTCAGGGTTCCTTTTTTTTTTTCAGTGCCCAAAACCCCACAATATTGGGAAAGGGCACATTAAGCAGTTTATTTTTAAATCAGTGTTAAGTGCCTGACTCACAAAGGAAGGATCCTTCAAAGTTTGGGCTGGAAATCCAAGCTGTGCTCTGCAGAAAAAGGAATGGGAAGAGGGAAGGACAACAAGGAGTGAGCTCAGAGGAAATTTAGAGCCTTAACTCTGATTTTCCTCCTTTGTTGGGTTTAATATTTTAATGCTTTATATTCCTTTAAACCCAGCCTTTTGTAGTTCAGTTGTATTAAAATCACACCGACCCCGCTCAGCCTCAGAATCTGTCTCTCTCGATCCAGGAAGGATGTATTGGTGTGGTGAGGATTTAGAAGTGCCTGCATGCTCCCCAGAGCTTTCAAACAAGAAAAAAAAGGAGAAGTGCAAACATATTCTGTTAGCACTTCTCTGCTCTGCCTGGGTTTCTGTCGCTCGGGCACGGCCGTGGAAATTGTGGAGCCTGTCGACACTTTACGGGCTGGAACAATAAAAACAAACAAACAATCAAATCCTCTCTCACTTGGGAGGGTTTTTCTGGCCTAGACAAAAGAAATAAAGGGAGGAAATGAGGAATTGGAAAGGGAGAAATAGAGTTTTCTACCTCCTGGTTGGGCGTTGAATTCTCTGAGACGTCACGTCACCAGGGCGCGGAGCGGGGATTGGTGTTGGAGGCAGGAGATGGTGGGGTGGGAGATGCTTTTCTCACCATAATCTTGGAGTCATGGTGTGATTTGGGTTGGAAGGGACCCAAAAGACCATCTTGTTCCAACCCACTTTCCACTAGACCGGTTTGCCTGAATTTTGTGGTGAAACAAGCAGTGCAGCCACTTGGGTGGGACCTGTGAAGAACCTCAGCCATAGGGGACTTTGCACTGGCACAGGAACATGATTCTGTTGGATTTTATTCCTTTCAGACCCGACTTTGGCCCCTTGGCTCCTCCTGAGCACCTTCAGCTCAGGCTGCCGGTGGTCCATCCCCCTGGAGCAGGTTCAGAGATGAGCATCCGGAGCGGGTGGGAGGCGGGATCTCCGCCCCGCTGTGCCCTCTGACTGCAGGAGGCCAAGGCAGCTGCTCATCCAACCAGGAAAATGGACACCACTGGAGTCACAGGGCCCAGAGCCACCTTTAACCTGCTGAGTGAGGCAGGACTGATGGGGAACGGAGAGGGCCAGAGGTGGTTGCCCTTCACCACAACATCCCTGTGAAACCGAACCCGCCCCGGCCATCGGTGCGTGCCTGGGAGCTGTCACTCCTGAGCTGGGGAGGAGGAGCATTCCATAAAGGAAGCTTTTATGGAGCTGCCTTTCATGACACCCTACCTTCACCTTGATCAACCTGGGGATTTTTTCCCCCGTGAGAGCTCCCGTTGCTGCCGTGCAAGGGAAGCGTCTCCCGGCTCAGCTGCCGGGACTCCCTGGGACGCCCCAGCCGGATCTTGGTGGGTGGCAAAGGCAGCTTTGTGGAGCACTCTTGTCTTGGAAGCCGTAGGGAAACAGAATCCCAATTCATCCGTGTAATTCTTCTCCTTGGGATCTCTCGAGTGCAGCCGGAGCGTTTCAGAGCGAGGAAACGTTATCTCCTGGTATTTTGCCAGTCGACTTTCAGGAATAACCCCAGCGGTGTGATAGACACCTGGAGGCATCCCACAGGACAGGGGCCCTGGTGCTGTTGTCCGTCAGGGTGACTTTGATTGCAAGGCCTTGGTGCCCCGGATCCCTCAGGAACGAGCAGTTCATTGCCTCCTGGACACGCGGTCCCGGAGCGCTTTGTTGTCAGAGTCTCCCCTTGATTATTTTTTCCCCCGTTTGCTTTTCAAGAGTACAAACACTGAGTGGGGTTTATGTGGAGCTGGACACGTGGATTAAGAGGTTAATCAATGAGGTGAGCTCCGTGAGGAAAGGCAGGTGACTGATGTGTAAGACAGGAGACACAGGAGAGGGAACTCGACCTCTTCGTGCCTCACGTGGAGCAGTGGAGAGAAGCTGCAGGAATGGTAGTGGAGCTTTGGAAGAATCCATCAGGGAGGAGATCACTCCAGATAAATTGGGAATTGAGATTAAGATGAGTTTAATATTCTATTGCAGCCAAGGATTCCTGGGTCACTTGAGGTCAACGTTCTTCACGTCTCTCCTGAAAGCCCTGGCCCTTCACAGCTGTCATTTTTATTGATGAATTGACAGCAAGGTGGCACTGTAAAGCAAGGAACATTCGCTGGGATTTATTTCAGCTTTTTTGTTAGATTTACAGACTCACAGAATGGGTTTTCAGTTAATTAGCTCCCCTCCCCACCCCCCAAATCCCGTGATAAGGGTGGTAATTTGTATTCCCGTAGGTTCTGCTGATTCCAGGTGGGTTTGTTTTTAAGCACAGTTTTTGTTGTGTTTGAGATATAATAAATATATATATATCTATATAAATGGGTGTTTTTCTAGGCTGGGTCTATCAGGGGGCCACAGGTTGATCTGATGATTGTGGGAAGTTTTCTGCTCCCTCTAAATCGGTACTTCAGTGTTTAAGTGGGGTTTTCCTCCAGAATAGGAGTGGTACAGGTATTAGGTTGGATATCAGGGAAAATTCCTTCGTGGAAAGGATTGTCCTGCCCAGGGCAGGGATGGAGTTCCCATCCCTGGAGGCATTTAAAAGCCGTGTGGGTGTGGCACTTGGGGACATGGGTTAGTGGTGGAATTGGCAGTGCTGGAGTAACAGTTGGACTCGATTTTGGAGGGTTTTTCCAACCCAGATGATTCTTGTGATTCCTCAGGTGTGTAAATGTAGGTGCCTGGTGCTGACAGAAGCCCAGAGGTGTCCCAGGTGTCCACAAAAGATAGGACATGGGATTTCAAGGGATTTGTGCCTTCCTGGAGCAGCAGCTGGCGGATGCTTTTAGGCACCAGATCCTTCACTTCAGGGTCTGAACTGCTTTGTGTGACTGATGGTTGGTTAATTAGATGTGTGTCAGCATCTGTCAGAACCACAGACCGGGGCTTTGAGGTCACAGCTACGAGTGGAAGGAATGGAAGATGAGGTGGGGTTTGTTCTAGTCCGTGGTCATGTTCCAGGTGCCGAAGCAGTTTCAGTTTCTATCCTTAAATGTGCTTTTGCAGTACCAGAGAGTCGGGAATTGGGAATGTGGTCTCCAAAAGGCCATTCTTTTGGAGGTTGAGAGGAAACAGCTGGGTGAGGGTCGGGCTCTGCTCCCAGGGAACAAGGGACAGGACAAAAGGGAACGGCCTCAAGTCGCAGCAGGGAGGTTTAGGTTGGATATTGGGAAAATTCCTTCACTGAAAGTGTGGTCAAGAATTGGAACAGGCTGCCCAGGGCAGTGGTGGAGCCCCCATCCCTGGAAGGACTTAAAATCCATGTGCATGTGGCACTTGGGGACATGGGTTTAGTGGTGGCCTTGGTCAGTGCTGGTGTCGAGGATCTTAGAGGGCTTTTCCAGCCTAAATGATTCCATGTTCTGTGATCCTTCATGCCCAGTGTTAACCAAGACAGAACTATGAAGAACAGGGCAGAAATTGGAGCACATTCTGTGAATATTCTCATTTTTGTTTCCAGCTTGCAGCTTGTCTTCACATTCCTGCCCATCAGTAAAAAAACCACTTAACCCTGGGAATGTATCAAACTTCACCAAAGCATCAGAGTTGAACAAGAATTAGAAATCCAAGGTGCAAGTTCGACTCAATATTGGCACGAATACCCTCATTATTACAAATTTTTATCCGTGACCTGAACAAGTGTGTGACTTCCAAGGTGGTACATGAAGTCAGTGGAATGCCAGGAGGGCTCCCTGTGTTGGATCCATAGGGAGGAAGAGGGCAATTAGGCTAATGGTCTTTAATTAGAGAATCACGGAGTCATTTAGGCTGGAAGAGACCTCTGAAATCATCGCGTCCAACCTTTAATTGATAAAGGTTGAGGTGGTCTGGCCACCAGCACGGAGGAGCAGCAGTTCTCTGCTGGGGGGCCTGGTGGAGGAGCTGACTGAAAGTGGAGCCGGTCAAACACACACAGATGTTGCACCAGGACCTCTGGACAGCTTTAGAGACTGAACAGAGCGAGGGCAGATTCCTTCTGGATCAGGAGCAATTCCTGAACTTCCGTGACTGTCAGGAATGCAGGGGGTGAGAGGAGCAGGACCTTTGTGTGTGTGGAGATGGAGGTGGACCCCTGAGGAGTTCCTGCTTTGCTGGAGGGTGTGTTGGTTGTGCTCCGAAACAGCTCAGGGGCATCATGTGATGAAGGTGAGGGGCTGGAGCGTGTGCAGGGAAGGGAACGGAGCTGGGGAAGGGGCTGGAGCAGCAGGAGCAGCTGAGGGAGCTGGGGGGGCTCAACCTGGAGAAAAGGAGGCTCAGGGGGGACCTTGTGGCTCTGCAACTCCCTGACAGGAGGGGGAAGCCGGGGGGGGTCGGGCTCTGCTCCCAGGGAACAAGGGACAGGAGGAGAGGGAACGGCCTCCAGCTGTGCCAGGGGAGGCTCAGGTTGGATATTGGGGCGAATTCCTTCCTGGAAAGGGTTGTTCAGCCCTGGCACAGCTGCCCAGAGCAGTGTTGGAGTCCCCATCCCTGGAGGGATTTAAAAGCTGTGTGGATGTGGTACCTGGGGACATGGGTCAGGGGTGGCCTTGGCAGTGCTGGGGATGGTTGGACTGGATGATCCTAAAGGTCTTTTCCAACCTAAATGATTCCATGATTCCATGATGTATTGTTTGCAGTAACTCCAGGTGAGGTGGATTCAAGTGACTTGACCCCATTTTACAGCTCAGCCCTTTCTCCACTGAGAGGAGTTAAATTAATGGATCTCCAAGGGCAGTTGAGGTTCCAGCTGAGCTGAGCTTTCCTCTGGAAATGGTTGTGGCATTTCCATGGCTTCTGATGAGTCCCCAGCTTGTGTCGGACTTGGCTCAGCCGAGGTTAAGCAGTGGAAGAACCACGGAGTCTTCTCCAGCTCCCACTCCCTTTGGATTGCTGATGGCAAGGTGCAAACACCTTTCAGACCAGGTGCCTACAGGAGGCCCTTCCGATGGACACGGCAAGGGTGGCTGATGGCCCTTGGTCAAAACCCATGGTTTTGAATGGTTTTGAACCTCTGACTCACCCACACCGAAAAGCAGGAATGTTTGGATGGCTCCCACGGGGCTGAGTGGGGTGGTTCCCACCATCTTCCCGTGTGTGCAGACAGATCCACCCCAAAGGTGGAGGCAGAGAGGTGGGGGAAGGGCGACAGATGGCTCCAGACGGTGTTGTGTTGTACTTAACTCCGAGCTGCTCGTTCGGTCCCTGTTTTTCCTGGATGCTTTCACACATTCCTGGGCACCGTGGGGCTCTTGGGAGATGCCAGACAGGTCAAAGCAGAGACCCACCAGCAGCTCTCGGGGTGTTCCCACGTGGTTCCCTTGGATAATCCCTGGCCCTTTCTAACAAGCCCAACAACCCACCCCAAGAGCAGCATTTATTCCGGTCATGTGCTCATCCATATTAATCTCCCCCTTCGTCCACTGAAATTCCCCCTCTCCACCAGCCCCTCCCAGGGGGTTCCCTGCGGGGGTATTTCTGTGGAACATCTCGTTGGCCTCGAGTCTCGGGATCGATACCAGGGAGGCTTTCAGCGTTTAAATTACCACCATGGTCTGCTGGGCTTGGCTTAGGGGGAAGAATCCCGGGGATGAACTGACACTCGATCCGGAGTTTGCCGGAGAGAGTAAACAAGCGCATTAGCGGGACCGGATAAGCGGGATAATTGCAGAGAGAGGTTGTTGCTTGAGTGGGTCCATTAAAGTCGACTTCAGGGAGCTGCAGCGCGTTTTAGATTGATGCCTGGAGGAGAGAAGGCTCTGGGGAGACCTTCCAGCACCTTCCAGGGCCTAAAGGGGCTCCAGGAGAGCTGGAGAGGGACTGGGGACAAGGGGTGGAGGGACAGGACACAGGGAATGGCTTCCCACTGCTGGAGGGCAGGGTTAGGTGGGATATTGGGAAGGAATTCCTGACTGTGAGGGTGGTGAGATGTTGCCTAGAGAAGCTGTGGCTGTCCCTGTGTCCCTGGAAGTGTCCAAGGCCAGGTTGGACGGGGCTTGGAGCAACCTGGGCTAGTGGAAGGTGTCCCTGCCCATGGCAGGGGGTGGAACTGGATGATCTTTAATGTCCCTTCCAACTCAAACCCCTCTGTAATCCTGTAATTCTCTAAATCCCTCATTGATCCTATCAGAGAGAAGAAACACCCGACCTTTTCCTTCTCCAGAGCACTTGTGACTCCAACTCTCTGCTGAGGGCTGGGATGAACTTTTCACTTGCTTTAAGAAGTTTCCTGCTTTGAAGCCCAACGAGTCCCAGAAATGCTGCAACTTGGAGGGGAGGTCCCTTGGGAAAAGCAGCACATTGCAAAGGTCTGGTGCAGGACTGAAGGGGAGATCCTGAGGTTTGTTTCCCTCATACCTCAGTTGAGAAAACAGCTCTGGCACATGGAGGAAGGTTTCTGGGAGACAGACATTGGAGTTACTTGGACTGAAGTGGGAAAATACAGCTGTAAGGATTTATTCGGAGTTTTAAGAGCTGTGCACCAGCTCTGACTTAGAAGAAAATAAACAAATATTGTAGTAGCTGGTGGTAAGTGGCCCGACTTTCTCAACTCACCTTGTGTTTACTGGGTAATCTGGGATGGCGACGGTCGGATCCTGTGAGTCACCCCGAGCCTTCACCTTGCTCCAGCAAATCCTGAGTTCACTAAATGGGCTAATTTAGCCCTATGACTCCCTTCTTGTCTTTTCTGATTAATTGGTCAGAATTTGGGCTTGGTTTGACCAGGCATGGTGGTTTCAGAGCTTTTCTTTCTGGTGCTTAGTTGGGAGTTTAAAATTGGGCTTGGTTTGGCCAGACGCAGTGGTTTCAGAGTTCTTGTTTCTGGTGCTTAATTGGGAGTTTTGTGTATTTTGGGATGAGATCTCTTGTGAGCAGTGGATTGTTTAGTTTCCGTGCTGTTTGTTTTTCAGTTTTATTTTGTAGTTTCTCGTAAATAAACTCCAGATTGGACGGGGCTTGGATCAACCTGGGAATAGTGGAAGGTGTCCCAGCCCGTGGCAGGGGGGTGGGATGAGATGAGCTTTAAAGTCCCTTCCAGCCAAACCATCCTGGGATTCTCTGAGCTGGTTCTGTCTCCCTGGTGGGTGCTGGCGTGGGTGGGGCTGGGAGTTCCTGGCACTGGAAATCCAGGTTGTCCTGGGTGGATTCCGTGAGCCTTTGAATTTTCTTTAAAGCGTGTTTTGAGCATGGGCTGGAGCCTGATGTGCTGAATATCATAAAAAAAATACAAGTCTGGCTTTTGTGTTCCGTGGTGTCAGACAGGCAGGCAGACAGACAGACAGAGAAGGTGTGACCCACGCCAGGGCTCACTTGGCATCTCCCCATCCTCCTGTTCACAGCAGCCGCATCTGCCCGAGTGGAAGAGCAAACACTCCCCCGATGTAATCACCTGAAATGTTCCAGGGTGTAATACCTTAATTTGGTTGCTGACATGAGGGCTTGATGGGGAAATGATGTGGTAATGAGGAATGACAGCCATGGTAGATTGGGATCTTTTGTTTCCAGGATTAAGAGAAGCTGAGCAGAAAGTCTTGCCGGGTGTGCCCCGTCACCAGGAATAGTCCCCGCACGCTGACTCAGAGCTCAAAACCACGCAGGAGAGCTCAGTCTTTCTGCAAATGGCTTCATTTGTTCCCATCTAAACCTTTGGTCAGCCTCTGGGACATCCAAGGGCAGAGGAATCTCCGGCTGGACTCGATGATCCGAGTGGGGGTTGTTTGGGCTGGAGAAGAGAAGGCTCCAGGGAGAGCTCGTTGGAGCCTTTAAGAGCTTGAAGGGGCTTAAAAAATACAGGGAGAGGGACTTTTTACCCTGACAAGACCAGAGGGAACTGTTTTAAAGTAAAACAGGAGAGATTTGGGTGGGATATTGGGAAGGAATTCCTGGCTATGAGGGTGGGGAGGCCCTGGCCCAGGTTGGGCAGAGAAGCTGTGGCTGCCCCTGGATCCCTGGAAGTGTCCAAGGCCAGGTTGGAGCAACCTGGGATAGGGGAAGGTGTCCCTGCCCATGGCAGGGGGTTGGAACGAGATGATCTTCAATGTTCCTTCCAACCCAAACCATTCCATGATCGTAAATGTCTATTCCAACCTCAGTGTTTCTCTGTAGTATTTAAGTTGTGAGTGCACCGCGAAGAAAACAGAAACCCAACAAAAATTAAATTATCTCTCTTCTTCTTTTAATTTGCGGCGACTTGGAACAAAAAGTCTCCAAAGTCTGTTCTTGCTCTGCTCCCCTTAATGTTTAAAATGTGGCATGGGGGGAGGGAATCCTGCCTGGAATGCAGACCCTGGGCAGAATTGCTTTTCAAAAGTGTTTGAAAACAATCGCTTCTGCAGGAGCAGGAGCTAATTTGAACAGCCAGTTCTGTCCTTGAGATGTACATTCCAGGATGCCGGAGGAAAATAGCAGCCTGGAATTTTGCTTCGTGTTTGAGGTTAGTTTTGAAAGGAGCCCGGCGCTTTTCGTGAGGGCGGTTTTGTGTAGCAGCTCTCAGTGGAAACAGTTTGTCTTTCATATTTTTAGGTTAAGGGATTTCTTGAAGGTCAAGCCGAGTTCACACTATTTTCTCCTCCGCCTCGATGGAGGTAGGAGTTTATTGTTTGCAGTGACTGGGGTCCAAACGTGCTCTGAAAGCTCTTGGGCATGTTGTTGGGGACATTTGTGGGAGCAGGTTGATGGGATGAATGTGCACGGGTCAGTTCCCAGTTTGTGGAAAAATGCTGCTTCTATTTTGTATCCTCGAATCCCAGAATCGTGGAATGGTTTGGATTGGAAGGGAACTTAAAGATCATCTCCTTCCACCCCCTGCCATGGGCAGGGACACCTTCCACTAGCCCAGATTGCTCCAACCTGGCCTTGGACACTTCCAGGGATCCAGGGGCAGCCACAGCTTCTCTGCCCAACCTGGGACAGGGCCTCCCCACCCTCCCAGCCAGGAATTCCTTCCCAATATCCCATCCAACCCTGCCCCCTGTCAGTTTAAAACGATAGTTTAGGGAATTTAATTATCCCTCTGCCTCTAAGCCACTTGAAACTTTCTCCAAAGGGCCCTTAATAAAAGGCAGAGGAAGCTTCCAGCCCAGATTTCTCTCCAGTAGCATATTTTTCCTATAGATTGTCCTTGAATTTACATGATGGGAATGTTCTGCTCTTGTAAAGAGAGAGCACAGCCTGTGTGGGGCTGCATAAATATATATGAAGTTACCAACTTTTCCAAGAGGAAAAGGTGATGTCATGGACTGTGGAAAGAATATTTTTTTTATTCCTGCTCTCATCTGATCACACTTAGGATATAAATAGTGGGAAGAGGCACAAACCCATGGAAATGAGACCCACTCCGGTGCAGCTCCCCCGTTGCTCTGTGCTGGCTTTGGGCAACGAGCTGCATCCAGCGGTGGATTCCAGCACATCAGCAACGTGTGGAGCCATCTGTCATGGCTTGGAGGTGTCCAACCCGTTCAGCAGTTCATTAGGCAAGGCCAGGAGAAAAATAACAGCCTAGAAAATCAGGATGCAGAAGGAAAAGGGGAGACTGCAGAGCTGAGACAGCCCGGGCTGTGCAGGGCTGTGATTTCCTCGGGCGTTAGCTGTTGCTGCCCGTGGTGGGGTCAGGGCAGCTCAGCTGTCACCTCTGGGTGAGGGGGCTAGGGGGGTTCGACTGGAGAAGGGAAGGCTCCGGGGAGAGCTGAGAGCCCCTTGCAGGGCTTAAAGGGGCTCCAGGAGAGCTGGAGAGGGACTGGGGACAAGGGATGGAGAGACAGGACACAGGGAATGGCTTCAAAATGGAAAGGGGGAGATTTGGATGGGATCTTGGGAAGGAATTCCCGGCTGTGAGAGTGAGGAGGCCCTGGAGTGGAATTCCCAGAGAAGCTGTGGCTGCCCCTGGATCCCTGGAAGTGTCCAAGGCCAGGTTGGAGCAACCTGGGCTAGTGGAAGGTGTCCCTGCCCAGGGCAGGGGGTGGAATGAGATGGGCTTTACGGTCCCTTCCAATCCAAACCATTCCATGATTCTGTGATTTTCCTGAGGATGTCCTGAAGTGCAGTATCTAGGGAATCACAGAGCCTGTCCCTGAGGACGGGGGAGGTTGGAGGTGCAGGTGGTACCCGGAGCTCTGGGGATCTACTGCAACCTGCCCATGGCAGGGGGTGGAATGAGATGGTCTTTCCAATCCCTTCCAACCCAAACCAGTTTGTGATTCTTTGATTATTTGATTTCTTCTCCCTTCCAAACCGACTCTGGATCCTCGTAGGCTGCGTTGCCACAGAGACTGCGACGTGAACTGGGGGTGATTTGCTTTGATTTCCTCATTTCTCCTCCTACACCTGTCTGTTTGCAGGTCTGTCTCTGCTCTGGTGCTTTGCTTTACACTTGGCTGCCTCGGAGCCCCCGGCAGTTTTCCTGAAGGGAGATCTCACGTTTTACACTCGTTTGACTCCAATTCTCGACGGACACGATATCGATTTTCCGTGATTTATTTCGAACTGGGCACCGCAGGTGGGGGGCCTCCCCAGTTTGCTGTGTTTTGAGAACATGAGTTCGATCAGGGAATAACTTTCTGAGCATTTTGAAACCGCCAAACGAGTCCAGCCGTTGTAGAATTTAAGGGAATAATGTCAATTATTGCCTTTTCTGAAGCAGCTTTGTCCATACACAGCTTGCAAGCGAGGGATGAGTTTTGTTTCGTGACACTTCATGTCCAGGTGAAGAGCGAGGGGGAACCCTTGATTTCTCCTGCCCCGTGGAATGTGGGGATTCCCATCCACCCAACCCCAAGCACGAGGCTCAGGGTGATAGGATTCAAGTTCCAGGCCTGAACTGATCAGTGCAGTGAGTTAGTACAGAAATTAAGTCTGGAATTAAAGCTTTAGGGTTGCTCCTGTCTCACTAAAAACCAGTTTGAAGGACACAACTTTCCACAAGCCAAAACCATTTAGATCCTGTGCCAGGGTTGGAAAGCTCATTTTTATTCTTCCGTGGGATCCCTTTGCAGAGTTTATATAATTTGGTGGTGTTTTCCCTTAAATAAGCCTTTTAATACTCTTTTAGTCAGAATCTGAGACCTCCTGAAACACTGGAAGGTACATCAGAGATCCCAAAAAAGGGCAGAGCAGCTTGTTCCCTTCCAGCTGTTTTGTGTTGAAGAGAGAGGAATTCAGATTTCTTCAGAAGCTTCCTCAGAAATGTATTTCAGAGGGTTTTCCCACCTTCGGTGTGCTGGGAAGGCCTGGATGTGGTGACAGCGACCGAGATCAGTGGGAGGCTTTGATTCTTGGCTTGAAGGAGGTGACCTTGAACAGAAAACCAGTTTGGGTATTTTTCAGGTGCAGCCAATGGCAGGTTTGCTGAAGTTTTGGGCAGGATTAGGGCCTTATAAACTAATTAAATTCTGTGAGGTGGCTCCTCACAGGTACCTTTAGCTATGATTAAGCTCTACATGGTGCTGGTTGGGATTGCTGGGATATTCTCCCCGTTCCAGACAGATCTCTGTGCATCTCTTTATATCCATATTTGCCCCTGTTTTGGCTTTTGGCTTTTTGGTGATGATCTTCCCCACCAAGATCTCCTTTCCTTACTTATCCCCATCTCACTCCATCCCATTCACAATCCTTGGTGTTTCCCGAGAAGCAGATGCGGAGGTTCAATGAGCTGTCCTAAGCTGAGGCATCTAAAATAACTCTGATTTCCTCGGAAATTAAATGTTCCAGGACACGACCAGGGAGTGCAGGGGATTGTTGGCTGCAAAGGATCCCGGGGTGTCTCTGCCCCACCCCCCTCTCCAGAGCAAGACCCATGACAACGATACACCACGTTACTCAGGATGTTGTCCAGACACTCCCAACCTCCTTGGACCCCTTTCCCACCTTCTTTTCCCCTCTTGGAAATAGTTATTTTTTATCTTGTGTGCCACTGTGATTTCTCCTGTGTCCTCCTCTCGTCCTTCTGCTGGTCCCTTGGAGAGGGTCCTGGTGCTTTTTTCTCTTTTAGGTTGGTAGATACCAAAAACCAACCTCATAAAATCTCAGCTTTTAGTTTGAGACCTGAAAATATAACCATTATAGTTTATTTTTAAAATTAAACTAGTGGAAAGTTGAAAAAAAATGGGAGAATTACTTTTTTGGGAAGAAACCACCTGCCCGGATGTCACAGAATCATGGAATGGTTTGGGTTGGAAGGGACTTTAAAGACCATCCAGTTCCAACCCCTTGCCACAGGCAGGGACACCTTCCACTAGCCCAGGTTGCTCCAGGAATGGGATTCATCTGCCCCTCGTTGTCTGGGTCATTCTGAGGGCTTTGATACAAAAATATTTAGGAAAAAATTCCAGCCCTGCTGGATGACCAACCTTTTCCTTCTCGTCCTGAGCATTACCATGTTTCAGGATGAACTTCCACCTGTTTTTAGGTCTAAAAACCTGACAAGTAAATTATCAGTGGTTCTGATAATCCTTCAGAGCAGAGGCTGCTCATCTCCTGACATCCCACTGCTCCCTTTCCTCAGAGATTCCCAAAACCCTGAACTCGGTCCCAGCAGCCCTGCTGGGCTGGAATCTGAATCATGGAGCAGGAAAGTCCCGTGTTCCAGTCACAGGAGTCGTTCACATGAGCACAGCACTGGCTCAAGGGCTCTGCCAAAGCCACTAATAGGATCCAGGTTTCTGGGATCGGGGATGGAGCCGGCAGGGAATGATGCACCGGGGCTGCAGTTCTGCACCCCACACGAGGCCAGAGTTCCCCTGCCTCAGTTCCCTCCTCTCCTCCATGAAAAGCTGGATATTGAGAAAAAGCCAAGCAGCAACTGGGGGGGGAGGGGGGGGAAGGAGTTTTTTCCCTTTTCTTGAGTGAATCCATCTTCCTGCAAACTCCCGGGAGACCTGAAACTCCTCTTTTAAAACACTTCAAAAAAGTTTTTTAAAAAACTTCAAAACTTAGGGAGGAAAAGGGTTGTTTTAGCCGCTTACGGTCCACAACCAGCAGTCAGTGGTGCCCCTGGAGTGTGGTGGGAGGTCTGCACAGAGCAGCAGGGCCGTGATTTCTGCTCCTAAATGGAAAACACACGGCCGGTGGCTGGAGGCGGGAGCTGCCGACGAGCTGAGTGATGGCCCCGATCCCCAGCGCGGATCCCATCAGAGCCGTCACTTTTACTCGGATTTTCACTCCTGGATTTTCCACTGGCTCCCTTGGAGCTGCTTGGGGCTGGCACAGCAGCTGATGAGCCCTTCAGAAGCTTGTCAAAACACTCAACTGCAGCCCACTCCGGACTCCCTCTCCTCCAAATCCATGGGAGCTCCGGGCACGGCTGTTCCCGGCTGGGGCAGCTCTAATGACCTACAAATGAGATTTAGTTTTTTAAGTAGATTATGCTAAAGGGATTTTTTTTTCCTTCTTTTCGGTTTTTGGGGGTAAATGATAGGCTTGCAATCGGATCTTTTGATGAAATCAGCTTTTTGGGGGTGGGGAAGCCTTGGATACAGCAGCTCTGGCACAGGAGCTTAAATCTGTCTTCCATCAGTGGGGCTGGAAATCACCGTGTGTGTGATGGGGTTTAGTTTCTTTGAGGACGTGTGTCCATCCCGTGGGAGCAGCTGCTGGCTGTGGAAAGGCTCCTGTCGAGCTCAGAGCCCCAGGTTACCCGTAGGAAGGAATTCCTGGCTGGGAGGGTGGAGGAAGACTGGAAGGGGTTGCCCAGAGAAGCTGTGGCTGCCCCATCCCTGGAAGTGGTCGCGTCTGGGAGCAAGTTAAAACCCAGCTCAGCTGATCTTTAAAGTTGCAAGTTTTGCCTTAAATGAACAGAAGTAGGTTTGTGTCACTCTTGCTCTTTTGGTGACCTCAGTGCCCTTGTTTGTCCCCCGGGTTTCAGTGCCCAGGGAGCTACAACCTGAGTGTGCTTTCCAAGGCACGGAAGCTTAGCCTGGAGGAGAGAAGCCTTCAGGGAGATCTTCTGGCACCTTCCAGTGTGTCAAGGGGGGTTACAAGGAGAGCTGGAGAGGGACTGGGGACAAGGACAGGCAGTGACAGGACAAAAGGGAATGAATGACTTTAAGCTGAAAGAGGGTAGGTTTAAATTGGATGCTGGGAAGGAATTTTTGGCTGGGAGGGGGGTGAGGCCCTGGTACAGGTTGGCCAGAGGAGCTGTGGCTGCCCCTGGATCCCTGGAAGTGTCCAAGGCCAGGTTGGATGGGGCTTGGAGCAACCTGGGCTAGTGGAAGGTGTCCCTGCCCATGGCAGAGGGGTGGAACTGGATGGTCTTCAAGGTCACTTCCAACCCAAACTGTTCCATGATTCTGTGATACTGTGAGTGGTTGGAGCTGCTTCATGGATGTCTTTCCCATGTAATTACTGGGAAAAGGGGTTAAAAAAGAAGTGCAGAAGCAGAGAATGGGGGTTTGCTGTGTGGTGTGGCAGTGGAGAGAGCTCTTAGTCTTGGGCTCCTGGGAGTCTCGAAGGTGCTCTGCCAACACCTCTCAGCTTCACCGTGTCTCTGTGGGGGTTAAACACGTTCAACTTCACCAAACCCATCCGGTTAGACGATGGAAGGACACTCCCAGGGGATCACAGCTCTGTATCATCATTTCTGTTCCAGTGAAGACGGTCGTACTTGACACCTCATCAAACGATATCCACTCGCTGCCGCTCCGGCTCCGAACTGTCATCTCATAGCTGTGTGATTTTTCATGAGAGCAGTGCCAGGAGAGTTGAGGAGACTGTGGTTTGGTTCTGGCTTTAGGCTAAACTAAGCCAGATGTTACGGCCCTCAGCTGAAGTCATCAGTTCCTCGCCGGTCGCTCCGTGCGCATTCCTTTCATTGCTGGAGCGCTCGGCTCTTCTGAGAATCTCCCCTTCCGCAGGGAATCCTGGGCCTTGGGAAGGAATCACATCTGGGCATTTCAGGAAAAAAATAAGCAAAGGTGTGATTTACAGAAAGCAAACAACACACTTGGCTTTGTGCCCACAGTAGATAAAGAGCCAGGAGACCCACGGCCACCCCGGGTCGTGCCGTGGATCCGAGGAGCGGAAGAAAATGGGAGAAACCAACCTCGTTTCCAAGTTTTTCTTCCAGGGCTTCTTGGGAGAGGGAAGGAAGGGAATTTCCATGGATAGTTTCGGGAGCTGGGAATTTCTAGGTTTGGCTTTGGAGGACGTTGGGCAGTTTGTGTCCTTGACTTTTGCACAGACATCGAATGGGCGTGTCCCACCTCGCGTGGGACTTGGGGGCTTGTTCAGGTTCATGACTTGGCTTCTGGTTCATATATATCAAAAAACCAAAGAGCACTAGAAAACACCACAATGAGGCCAATCATTGCCAACTACTAGGTTTGAATTTTGTAATTACTGTAGGGGTTTTTTTCCACCTCTGAGCAATGAACTGCGAGGTTTCAACACTGCTCCAAACCTGCCATAATTGCTTAAGAAAATTCCTTAAAACAATTCTTTCTGCTTGAGAAAGTTCCTTGTTTTCTTTCCTAGGAAATCCAAAGCGTTGTTTCTTCATTGATTGTTACTGCCCCTTCATCATAGTTGTTGTTATTATTATTACTACTGTTATTATATTATTATGCCATTTGAGTTGTCTTTTGGCCTCTGAATTTTTATTGGAAGTGCAATGAGTTAAAAACTGCTGCCTTGGGTTTGTCTTAGGGCTGCAATTCTCAGAAGTTCATTTAATTGTCGAATAATCTCCATGACATTGGTGATGAGTGATGGCACAATTATGGTGGTGGAACTGCTCCGCTGAGGAATTTGGCTCCAGAAGTTACCTGTGGTTCCCACAGTGAAGCCTTACCTCATTTCACTAGTATTTGGTTGTCTGGTTAAGGTTAAGCCAAGAAGAACAAGTTGAGCAACAGTTCTGGTTTGAGCAGAACAGTTGGTGGTTCCTCCGTGTGGGTCAGTCCAGCACCAGGATGTCATAGGATCATGGAATGGTTTGGGTGGGAAGGGACCCTAAAAACCAGCCAGTCCCAGCCAGGGACGCCTCCCACTAGCCCAGGTTGCTCCAGCCTGGCCTTGGACACTTCCAGGGATCCAGAGGCAGCCACAGCTTCTCTGGGAACCTCATTCCAGGGCCTCCCCACCCTCACAGCCAGCAATTCCTTCCCAATATCCCATCTCTCCCTGCCCTCTGGCAATGGGAAGCCATTCCCTGTGTGCTGTCCCTCCATGCCTTGTCCCCAGTCCCTCTGCAGCTCTCCTGGAGCCCCTTTAGGCCCTGCAAGGGGCTCTCAGCTCTCCCTGGAGCCTTCTCTTCTCCAGGTGACCCCCCCAGCTCTCCCAGCCTGGCTCCAGAGCAGAGGGGCTCCAGCCCTGGAGCATCTCCGGGGCCTCCTCTGGACTCTCTGCAGAAGCTCCACGTCCTTGTGCTGTTGTTCCCCAGAGCCGCTACATCCCTGGTTTGAATTAGGTTTTAGGAATAAGCAGCACCTACAATTCCAGCCACATGATGCATAACCCCAGCCCATGTCATGTGTGCCCGTGGTAGAATGGTTACCTCGACTCCTTCTTTTAAAATGCCCAAGATATAATTTTATATGAAAAAGCAACGTGTTCCCAGTGTTTTAAAACATCTTTCTGGGGTGGGTTCATTACGCTCGATCAAACCACGGCTCCTTGGTTGGTCTCGGGCTGAGTCCGGGATGGAGGTGCTCCATCAAACAAGCTCAGAGTCAGGATTTACTCCCATGCAGTAAAATCCTAAGGACCACTAAGCTGGGTTTAAGCACTGCAAAGATATATGAGCCTTGTCCTCTGGTGAGATGAGAGTTACTCCCAGTGATAAACTTGGCCTGGGCGGGCACTGAGTTTGTGAAGTATTTAGGGGTATTTCTCTCCCAGCTTTCATTTAAGAGCGTCTCAGATCATTGAAAACACAAATTAAACTTCCAGACAGCCCTACCTGAGAGGGAGGGGAGGCTTTGTGCTGGTTTTACAGTCTGGGAGATGCTGTTTTTATAAAATCCTAGAATATGCTGAGTTGAAAGGGACCCACCAGGCCCATCCAGTCCGACTCCTGGCCCTGCACAGGACACCCCAAGAGTCCCCCCCTGTGCCCCAGAGGATCATCCAAACCCTCCTGGAGCTCTGGCAGCCTTGGGGCTGTGCCCACTGCCCTGGGGAGCCTGGGCAGTGCCCAACCACCCTCTGGGGGAAGAACCTTTCCCTGAGATCCAACCTGAGCCTCCCCTGACTGAGCTTTAAACCAGCAGAGCTCCTCAATCTCAATTCCCACCGCCCCGCTCCTGATCCGGGCTGGCACACCGCTCCGTGCCTCACACTTTGGAAGTACAAACATGTTGTGCAGGCTGGATGGGCTGCACATGAAGCTTTATTCCACCTGAAGTGGTGGCAAAAGCTGCTCCCGCGCTCCGGGCTTGGTTTCACTCTTGGCCGTGCTCGCGCAGCCTTTGCCCGACTCGGATGTTGGATGCGGATTTGGGCGCTGGAGCTGAGGTGTGAGGCCGTGCTTTGTTGGCAGGCCGGAGCTGTAACCTGATTAATCTGAACAGGTAAAAAGTAACGCGATCCATCAGCAGCACAACCGGCGGCGCAGTCGGCGAGTCGTGAATTTTTCATCAGGGGCCCCTCGGAGAGGAGGTTCAGTTACCGAGGGTGGTAGAAAGGAGGGAAACGTAGCCAGGCTTTTCATCCGGAGGGATATTGCCTAACCAGCGAGGAATCCTTTCATCAATAAATTATGAGAAGAATGGGAAAGTTTCGAAAGATCTGCCTGTTAACGTGCTCTCATCCGGCACATTTAAGGAGCATTAGATTTTGGCCTGGGATGCCTCGCGGGAGAGGGGAGGTGAGAACGTGCATCCCGAGGAAGGTGAGACTCCGTTGCGTGTGTTGGAGCTGGGATGGGCAGAGAGGAGGCAAATGTGGTGTGACCGCTGAGCCTGGGATTGAATATCGGGAGGGGAAACCAAGCGGGCGCCCTTTTGTTCCCCCACCTGGCTGCCAGCCACGCCACGGGTCCTCCCTGGGAAGCGTGGCCGTGGCGGAGCAGGCATCTGCTCGGCTTTCTGACAGCTCCTGCTTGGCACCAGTGGGGATCCCCATCCCTTCCTGTGATCCTGGTGCCACCGCTGCAAGGAACAGTGAAGGTTTTGTCCCCCAGAGGGACCAAAGCGCGTTTGGAGGAGGCAATTTTAGGTGCTCATGTCTTTAATTTATCATGTTTGTTGAACTCGGGGTTCAGTGAATGGCAGAGAGGTTGTGGCAGTTTTGGTCACTGAAATACGAGCTATTGAGCCATTAGAGAGTGTCCAAAGCAGGGCAGTGAAGGTGGGGAAGGACCTTGATTTGAAGCCGTGTGAGGACACTGAGGGCACTTGGTGTGTTCAGCTGGAGAAGAGGAGACTGAGGGGAGAGCTCACTGCAGGTCCAGCTGCCTGGGCAGGGGCAGAGGAGGGGCAGGACTGAGCTCTGCTCTGGGGGGACCAGGGACAGGAGCCAGGGAAGGGCTGGAGCTGTGCCAGGGCAGGGTCAGGTTGGATCTCAGGAGAAGGTTCTTCCCCCAGAGGCTGGTTGGGCACTGCCCAGGCTCCCCAGGGCAGTGGGCACAGCCCCAAGGCTGCCAGAGCTCCAGGAGGGTTTGGATGATCCTCTGGGGCACAGGGGGGGACTCTTGGGGCTGGGCCTGTGCAGGGCTGAGGGTTGGACTGGATGGTCCCTGGGGGTCCTTTCCAGCTCAGCACATTCAGTGATTTTAGCACCTTTTCGGGCACATTGTGGGTAGTGGTCGATAGACTGAGCTACAGTCTCTGTTCTCTGGGGAAACTGTCTCCAAACAGGGTTTGGAGACAGTCTCCAAACCCAAGCCCAGGGACAGGAGGTGGAGATTGCAGGGCAGCAAAGTGGCTCCGTGGTTGCACCTACACATCCCCATCCTTGGTTCTGCGCTCTCCCGATGGAGCCGCACTCCCTCCCTTATGTAACCTGGCACTCGAACAGGAGCTAAGTTAGAACAGAAAGCAAAAGAATTCCGAGCCCTGATCGAACTCCTGTAGTGTCTACAGGGTGGAAACGTCCCGAAAAATGCCGTTTTTCCAAGTGTCTCTTTGCTGTCAACGTGGTTTTTTTGCTGGTTTTTCGGCAGCTCTGCCCCTGCTGCTCCTGACAATTGGGCAAATTATTCCGGCGTCAGGGCAAGGGGCCGTTTGTGTGGGGTGATGAGCAGGGAACAAACCAGGACCAGGATTTACGATGTATTTGCTTCCACCCTGACTTAATTGCCTCGTGTTTACTGTGGGCAGAGGGTTCTCCAAGTGTAACCTCAAGTATGTTGTCTCCTTGGAGAAGCAGCACAGGGAGCCTCGGCTCTTGGAGTTTTGGGTGCCTTGTCTTCGTAGAATCGTGGAATCTCAGAATGCCTTGGGTTGGAAGGGACTTTAAAGATCACCTCCTTCCAACCATGGACACCTGCCCCCACACTGGAGGTTAAATGGGAGTTTGGTCCCTTTAGATCCCACTAAACCCTCTTTCTGAACCTCCAGACCGTGTTTCCCTACAGCTGCTCATTGTGTGTCCAGCAAAGCCTCTCCTGGGAGAGTCATTTCATAGGAACTTCGGGAGAAAATATCCCCATGAAGCAAATTTCCCGTGACCCACCTTCCTGGAGGTCATGAATGCTGAGTTTTCCTGTGCCCAAGTTGGCTTCCTCCAGGAGAGAGAGAATTCCAGCTCCTTTCCTGCAGAATCTGCTCCTGGTTTGGATGTTGGCAAAGAATGGATGGCTTGGAGCCTGGCTAATAAATGAGATTTTTTCCAGAGCAATTAGAGCGAGTTGCTGAGTTACAACCTGGAGGAACTGTGATGTCAGCTTGGAGTAGCTCAGGATCCTCGTGAGGGACAAGAGACAGGAGGAATTGAAGTTCTTTGGTGTTTTGACTGGCGAGTTTTGCTTTGTTTTGATCCTGAGCTTTGCAACCCCAGTAATGGATGCTGCAGGAATTCCTGATTGATATCCCAGTGTCCTTTCTTGCACGAGAAGGTAAATGCTTCTAGCGTAAGTTAGCAGATTTTAGGGATGTTCAGGTTAAATAGGACTGAATACCTGGAGCTTGTCTTCCAGAGACATCCCAAATCTCCTACCAGCCCCGAATCAGAAAGTCCAGGTGGTAAAACCTTCTAGGGAAATAAATCCACTCTGTGCCCCTTTGCCCAAGTGAGAATATCCAGGGCCCTGCTCCAGAGTGGTGTGTGGGAGTGGGTCCCTATGGATCATCCATTGCATGTGGCATTTCATTATCAGATCTCTGAATCCAGAATTTAAATATGTGTTTTCTGGGTGTTTTGGTCACCCAGGTTCTTACAAACACAGAAAACAGGGCTCTTTCCATGGATTTGGAGTGAACCACTGGCTTGCTCTGCTGCTGTTGCCTTGGGAATGTCATTTAAACTTCCTCAGATCTCCAGGGATGGTGAGGAACCTTAATGACGGGGGAACAAAGTCCTCCTAAAATCTAGAGCAGACCAAAGGAGTTCTATTTTGATCCTTTATACCTTTATGGTGTAAATCCATAACTGTTTTCCTTCATGTGGGAAGGGATCGTTTCCTAATCAGTTCCAAAAGAAGCTGTGGCTGCCCCTGGATGCCTGGAAGTGTCCAAGGCCAGGTTGGACAGGGTTTGGAGCAACCTGGGCTAGTGGAAGGTGTCCCTGCCCATGGCAGAGGGTGGAACTGGATGGTCTTGAAGGTCCCTTCCAACCCAGACCATACTGTGGTTCTGTGATCTCCAGAGGAGCAGCTGGTTGTTGTGGTTGTTGTTGTTGTTGTTGTAGGTTTTTTGGGACTGAATTTATGTTGGAGAAGTTTGAGAGGGTCCTTCCTTGGGTGTTTAGCACAACAGCTTGGCAAAATCCAGCCCGGGGAGGTTTATCAGCCATGAAAGGGTAGGAGGTCAAAGGCAACACCAGCAGCACGGTTGGTGCTGACCTTCTGGAGCCCGAGCTTCCCGGGGATCAGAAAACTCATGGACATGCTGGGGCAAAGGAGAGGAGGAAAGCCAGAGATCCCTTATCAGAACAGATCCTGCCTGGAAGGTGCTTCCAACTGTTTGGAGCGGAGCCAAGCTCATCTTCGGAGCTTCGCTGCCAAGATTCCCACAAGGATTTGTCTGATAAGCGAGGAAGTGGAGCAGCCTGCAGTCCTCCCAGCGCGGTGGGGTGTCTCCGAGGGAAGGCTGGGCTCACACCTGCCTGCAGGAGAGGAGAAGCCAAAAAACAGGAGCCAACATATTTTGGCCGAGGCGGAGCAGGAATCCTCCACGGAATGGCTGCGTCTCAGGCTGGGCCTGGGAGGAGTCTGGGACCACTCCCCAGCTCGTGTTTTAAGCTTGGCTTAAGGGTTTGCGTTTGGGAATATCAAACATCAAGTCGGGAACACCTCTGCAGGGGTGAATCCTGGAGCATCCAAGGGTCTTGCTTGGGTTTGTGCAATTATTTCCTTAGTTTGCTGGTAAGGGTAAGAGCAAGGATGGTCGGGGATGGAAGGGATTGTGGTCATAGAATCATGGAATGGTTTGGGATGGAAGGGATTGTAGTCATTGAATCATGGAATCGTTTGGGATGGAAGGGACTGTGGTCATTGAATCATGGAATCGTTTGGGATGGAAGGGACTGTGGTCATAGAATCATGGAATGGTTTGGGATGTAAGGGACTCTAAAGACCATCCAGGCCAACCCCAGTGAGCAGGGACAGCATCAACTAGACCAAGTTGTTCAGAGCCTTCTCCAACCTGGCCTTAAGTGTTTCCAGGGATGGAGAACATGGGGAAATTGGGTTGAAAAATAACTCTCCAAGTTCACGGAGAACCTCCAAAAACACCCCTCAACCTGCCCCAAAGGCCCCGAGTCCACGAGCAGCTCTGCCCGACGAGCGAACAAAAAACTTGGGTGATTTCTTTTATTTCACCCTGTTTCCTGAGATGACCCAAGTCAACACAACTGTGGGTTCCACCTCACGTGCCCGGGGCAGGCTGATGGGCCCAGGGTGAGGATGGGGCTGGAAGTGAACACCTGGAAACAGGAGTTTCTGACCTCAGCGAAGGTGCCGAGATGATAAGAGCCAGATTGCTGAACTGGGAAAGGAAATAAAAGAGCACTTGTGACTCAAACAGGAGCAAAACTCCCCCTCCCATATGCCCTCGTGCTCTGATTGCAGCTGATTAAAAACACAGGTATTACTCACCAGATTTTATCGGGTCTTTCCACACCTAAAAGGGCCCCCAGACACCGTCACCTGAACTGTGGCTGCAGTTTCAGTCTCAGCACTATTTAATTTTGGTGAAGCCCATGTTCTTGTGTGGAGATGGCGGCTCTCAGGTGCGTGTCTTGCTTCTTGGCACTTTGTCTTTTGGACTCTGCCCATAAAAAAGCCCCTCCAATAAGTTAAAAAAATTGTAAAAGATGGAGAGGAAGAAACAGCAAGAGGTGGGTCGCGCTTGCCCGAGCTGCTTTAGGAGCTGATCAGATCAGGCTCCTTCATATCTGAAGCCAACCTAGAGGTTTTTTTGACAGCTTAAAAACACTCAGTGAACTTTGTCAGCCAGAGATTTTGAGATGAAGTCTGGGCTCAGCCAGCAAGCAGGATAATTAGTGCTTCTGCTGCTGCCAGCGCTGAGGTTTCCTTATTTCAGATGGTAAAAGGTGACGGGGCCCTTCTGTCTTCGTCTGAGTGAAGGGGGAGAATAATCCTGGCTGTGAAACTGTGCTAACTGCTGAGCTGCACTCTGCAACAGCAGCTAAACCCTCAACAGGGTCTACGAGGTGGGGAGAGGGAGACCTGAGTTGGTTCTCCTGGTGGTGTGCATGCATCTTCTGGAGGAGCTCTCCTGGAGGGTCTGTGCTGGTCTAATGTGAGTTTTTGTGCTCAGTTCATCAGTAATTACTGGTTTAATGGTTGGACTCGATGATCTTAAGGCTCTTTTCCAACTTAAATGATTCTGTGGAGCCGTGGTCGGCCAGAACTCAGATTAGTTAAAGGATTACAGGATGACTTGGTTAGGACCGACTTCCATCCAAGGAGAGACGCGTGAGCCGGCCATGGGCCTTATGCTGCAGGATAAAGTGTAACTGCCCTCTAGGAAATCTGGGAGAACGTGAGAAATGCTCCCCTAGAAAAGCTGGAGATGTGTTACTGTCTGCCAAGAGGTGGGCAAAGCTTTGGCATAGCAGGGACCAGGGCCAGGGTGTGCCACTGGCCTTCAAAGGAGTGAATATGAACGATCGATTAAGGAAAAAAAATCCACTTTGTCGACAATACAATATTTTTTATTTTACATTTCACCATTTTGAGGCACAACAGAGCTTCCAGAGGAGAGACAATAAGGATGGAGGACACAAAGTGCTCCGGGGTTTTTAGGCTGAGCCCTAGGCTTGGCTTTTCCCCGCTGCTCCCTGGGCTTTCAAAGAGTGAGATCAGTTGAACACGTTCCCCGTGTTTTCTTTAACAAAGCTCCAAACCCGTCCAAATTCCCCTTCATCTGCTCTGGGAGCAGCAGGAATTTTTTTTTTTTTTTTTTCCTAGCACTGTCATTCCCGACTGAAGGCATCTTTTATTTCATTTTATTCTTTTTTTTTTTTTCTTCCCCCCAGCCTCAAAAAATCAAACCCAATCCCGCCCGCTGCCTCCTCGTGCCGAGAGCGCTTCCATTAATATCAGATGGGAAAGGCAGGCCAGGCACTGAAAGTGGATATAGTTTGCATTTGAAGGAAGGTTTTGTGTATGAAACTGAGAAACTCTTCCCCAGTCTGACACCGGTGATTGATTGCAGCTCTGCTAAAGATTAGCCAGACGTTTTAAGCACCGCAATTATTCATGTTTTCCTACTCCGGTGCTATATTTAAACGCGGCCTAACGATGTACGTACCCTGGGTTTCTGCTGCTGCACAGGAGGGAAGATGCCTTTTTTATTTTATTTTATTTATTTTATTGTTTTTTCTTTTGGTGGCGGTGGGGGTGTGTGTCGTTATTTAATTTCTCCAGATCTCTCCTGTGCCGTGTGTGGCTCTCGCGAGGAACACGTGATGTCCATTAAAGCAGCACCTTGGTGAGGGTAGGGGGGTGAGAGATGCCTGAGGGGTTTTGGGGGGGAGTCCAGGTGTCCTGGGGTGCAGCTGGTGCTCGGGGTCTTCGTCCCTCACTGCAGGGAGAAATACCAACAGTCTGGGCCCGACGGTTTGGTGTTGGCAAAGCGTTCCTGTGTCGATGGGCGGAAAGAGGTTGGAAAATAAAAATAGGGAGTTTTTTTTCCTTTCCTGCCAGTGTTGCAAGTGGAAACCCAAGGCAGGAGCTGGTTATGGGATTTCTGCTGCTTTCTGTGGGTGGGTGAAGGCATAATAATGCACATTTCTGATCCACCGGTTCAGAACCCAAGCTAAGGCAACACTTTTGTGCAGTTTTGCTCTCGAGTGGCACATCTGGAGCAGAACTTCACCCAGAGGTCTTCAGCCACTGCCCCGACTCGGCTTCCGCTTGGAAACAAGCAGACCTCCAAATTGCCCCTCTTTGAAATTCCTTTCTCACAGAATCATGGAACGGTTTGGGTTGGAAGGGACTTAAAATTGTCCATTCCCACCCCCTACCATGGCCAGGGACCCCTTCCACTAGCCCAGGTTGCTCCAAGCCCCATCCAACCTGGCCTTGGACACTTCCAGGCATCCAGGGGCAGCCACAGCTTCTCTGGGAAACTCATTCCAGGGCCTCACCACCCTCACAGGGAGGAATTCATTCCCAGTATCCCATCTCTCCCTGCCCTCTGGCAGTGGGAGCCATTCCCTGTGTGCTGTCCCTCCACCCCTTGTCCCCAGTCCCTCTCCAGCTCTCCTGGAGCCCCTTTAGGCCCTGCAAGGGTCTCTCAGGTGTCCCTGGAGCCTTCTCTTCTCCAGGTGACCCCCTGCAGCCCACTCAGCCTGTCTTCCATGGGAATTTTTCATTAATTGGATTTTTGGGGTTGAACATGCTCCCAATAGTCTTTCTTCTTGCTCATCTCCCTCCAGCACGAACAAGCAAACTGTGGATCATGGAGTCTGATTTGCTTGAAGCCTTGTCCCAGAGATTTTGTAGGGAAAAACAAAAGGATCTGAGCCTCTGGATGACTTCTGAGAGGTCTGGGAAAGGTAACTCAGACAGACAAACCTCTTGCCAGTAAACTCCCAATTAATTACTCACCGCTGCATTTGGAGAGCTCAGCACATCGAGACGAGGTTGAGACCCCTTGGCTTGCGGAGAGAGGACATGAACTGCCGGGAAAGCTGGTGGAAAAGCCGCCCTTATGATGTGTTTCATTTCGGGCAGGCCGGGTGACAGCGTGTTTACGGCTCCGAGGTCCCGGCGCGGAGGTTCCTCGGCGCGTTTATCACCCGCCGCGCGTCGGGATCCGCAGCCCACGGCCCAGCTTCGAGGCAACGTTTGAACTCCTGCTGTTCCCCCAGCAGGTTTTTGACCGCTTTTCCGGGACTTTGTAGCGCCTTGAAAAGTCAGGAATCGGGTGGGAGCTGCCAAGTAGATGAGGGTGATGATGATGGTGATGGTGATGGTGATGGTGATGGTGATGGCACGGAGTGGTCGCTCGGACCGGCCGTGAAAGGGTTCCTTTGCTTTGTCCCCGCCCTGCCTTGTCAGTGGAATTCCTTGATGGAGTTGATGGTGTAATTGAGTACAGGTGATTTTTTCTTTTCTTTTTTTTTTTTTCTTCTTTTTTTTTGGGTAAAAAAAATACGGATCTGTGTTGCTTTTATTCCATCTCTGGATGATTTATAACTTTGGAGCGTTTCAGCTGTTTAGACTGTGCAGAAGTTTGGCTTCACGTGCGCTCACCTCTCCGATGCTGTGATATTAATAACCCTCTGCGTTAAGGAGAGGAATTCAAGGGTTTTATTTCCCAAAAAACCCCCAATGTTTTGGGGATGAGAAGCCACGAAAACCTGTGGACAGGTGTCCCAAAGCCTCGTGCTCCCACCACAGGTTGGGAAAGGGGTGAAGTGAAGCCCAAAAAGCCGATGGCAAAGGGGAAAGTGAAGCAGGAGAACAGCTCAGACTTAATGAGCTACAAGGGTCATTAAGCCACGGCGAGTGTTTTGGCATCACCCAGGGATCCTCCCTGGGAATTGCTGCTGCTCCAGGATAATGCCCTTGGTTGTAGGGATTGCCTGGTGCTGTTGGATCTCTCTTCTCTGGGGAAGAAAGGGAGAGGAAAAAGCAGAAAAGGGGAAAAGGAGCTGAAAAAGGGAGAAAAAAAAGAAAAACAAAACAAAACAAAACAAAAAAAAACCACCAAAAAATAGAGGGGTAAAAAAAAGGGAGGAAGACGTAAAAAAAGGGGGGAAATTTTTCCATTTTCCTTTTTCCCTTTCCNAAAGGCGAGGGAAGAAGAAAATGAGGGGGGAGGAAAGAGGGAAGAAGGAAAAATGGAGGAAATAGAAAAGGGAGGGAAAAGGCGGGGGTGGAGGGGGAAGGAAAATCAAGATGTAAAGGGAAAAAGGGAAACTGAAAAAAAAAAAAATCAAAGAAAGCAGGGTAATGTGATGGTGAAAAAAAGACCCCAAAAAAGGGGCGAAAAAGAACAAAGAAGGGAAAAATGGGTTAAAAAAAAAAGAAAAAAAGAAGGGGGAAAATGGGGAAAAAAAGGAAAAATTGGAGGCTAATGTGGCCATGTCCTCCAGCAGCCCTGGCCCTGAGCTGGCCTTGGGATCCAACCCTTGTGTTACTCACTGGTCACAAGGGCTCCAGAGACACCTGAGAGCCCCTTGCAGGGCCTAAAGGGGCTCCAGGAGAGCTGGAGAGGGACTGGGGACAAGGGCTGGAGGGACAGCACACAGGGAATGGCTTCCCACTGCCAGAGGGCAGGGAGAGATGGGATCTTGGGAATGAATTCCTGGCTGGGAGGGTGGGGAGACCCTGGACTGAATTTCCCAATGAAGCTGTGGCTGCCCCTGAATCCCTGGAAGTGTCCAAGGCCAGGTTGGAGCACCCTGGGCTAGTGGAAGGTGTCCCTGTCCATGGCAGGGGGTGGGATGAGATGATCTTTAAGGTCCCTTCCCACCCAAACCATTCCATCATTCCATGAACCATGCAGAGCTCGGCATTTTTTGCCCGTGGTGCCCAAGGCAGGGCATCAAACCCAATCCCTGGATTTTTTTCCTGTAAATCCAACCAAACCCAGCGGTCACTCCGCAGTCCCCTGCAGCCCGTGAGGGAACTGCCAGCAAGGAACTTCGTGTCCACGTGTTCCTTTGGCTGAGCCAGGGAGACAAGTGGAATTTATGATGCCGAGAGCCCCCATTGTCAGGATTTCAAAATCCAACATATGTTGGGCTCGGAAAGTTGTTTTTGTTCTTGCAATTAAAGCAGCACATAAATATCCGACAGCTGAGGTGCTCCAGGCTCCAGGCTGAGTTATGGCCACGGCTTGTGGAGCTCAGCCCTGCAGACATTGATATACTGGGCTTTGCTAGGCTGGGATTTATAATTTTTTGGGGGGATTCTTAAAGCTACTGTAGGTTCGTGGCCGAGGTTGGGGTTTAGTTCTGGGCAACCTGCTCCGAAATGTGAATTGTTGCCGCGAACTCCACTTGGCCTTTCAGCTTTGTTGACAGGAATTTAGTCCTCACAGACAAAAGGGAGAGAGGGGGGGAAATTAAAAAAAAAAAAATAAAAATTTAAGCAGGTGAGGTCATCTGGAGTTGAAAAGAGACTGAAAGTTGGAGTTTCAGCCTCGAGTTGAAAAGCTGGGAATGAAGCCGGGATGAGTCTGACGACGGCTGAGGCGTCAGCAGAGCAGCGCGGCCAAGCCCTTTGTCCTCAAAAAAAAAAGGGAAAAAGGCACATTTACAGAAGGGAAAATAAGAATCAAACTGAGCACGGGCAGGTGAGACCCTCCAAGGCCTGGCTGTGTTGGCCCAGCTCACGTTGCTGGTCAGGATATGGAGCCAACTTGATATTCCCAATGATGTTGTTTCCAGGAGGAACCTGCCGTTGAGCCTTAAATGCAGGTCCCGAGGCGCTCTCAGCTGCAGGTTGGGATTTTTCTGGGAATGCTGGAGCAAAGTCCATCCTGACCTGGATGCTCCAGCACCAGCGAGAGTTGGGGTGTCACCTCAGGGGTGTCACCTTAGGGGTGTCACCTTGGGGGACTTAACTTGGCAGAGGGAGGAGCTGGTGGGATGCAGGATTGTGCTTTGTTCCCTCTGCTCCCAAATCCCTGAAAGTGTCCAAGGCCAGGCTGGACGGGGCTTGGAGCAACCTGGGCTAGTGCAAGGTGTCCCTGCCCATGGCAGGAGGGTGGAACTGGATGAGCTTTAAGGTCCCTTCCATCCCAAACTGCTCAAGGATTCCAGGATTCCCTGAAATCAAAGGGCAGCATTAAACAGCCTCAATTTGTAGCCAGGAGGCGGAAGGAGCTGGAAATTTGGGATTTGCTGCCTCAGTGTTGTCAGGAAGTTGACTTTCTCAGAGCAGACCTGGCACCCCCTGATATCGTTCCCAGGAGTTGCATGAAACCTGCTGGGGAAGAACCTTCTCCCTCAGCCCTGAAGGGAAGAGTTTAATAATCCTTTTAAAAAATATCTATTTTGCACCCCCCTGGTGCATCGCACCCCGTTGTGGTTTTCCAGCGTCACGTGAGTGTGACTCATCCACAGAGCTGAGAATGGGAAGATACATTTATATAAAATGAAGTTAATAAAGTTTTAAGCTGAAAAATCACCGGTTTTTTAATATCATTCAATATTCAGTAAAACCAAAGTGGGGTTGAAGCGATTCGATCCAAGCCCTATAAACTTCAGTTGAGGGCTCTGCTGATCAAATCCTGGATTTTTGTGGTTTGTTCTTAAAAATCAGCAGGTAAAAAAAAACATGGGTTTCAAACCCGTACCTGTGCTGAGGTTTGGGGCGGGTGAAGTTTTGCTGGGAGAGAATCTCGAAAGAAGAACTTTCGGTGTTGTTTTGCGTGCTCTGGGCGGGGCTTGGTGCTGAAGCAGGTGAGGGGTGAGATCCCTGTGGTCCAGTGGGATGCTCAGGTCCATGGTGGTGTCCCATAATGATCCTACGGCCACCTGCCCCCAGCCCTGAGACTCAGGCCCACCTTGTAGACCTTGCTCAGCAGGTGGGCCCAAAAGTCTCCATGTCTTTTATACGCGGGTCAAATATTTATTTCTTCTGTGTTAGGTTTGGGTATCAGGGGAAACTCATGGAAAAGCTGCCCAGGGCAGTGGTGGAGTCCCCATCCCTGGAGGGATTTAAAAGCCACGTGGATGTGGCACCTGGGTTCACAGGTGAGTGGTGGCCTTGGCCATACCGAGTTAACAGCTGGACTTGTTGATCTTAAAGAACCTTTTCCAACCTTAGTGATTCCACGATTCCGTGATTCTACCTCTACCTGCCTTGGGATTGCTGTTCCTGCCGAACACTTGGGATTTCCTTCCATGGTCATGTTTTACCCTGTGTCAAGGAGCTGGTGGAGACCTTGATTTGTATGCAAAGAGGATTTTTCAGTTGTGTTTTCGGATTTCTTTAAAGAATTTAAAAATAGGGTTTGGTATCTTCTGAGGCCGCTCCTAAGGTTTTATGGTTCGATGCTTGGAGCCTGCTTCGTGCTGGAGGAGCAGCTCTCCCGAGGTGCTCCCAAGAGGCAGGACACAGGATAACGCTGCATTATGCCACTTTTTGGGTTCCTCTTGTATTTAAGGTCCCAGGGATGGCTGTTGAACCAGTCCAGCCACAGGCAGCAGGGCTGGAAGGGATGTGGAGAGATCCCTTGGAGGAATGGTGCCCGTCACTGTGCCCCTGCCATTCGGGACAATCTTTTGCCACCCTGTTCTTTTCATTCCCTTTTTATTTCCCTTTTCCTGCCTGGAGTAGATGTGAGGGTGTTAAAACAGTGGAACAGGTTTCCCAAAGAAGCTGTGGCTGCCACTGGATCCCTGGAAGTGCCCAAGGCCAGGCTGGAGCGACCTGGGACAGTGGAAGGTGTCCCTGCCCATGGCAGAGGGTGGCACTGGATGATCTTTGAGGTCCCTTTCAACCCAAACCATTCCATGATTCTGTGATATCCCCCACAAAGGGAGAATTTTGGGGTCCTCTTAGGATATTTTAGCCAATCCCCCTTTTGTGGGGACGCATCCCCGTCTTTGCTATTTATTTCTTGGAACAACCAACACAGGACCCGGCGCGCGATTCCCTTTTCCAAGTCCAAAAATCACGTGGCTTTGCTTCTCCCGCTGCTTTTGGCCCATCTTGATTCCAGTTTGTTTCTTCTTCTCTCTTCTTCTCTCCTCCCTCCATCCTCAGCTTCCCTCTCCATCCTCTCGAGCCCCCCTCACCCTCCACCTCCCAGAGAGGGAAATAAATTGTGCAGGAACAAATTCCCTGCCTCTGAATTCCCCCTGGAAACCCTCCCGCCTGGTTCATAATTAATGCTGCCATTGTTCTCCTCTTTCTGTATATTTAGATGGCCTTTTTGTTTAAAGTTGATTACTTGCTGCTCCTTTGAGTGTCTCTCAGGGGAGGGAAATGGATGATATTTCAACAGCGGATCAACCACAATATGCACTAAATAAACAGACTTGCTAAAAACACCATAAAGGCCCCTTTGTCCTGTTGGACAGCAAAAAAAAAAAGGGGGGGGGGGTGAGGGGGGGGGTAAAATTATCCCAGAAGGATGCTGGGGAGTGGAACTTATCTCTGAGATCTCCTATTGCTCCGACTGGAGCGGGAAGTGTCCTAAATTAAACACTTCCACCCTTCAGCGGTCACCTCAAATGTCACCCCGGCTTTAAGGGCTTAGCAGATGGTGTGGGCTTAAGTATTCCCAGTAGCAGCCAAGCCTGTCCTGAGCAAGGTCTCGGGGTTGGGCCGAGTTTAAGCTCCGTGTGGGAGCTGCTGTGGAGCAGCGGAATAATGGGTTGCACATGGCTATCGATTAAATGACACTTCTCCCTCCTCACAACATTGATCTTGGCTTTGGGCTTAGCCGGCCCCGGCTGTGAGTTTGTTCACTTATCTAATTTTAATGATCAAGTTTCCATTTCTCCTGCGAAAGTCATTTATATTCCAGAGGCTTTGGAGCGGGGAGAGGGAAAGGGGGAGAGTTGTGAACACCCTGGAAGGCTGAGCGACCTTCAGGCAGCCTGGATGAGTCTCTGATACGTGATGGCTAGAAAGTTAATTCAGGTCCTGATTTTTTGAGGAAGATGGGCCTGTGCAGGGCCAGGAGTTGGATCCTTGTGGGTTCCTTCCACCTTGGCACATTCTGGGATTCTACAATCAGCAGTGGTTTAAGCCGCAGGTGATCTGGACCACAGCGAGCACGCCCACGGAAAGTTGAATCATGAGGCTGCTCCGCAGCCTCCCCATTGTCAGTAGCAGCTCCACCAGCGCTGTGCTGGTTATACTTTAATTCCTCCTTGATGATCCCCCTGTTTGAGTGGGAACAGGTCATGGAGCTCTTACGTGGTGGCAACGGCCTGGGTTCAGCTCCTGCCACGAGCGGCGCGCTCACGTGGGTGTGATGGTGTCAGGTGGTGGCACTTCCATCGGGGAGGCTCCTGGAAGCTTCTCAACCTGCAGGGTTCAGCCTGCGGAGGGGCAGTCTCAGTTAATTAATTCATCATTAACAACAATACCATGAATGACTTCAAAAATCCTTCGCTTGATAACGAGCTGCCGCTTTTTGGAGCTCAGGTTCAAGGCTGGGTTAGTTGCTTCTCGGGCTGCAGTTGTCCCTGGGACATCCTACCAACGTTACAGGATCGATAAATAAACCCAGAGGACAATTTCAGACACCTGGAGGGTCAAAAATACTGGCTATGAAATCGCAGCGAAGTCTGCTTGGCCAAAGGGGTGGTTAAAGGGAGATCAGTTTTCATGAACAGTGTCACGGCGTGTTTGGAAATCCTGGGGTAGGTGGAGGTGCCCTTTGAGTTCGGTGCCCAAATCCTGGTACCAGGTCCCTGATTCTAGTTCCCAAATCCCAGTGGCAGGTGCCCAAATCTGGTGCCCAAATCCCGGTGGCAGATCCCTGATTCTAGTGTCCAAATCCTCGTGGCAGGTCTGCAGTTCTTGTGTCCAAATCCAGGTGGCAGGTCCCTGATTCTGGTGCCCTTTCCACCCTCTCCCTTGGGCAGAGACCCCAGTGTCACTGGTTTCTTCCGTACTGATCATGGATCCGTCTTTGGGCAGGTTCCTTGTGATGAGGTGGAGCAAGTCTCCTCCACACCTGGAATTCCGGGGGCAGTTTTGGGCCTCTCACAAGAAGGACATGGAGGGGCTGGAGCATGTGCAGGGAAGGGAACAGATCTGGGAAGGGGCTGGAGCAGCAGGAGTGGCTGAGGGAGCTGAGGGGGGCTCAGCCTGGAGAAAAGGAGGCTCAGGGGGGACCTTGTGGCTCTGCAAGTCCCTGACAGGAGGGGGGAGCCGGGGGGGGTCGGGCTCTGCTCCTAGGGAACAAGGGACAGGAGGAGAGGGAACGGCCTCCAGCTATGCCAGGGCCGAGGGGCAGGTTGGAAATAGGGAAAATTCCTTCCTGGAGAGGGCTGTCCATCCCTGGCCCAGCTTCCCAGGGCAGTGTTGGAGTCCCCATCCCCAGAGGGATTTCAAATCCCTGTGGATATGGTCCTTGGGGACAGGGGTCAGTGGTGCTGTTGCGTTGACAGTTGGACTTGATGATCTTAGTGCTCTTTTCCAACCTTAAGGGTTCTATGATTCCACGATTTCCACCCCGGGACTGGGATATTCCCCCAAACAGCACCACCAGCAGCGTGGAGAGGAGGACACTGCTCTTGTTTTCCATCTCTTCCCAGGCTTCTTGGGCTTGGAGGGCTTCTCTTTGAGAGCAAAACCCCCCTCATCCTCCCGTGTAACTGAGCTTCCCACTCCGTTTATTTGATGGGATGTAGAATCCCTGCAGACAATCTGTGGGTGCAGAGAGGGAGCCGGGAATCCTGATGCAGAACAGGCGGGGAGGGTGTTTTAGGCACGGATCAGAGGCCCTGGAAAAAGTGGAAGGAATCGTGGCGCTTCCCTCAGCGGTGAGAGGATGAAGGAGCGAAAAACCGGGAGAACAACCAATGAGGGGACAAAAACACCCTTTGGATTTGGTCCCATCAAGGGAGAACACAATTGGGAAGTCGCAGACCCTTAAAGTGAAAGGGGTGGGAACTTGAATCCTGACAAAATTCCTGATTTTTGGGGCATTTTTACAAAAATTACTTTTAATTTTGGGCAACTCTTTACAGAAATACCTTTAATTTTTGGGGCCTCTTTACAGAAGTAGCTTTATTTTTTGGGGATCTCTTTACAAAAATATCTTTAATTTTTGGGGTCTCTTGAATAACTTACATTTAATTTTGGGTGTCTCTTTACTGAAATACCTTTGATTTTGGGGATATCTTTGCAAAAATACCTCTGATTTTGGGGATATCTTTACAAAAATACCTTTAATTTGAGGGGTCTCTTTAAAAAAGTACCTTAAATTTTGGGGGCATCTTTAAAACAGAACCTTTAATTTTTGGAGTCTCTTTATAGAAATACCTCTAATTTTTAGGGTCTCTTTAAAAAAGTACCTTTAATTTTTGGGTTGTCCTTACAAAAATACCTTTAATTTTTGGGGGGCTCTTGACAAAAATACCTGTAATTTTTGGGATCTCTGTACAAAAATACCTTTAATTTTGGGGGTCCCTTTACAAAAAAATATCTGTAATATTGGGGGTCTCTTTAAAAAAAATCCTTTAATTTTTGGAGGTCTCTTTACAAAAATGCCTTTAATTTTGGGGTCTCTCTACAAGCAGCAGCGACGCTGCCAGGAGGAGGTTTCCTCCTCAGCGGAATGTTGTCCCTTTTGCCCTGTGCATCCCTCCCATCGTGTCCCAGTATTTCCAGGATTGCTGGGAGTGCAGTCGGTGAGTGGCATCAACAGAATTACAGGAGCCCTACCGGGGAAAAAAAGGGATTCCCGAGGACCCTTCCGGTCGCCTTCCCCGGGAATAACCTCGGAGGAAGACTCACTTTACGGTTCACACCACCACGGGGTCGGATCCGCTGCTGGAATGGGATTAAGTGCCAAAGGCAAGCTGGGAATTATGTCAGTGTGAGTGAAGCCTGATAAAATCAGGGAATAAATTCCGGATAACTCTGTGCAAGCAACCGAAATGATGCTCCTGAGTCATTCGCTTTGAGAATAATAAGGTTAAATTGGGATATTTTGGGGATTTTGGGAAGGTTCTGGATGGATTCTGGATGGGAATGTGTGGAATCATGAGCCGGCCTTTGTCCCTCTTCTGTCCCTCTTTGTGTGGATCCTGATTTTTTTTGTCTTATCACCTTTATGAAGCTCTTGAATTTTGGGTTCAGGGTGGGTATAGAGACAGATACAGAGATCTTAGAATCATAGAATCCTACAGACATCTAAATAAATATGAATAGATATTATAAATAAATATAAATAGATATAAATAGATATAAATGGATAGACATAAACCTCATGGTGGCTGTTCATGGACTGGGGTGATCATGGCTGTGTCTCAGTCATGGTCCAGGATCAGTAGCTAAATATTTGCCCTCCTCCCATCTCCACCTCCATCTCCACCTCTTATTTCTATCCCATCAGGAATTCACCCTTGCATTTGGTATATTCCTTAGTGGTGGAGAGCCCAGTTACACCAGTTTGCTCTTCTCCAGTGTTAGGAAGGTGTTGAATCAGCTGAGGAAAGAAAAAGAGAAGATGGAATGTAATTATAATCCTGGAAAAGGTGATGGGACGATGGCTGAAATTTGGGTGCTTGGATTGTATTGACTGATGGGAAGACCCCTGTGGGAACTGGAAGAATCCTAATGAATACTCTTTGACGCTCTTTTCTGGAGTAACAGCCTCCAGAGGAACTGGATTGGTCCATATCCAGAGTCTTCTAGGGAAATGTGGGTGTGCTGGATGATTCCTGGATCAACCCCGGGGTTACAAGCACCATAAATCCCAGGGGAGCTGTTGGTGCAGAGAAGGGTGTTCCAAGGAACAGCTTGTCCCTTGGGAGATCAGCTGAGATCATGGAATCATGGAATGGTTTGGGTTGGAAGGGACTTAAAATTGTCCGTTCCCACCCCCTGCCATGGGCAGGGACACCTTCCACTAGCCCAGGTTGCTCCAAGCCCCATCCAAACTGGCCTTGGACACTTCCAGGGATCCAGGGGCAGCCACAGCTTCTCTGCCCAACCTGGGCCAGGGTTTCCCCACCCTCCCAGTCAGGAATTCCTTCCCAATATCCCATCTCTCCCTGCCCTCTGGCACTGGGAAGCCATTCCCTGTGTGCTGTCCCTCCATGCCTTGTCCCCAGTCCCTCTCCAGCTCTCCTGGAGCCCCTTTAGGCCCTGCAAGGGGCTCTCAGCTCTCCCTGGAGCCTTCTCTTCTCCAGCTGAACCCCCCCAGCTCTCCCAGCCCGGCTCCAGAGGGGAGCTGTTCAGCTTTATCAACTCCATGGCCTTCTCTGGCCTTGCTCCAACCGTCCCATGTCCTTGTGCTGTCGGTGGCACCAGAACCATGCCCAGGATTCCAGGAGGGATCTCATGGGAGCAGAGCGGAGCAGGAGAGTCACCTCCTGCTGGGTCCTTTCCTGGTGGGCTCATGTTGCTGGTCATGGACTTCCTTCCCAATGACATTTTAATGGCAGGTGATCAAGATCCAGCTGGAAAAACCTTCCCCCCACCCCCAGCTTTAAAATTGCAAACTGAATCCAGCGTCTTACTTTTGAGGAATTTGGGAGCTCCCAAAAACCCAACCCCTTTCTGGGCCGTTCCTGCCGTGCCTCTTGAGCGGAGCAGAGGATTTCTGGAGTGCTTGGAAGACACTTCCAGAGAAAATTGCAAAACTAAATCAACTCTGCATGCTGCTGGTAGCTCTGTTATGATGGAATGCACTGAACCAAAGAGTTCAGTGTTCTTGGAGGCTTTTCTCCTGGTCAGTGCCAGAGATTTCTGATTAATAAGGAAAACAGGACGGCTTCCTCCCTCTGAGGTGCAGGGATTAGAAAAATTAAGCAACAGGGCTGAGGAAAAAGCCTGGGGGGAGAGAACACAGTGATAACAGAAGGAAGGAGAGGAAGAATAATAAGTATGCATCCCAAAAAAAAGGGTAGGGAGGGAAGTGGTTTCCAAAAGGCCCCATTGGAGAAGGGGTTGGTTCGGGGCCCTCTTGGAGGTTCATGGTTGGTTTGCTGGGGGGGCTTTTGAAACCCTGAAACAGGGGGAATTGCTGCTGTCCTGGGAATGCCATCCTTGGGAAGGCTGGTTTCATCAGGTCTCCCGTGTCCGGGTCCTCTGGTGTCTGACACCAGAGAACTTGGTCTTGTCTTTGCTCTGAGGGATCAGGGAAGGACCTTGCCCTGAGGAACTTGGGGTTCTCCACCTCCGGAGACACCTAAACCCCAGCTGATGGTGTCCTGGACAAGCTGCTCCAGGGATCCCTCCAGCCCCAGATACTCCATGTTCTTCATGGAGTATCTTCCCTTCCCTTCCCTTCCCTTCTCTTCCCTTCCCTTCCCAAACCTTCCCTTCCCTTCCCAAACCTTCCCTTCCCAAACCTTCCCAAACCTTCCCAAACCTTCCCAAACCTCACCAAACCTTCCCTTCCCAAACCTTCCCTTCCCAAACCTTCCCTTCCCTTCCCAAACCTTCCCTTCCCAAACCTTCCCAACCCTTCCCAACCCTTCCCAAACCTTCCCAATCCTTCCCTTCCCAAACCTTCCCTTCCCAAACCTTCCCTTCCCTTCCCAAACCTTCCCTTCCCAAACCTTCCCTTCCCAAACCTTCCCTTCCCAAACCTTCCCAAACCTTCCCACTGTGAGATTTCTCCTTCCCTGTTTATATTCAGGGAGATAAAGGCTGAAGGATTGACCATTTCCAGGAATAAAACTGATTAAGGAATAACCACAAAAGCCTCATTTTCTTGAGGAACATCCATAAAGGAAGGAGCTGGAAATGTAGGAGAGAAAAAGCAGAGTCGTTTATCCAACAGATCCACATTTCATGTCACACACCCATGGAACCATGAAGTTGGAAAACACCTCCAAGTTCATCAAGTCCAACCTCTGGACTTCAGGAATAACTCCTGGAGTGAGCAGGAGGCAGGGACGGGGATGAGGCAAGAGGTGGCTGCAGAAGGATCCCCGAGCCCTGGAGGGGGTTGATTAACTCCGTGCAGAACAGAGCTGTCCCCAGAGGCATTTTGATGCTGTGCAGACGTTTGGGAAGGATATCCCTGTTTTCTGACTGTCCCGTGTCCGTGCCAACTAAACCCCATCACCCTCCTGGAGGATTATTTTTTCCCCTTTGGAAATGCAGTTGGATAATGAAACAGAAACACATGCTCGGTGGGGTGGGGTTTTATTTCTCCCCCCCCTCACCCCCAAATACCACGTTAATTTAAAAAAGGCCTTTTTCATTAGACGTTATGTACACAAGGGCTACAGATTACAAATGCAGAAAATTAAATTGTAAACTCTCCGGTGAGGCCTTTTTTGGAGGGGGGGGAAGGGTAATGAGAGAAGGGAGCCCTCCCCTTTCCCTGCTCCAGGAGGAGACAGGCTGGGGGAGACTCCTTCCCTTCACCCTCCATAAACCAGAAAGGGTTTGTCAGATCCTTATCAGCCTGAAATCATCCCTGTAACTCCAGCCTTGCTCAGTCCCCCGGAGTTAAATGACTTTTGTGCATGGAATTGGGGCGGATGAGG
>VZRE01006218.1:0-14298 GCA_013396775.1 Cephalopterus ornatus | reverse complement strand
AGGATGGAGCAGAGTCCTGCAGTAGACCTCTGGCCCATGGAGAGAGAAACCCACGGTGGGCAAGTTTGTCCCAGGTAAGACTTGTGGCTCTGTGAGGGACCCTACAGGAATAGGGGAAGGACTCAGAGCTGTGGCCCCCTGCAGCCCATGGAGGACCATGGGGGTGCAGAAACCTGACTGCACCCCATGGAGGAATGACCCACAGGACAGCAGATTGGGAAGAACTGCTGCCCAAGGGATGGACTCATGTNGATGGACTCATGTTGGAGGGGTTCATCTAGGACTGTCTCCTGTGGGAGGGACCCCACGGAAGCAGGGGAAGGAGTCAGAGATGTGTCTCCCCTGTAGCTCGTGGTGAAGACCATGGTGAAGCAAGTTGTCCCCTTGCAGCCCATGGAGGACCATCGGGGTGCAGAGACCCGACTGCACCCCATGAGAAACAAGAAGTGACTACAACCCTCCTTCCCTGTCCCCCTGAACTGCTGAGGGGAAAGAGAATATGGAAAGAAAGAGGGGTGGGGGGTGAAAGTGTTTTAAGACTGTTTTATTTCTCACTCTTTAGCTTTTATCCTGTTAGTAATAAATTTAAGTTTTACTCCACTTTAAGTCTGTTTTGCCAATTAGTGACTTCTCCCAGCTCTTATCTCTACGTGGGAATCCTTAGCTGTTTTTTTTTCCCTCTCTCTCTGTCCAGCTGCAGAGGGGAGTGAGAGAGTGATTTTGGTGAGTCTTTGAAATCCGGCCAGGGTCAAACCACCATATCTACTGTGAATGCGGGGGCAGATTAAATTGATTTTGTAAACAGATCTTTTTTCTTGAAGCCTGATGTTACTGAAGAGTAACAGGTCACTTAAAGCTTAACTTTTCAGTTCTTAAAATTTACTAAGGATTTTAGTATTGAAACTAAATATCTTCCATATCATTCTGCAATGCAGAAGTGTTAAAATTGTAAAAGTGTTATGTGGGCACATGAGAATGCTCTAGTCTGTGTGCAATTATGATGGATGATTTGATAAGCTGCTAAGATGGGATGGAGAGTCTACTGTAGGAAGTACAGAAAACACAGAGGCAACTCTACCTTGATTTCAGCAACAATTTTGACACTGTCTCCCATAACATCCTGATAGGTAAGCTCAGGATATGTGGGTTAGATGAATGGACAGTGAGGTGCTCCAAGAACTGTCTGAATAGCAGAGCTCAGAGGGCTGTGATCAGTGGGGTAGAATCCAGTTTTAGGCCTGTAGTCAGTGGTGTTCTCCAGAGATCAGTACTGGATCCAGTCTTACTCAACTTGATTATCAATGGCCTGGACAAAGAGAAAGAATGTACCCTCAGCAAGTGTGATGATGATATGAAACTGGATGAGTGGCTGATACATCTGAAGGCTGCGCTGCCATTCAGCAGAGCCTTGATAGGCTGGAGAGTTGGATGGAGAGAAACTTAATGAGGCTCAACAAAGACAAATGTAGGGTACTGCTCCTGAGAAAGAATAACCCCAAGTACCGGTTCAGGTTTTGGGCTGACCTACTAGAAAGCAGCTCTGCTGAGAAGGACCTGGGAGTCTTGGTGACAAGTTGACCATGAGCTCGCAGTGTGCCCTTCCAGTCAGAAGGGCCAATGGTATCCTGGGGTGCATTGGGAAGTGTGGCCAGCAGATGGAGGGAGGTGATCCTCCCCCTCTACTTGGCCCTACTGAGGCTACATGGTTCAAGAAAGACAGGGAGCTACTTGTCCAGAGGAGAGTCACAAAGACGATTAGAAGCCCAGAGCATCTCTCATATGAGGAGACACTGAGGGAACTGGGCCTGGAGAAGACTTAGGAGATCTCATTAGTGTGCATAAGTATCTCAAAGGCAAGTGTCAAGAGGATGGTGCCAGACTTCAGTGGTGCCCAGCAACAGGACGAGGAGCAATGGCCATAAACTAAAACACAAGAAGTTTCACCTCAACATGAGGAAGAAATTCTTTACACTGAGGGTGGCAGAGTGCTGAAACAGGCTGTCTGTGGGGATTCCAGGTGAAGGCAAAGAGGAAGACGATTACCATCATTTTAAACAAAACCTTAATATCATGTAATCATTACTGATTAAGACAGTTTGAATATTATTCTCAAATAGTTATATTAATGTTAATTCTCCATTTATGGCTGTAACCCCTCCTCATTCCATATTTGTAAGCAGTTACCACCCCTTCATACCATTTTTGTGAAACCACTCCTTCCTTCCCACCCATCTTTACCATATTTGGCACCTGTGCCTCCCACTGTTGCCATATTCGGCTAGTCCCCTCCCAATTTCCAGAACCTTCAGCGGCAGACCCTATAAAAGGGCCTGTCACCATCTTAATAAAGTTCACTCCCTTTTGACCCTGATACTGTGTGTGTCTGTGTAGTTCTTCTGCACATGAGCCATAGTGTCAGGGCTCACTAGTGCCGCAGTCTGTCAGCTAGCCGCGGATCCCTGCTCTACCCCGGAGTGGACCTACCTTCCATTTTCCCTGGACTGCGACAGCTGTCCAAGGAGGCTGTGGAGTCTCCCTCTCTGGAGACATTCCAAACCCACATGGCCATATTCCTGTGTAACCTGCACTTAGTGACCTTGCCTTGGCAGGGAGGTTGGACTAGATGATCTCCAGAGTTCCCTTCCAGCCCTAATTATTCTGTGGTTCTGCAAAGTATGGCAGGTAGTAAGGGTAGGCATACTTGAAAGAATGAATTTTCAAACTTCTTTTTATTTTCTTTGGGATTACCGACTAGTTTTCTAGTAGCAAGGGCCTGTAAGTATAAAAACACTTGTAACATTTCTTTAAAATACAGCCTTTTACTTTATTGACAATAAAATAAGAACAGGTTTTTTTTCAGATTAGTCACCTCCAGACTGTTAAAAAAGTATTTCTTATGACAAATTTGTGTCTTTTAACTCCATTTCCCATCCTATCTGGATTATCTGAGAGAAGTGAATGCCCTGGTTATTATTAAACCATTGTGGCAGGAATTTTTAGTTTGTCCAAGACTAGTAGATGAGTTGGTTTACTGCATCTTCTGGAAACAAATGCTTCTTCCTTATAACTATCACTGTGGTTTACTGTGATAACGTATTATTCAAATTACAATGTAAATCATCTAATTTAAAAATATATGTGCAAGATGTGTATATAATAAATTAAGTAGTCATCTTTTCAAGTGAGTGTTTGATTATGAATGATTATTTCCTCTTTGAAAGAACTAAGGTTATAATTCCACTTGTTAGGAATTACAGTTCATAGTAAATGTATAGAAGTATTTTAGATGGAACAAAACCAAATTGGAAGATAAAATTTCAAACCTGAGGATTTTTCCTGAGAACTAATAAGTGAAGCAAATAAAATATTGAATTTCCAGGTGAATTTAGGCTTCACAGAAATGCTTGAGCTCAGTAAGATATCATCATATTCCCCCTTTAGTCTGACTGATTGTTGCTAAAGGTAGTTGTCATTGGTAGGGATTCCTGTATTGTTTACATGTATATGTGGGGTTTAGGGGTTTTGGGCTGTTTTTTGAAGACCCTTAAGTAGTCTACAGTGAGACAGGACAGACAAAACAATTATATCTTATGTTAAATCTATGTGTACTGGTTTCAGCTTGGATAAAGTTCATTTCTTCTTAGTATTTGGTACAGTGCTGTGTTTGGATTAGGATGAGAATAATGCTGATAACACTGCTGTTTTAGTTGTTGCTGAGCAGTGCTTACCCCAAATAAAGGACTTTTCAGTTTCCCATGCTCTGCCAGTGAGGAGGTGTACAAGAAGCTGGGAGGAAGCGTGGGCCAGGACAGTTGACCCAAACTGGCCAAAGAGATATCCCATACCATAGAACATCCTGTCACCTCATATCACAGAATCAACTAGGTTGGAAAAGACCTCTGAGATCATTGAGTCCAAACTGTGACTGAACAACACTTTGCCTACTAGACCATAGCACTAAGTGCCACATCCAGGGACAGTGGAAACCACCTCCCTGGGCAGCCCATTCAAATGCCCAATCACCATTTCTGTGAAGAACTTCTTCCTAATGTCCAACCTAAACCTCCCCCAGTGCAGCTTAAGACTGTGTCCTCCTATTGCTAGTTGCCTGGGAGCAGAGACTGACCCCCACCTGAATACAACCTCTTTTCAGGTAGTTGTAGAGAGCAATAAGGTCACCCCTGAGACTCCTCCTCTCCAGGTTAAATAACTCCAGCTCCCTCAGCCTCTCCTCATAGGACTTGTGCTCCAGACCCTTAGCAGCCTCATTGCCCTCATTACGCTTCTCTGGACATGCTCCAGCACCTCAATATCCTTCCTAAATTGGGGGGCCCAGAACTGGACACAGGACTCAAGGTGCAGCTTAACCAGTGCTGAGTACAGGGCATTATACATCATTCATGAATTTCCTCCATGGCTCTCATATGCAATTCGTAGCATGTCTTGGAAGGCACATCTGATACCCTGCTGGGAATACCCAACATTGCCTTGAAGGAAGAGTGTGATTCTAAACACAAGGGCTTTTCTTGTCATTCACAGCTAAAATGTCATGTTGGGAAAGAAATGTGAACAAGACCTCTGAGGGTTAAGCAGGTTTAGATGGCATTTTTATGGTCATTTCCATTTACTGTACACTTCTGGAATTGCCCTGTGTTCTTCATTGGTTGTGTTTTTCCTATGACACTAAGTATAAGTACTTTCTGGATTTGCTTTTCTTTTTTTCTGTTTATTTTCCCCTCAAAGGCCTTTATTTTACAGTCAGTCCTGATCCTTGTAAAGACATTACTCCTTAAATTCATATCTCATTCTTAATTCCTAGTAAAATAGGTTTTCTGCCTCTGTTATCTAGGAATGTTTGATTTAGTTATTTTTTTCCTATCTAATGTATTATTTAAAAGTGCATTTCTCCTACCCAATTCAAGTTACTTAACTGAAGGTTCTTTGTCCACTCTTTCTATAATGCTATATTTGGGATTAAGGCCACTTTTTTATAAGGTGGCCTCATCATGGAATGCCGCGACACTTTAAGACTTAAGAAAACTTTCTAGTACTGAAAAAGGAATCACTGGATTCTATTCATTGCACTGTCAGGGAATTAAGATGCCAACACTTTGATATGTTCCGAATGATGTTCTGAAGCCACCTCAATCACTACTTTAATATAGGCTAATTTTGTAAAAAAATTACAGGAAAAAAGTGTACAGGAAAATGTGGGAAAAATCAAAGAAATTGTGCTCCAGAATATCTTTTAGGGGGAACTTCATCTTGTCCCAGCATACATCCAGTGCTAAAAACCGCTGTGAATTCCATAACATTTCAAAGTAAGTCTTAAGCAAGACATAAATGATTTTTAACTTTTTGTTATGGCCCATTGCCTAAGGGTGAATTCCATCCTTGCACGCACACTGCAAATCTAGCTGTTCATTTTTCTCTGCAAGAAGCATTTTAAGGCTATATATTCATTATGTAGTACAGTAAGGAACAGATGGATGCATAATTGAAAGTTCTCATTCCTGAAATGCTAAAGAAGATTTAAAAGCTTGGGTTCAAATCCTCATCACGGTGTATCCAAATTATTCTAATCACTATGTGATTCAGTATGATTTTATCAGGATATACAAATGAGATTGACACATTGCTGCATGCATTTTTTTTTTAATTAATGTAATTTTATCTGTATGATGTTGTTTGGGCTTTGAGTCATGTTTCTAAGTGAATTCTTTGTAATGGATGTAATCGCTCCAGTTTCCTTTCTGGAGCACCCTTGTCTGTTTATATCAATTCAGATGTTGAATACCCACAGGCAAGGAACTAGACTTTCTGTGTGATTATTACATAGTGTTACATGGATTTGTTCTTTCACAAGTACTGTGTATTTTTTGAGCATATTACTGAGAAAGTCTGCAAGAAAAACTGATAAAGTTTAGGGAGTTAATTGGAAGAAGGTTACCTATTTTCAAAGGTAATGAAGACCACAGATCGTCACGGAATCAAATTTGTCTGAGTAGGAACTGATTATTGCTCATAGGAGATTTTTCCATCATTTACCAAAGTAAGGTAAGGCAGGGTAAGGATACTTATGACTTTGTAGGTGTGTAGCAAAAGTCTTTAGCAGCTTATATTTTGTAATGGCACCTGTCCTCTCTGGTTCCATCAGCTTGCAAGATCCAGTTCTTCATTAGACATAATAATAAAACAAATTTTGAAAGTGAATAGCTTATATGCTTGTGTTACACTGTAGAGGCAGGAAGGTTTTCTTTATGCTACCCTGCCTGCTGCTGCTCAGTGTTTATACTATAAAAAAGCATCACAGCCATTTCCATTTCAGAACTGCCCAAGTAGCCTGCTGAGTCAGAGCACACAGATGATTTTTCTCACTGCATAGAGATTTTTATTCTGTATCATTTTGGATTTCAGTGCCTTCTCTGAACACTCACTTCGATCTTATGTCACCAGCAAGGTCACCTTTCATTTTCCAACTCATGTGACTGTGGGTCATAGCTTCTTGGAGGGTGTCACATGCCTACAAAGTTTAACAGCTGCCTCTGTCTCAAATCCTCTCAAATAAAAGCAAAAGTGAAAACTTAGATTCTGGAAATCCATGCTCAAGCGACAGAGAAGGCCTTCTGCAGAGTTTGACTCATCCAAAGAACCTAACGTCCCTGGGAACATCAGATTCAGGATCCTTGGCAAAAGGCATCTTCCTCTTGCCTTCTCCAGATATCATCAGTAATAATGAGACTTTCTCTCACTCTGCATCTGTCTCTAAGTCTTCTCAGCTGTTCAAGCTCAGTCTGAAATCCTTTCTATTGCTACTATACCTTGCTAAATTTTAGATGATATTCTGCAAAATCAGAGACTTGTAGCTCTCCACTATCACCAGTTCATCAAGCAGCAGCTTTGCCTGTTTTGGCATGGAAAGTTTTGAACCACTCAAAATAATAATTGTTAGCCTAGAACAAAGTAAATGGTTTTCAGGCTACCATGGTGCTGAAGTAAAACATAACTTTATGTTAGGTATACAGGGGTAATATAAACAAGATAGTCCAATAAAGAGAAACAGGTGTTTTACAAAAAATAAATCCAAGATGAGGATCACAAAACCTCCATCAAGTCATTGTAAATCAAGGACTAATGGACTGTTCAAGGCCACATGAAGATTCTTCCACTCAGAGAAGTGTTGAGAGGAACACATACATCTATGCTATTCTGTGGTAAACCTGCCCCTTGTGTAACACATGAAAATGTGACAAGTGAATAAAGGACCTCAAAGTGATCTTTAAAGCCTCCATTTTTTTTAGGTGGAGAAGATTATGAAGAAAGCACTTAAATTTTCTTCATTAATATGCATGTTTACACAGGAGTGACTACAGGAGCTATTAAGATGGAATAAGACAAACAATTTTCAAGAGAAGTATTAATATATTATGTCATGTATATTTTTTAAAATATTTATGAAATCAGCCATATTCTCTTGGCCTTTAGTTTGTGATTTGGCAAATAATGTTAGGCAATAAATTGTAATGTTTCTAAAGCTGAGAGTGAATGAACTGGAGTTTCTTCTCAAACAGTTAACATTCAGATGATCTGACATGGAATGTGACTCTATGCAATATTAAACTCAAATTAATGGACAGAAGAGAACTAGCAGACACAAAAACCATTTTGTTTTCTATGTGAGTAGAAACAAATATGACAATGGCATCTTACAAGTCTCCAAAATCGTGTTTGTAGTGTAATCACACACGTACTCTGAGTGTGTGGAACAGAACATTCTTGGTGAAGAGATGAAACTTCAAATTTGCAACATTAAAAATTTGGGAACAGTCATACTATGAAATAAAATGTCTGAAAGCAGTCTTTGGAAATGTTTGAAGGGTGATGTTCAGCTGGTGAAGATGAATATCAAGAAACTGGTTCAACCAGTGTATGTCTTCATAGTGAGTGATGGTAATAAATGGTTTTATCCACAGATTGATTCACAAAATGAATTCTGACTCAGCAATCTTTCATCAGTGGTTCCATTTTCAAGCAAAGAATGCCTGGGAATGGAAACTTAAGTGAAAGCTTCGGATGATTTCACACAAAAATTCGGCACCCTTGAATTATACTCAATTTTCTGGTGGTGAGATAATTAGAAATTTCATCCTTTACATAACAGTTATGGACATATTTATCGCCATATCTGCTTTCTGCTCTGCTCTGAGGGTTACCGAGATAGTCTTTCCCTTATGTCCATCCTTCTCCTTTTGGTACCTGACCCAAAATGGGTATAATATTTTTGTGCAAATAAGGAGCATCAAAAGTATTTTTGTAAGAACTAAAGTTTTTATTCATCCTCAGGTAAAATTTAATTCTAATTTCACAGAATTCTGGAAGTAAGGAAGGACAGATAGCTGATTTCACTGCTATTTTAACAAGAATTCTGGTAGCTAAGGCTGTTACTGAAGAACTGTCAGAAACCCAAACTCTATTTTTATTTCCCTGTCTGTGCAGATTTCGGTATGTACTGTCTAGACTCCTGGAGATAGTCTTGAAGGAAGTCCCTGATATTTTTTTCTGTTGAAGCTGTTACAACTTTAAGGAGTATTTGGAATTTACGTCAAAAGAAGAATAAGAAAATCATCATGTAATATGATGATTAGGCACTCACTTGTTTTTTCCAAGTTTTCAAACTTATCCTAGTATAATTCTGTACTCTTAAGAGATCAGAGAAAGGGAATGAAATTAGATGCATCAAACTCTAAAAGGTTTTGATTTCAACTAAAATAAATTCTTTTTTTATAGTTATTGTTAATATCTCTTTGTCAGACAGTAACAATTAATTTAAAATTCTCAAGTAATTTTTGGTAGACTGTGGCAAAAATTTCTGTCCAGGAAAGATTCACAAACCTAGCTGGTTGCTAAAATGCCATAGATTAAGCATAGGAAAGTTAAGATATTTATACAAAGGTAATTTGATTTCCTAAATTCTTCATTTGTGGTAGGGAACAAGATTCTGGATCTAACTTCTAACTTTTCTTTTGGTTTAGAGAAGTTATATATATTAAAAGTAAATGAAAAAAAAAGTAATTAATTAAATAAATAAAGAACACAGAGAGAGAGATAAAATACATAAATGCATAAATAAATTTACCCATTTATATATAAAGTCTATACATGTATGCGTGTGTATAAATGTATTGATAAGTCTTTGTGGAATTCCTGGTGAATGAGTGCCAGATCATTAACATACACAGCATTACTGATTCATTCAGAGCTTTAGTCAATGGTCATTTTCTGAGCAGGCATTAATCACCTGCCTGTTAATTGTCTGATAGCTGATCTTTCTTAAATCCCTGTCTGTGAAAGAATTTCCATTTCTCAGGATTAGGAAGAAAATTTTCACAAGAACGAAGAATCACTGCAGAGGTTATTAGTTTTCACTTCATTTCTTGCTTTCAGAAATATAAACTGGTTTTTTTACATCCGTGTTTTGATTTCAGATGTTGCATTAAATAAGAACATCTGCAGGTTTTTTTATTTTTCAGATAGAGCAACTGGGCTTGTAAAAATAAGAGGAAAATTGCTAGATGAGTTGTTCTCAGAGAGGCCTGAGCTGGCCCGGGTGGCAAGAGGGCTCCTCCTTGGGGTAACTTTTAGCAGTTGCTTTGAATAACTGCTGCTTCTTCCTCTTCTCTGCCAGCTGACTCTTGATTCCTTCTAGTATTAACACTTCAGTCCTGTCTACCAGTGCCCCAGCGGCTTTTTGCTGTTTACGATTACTTCTCCTTGCATTATTGCAATCATTATCCTTTTTTAAAGGTTGAGTTTCGTGACTAGCTGAAACCATTCTAAAACCTTGTTACTCTCATGAGAGGCAGTCCCTCTTTGAAGTAGCTCTCGTGCTTTTACTGCCATAGTGAATCTCACAGGCTCGTTGGTCTGACGAAGGAGTAACTCTACCTGAAAGGAAAGAAACCAGGGAAAATTTTCAGGTGGATCACTAAAATAATCCAAACATTCATACAACTTATGCTTGCATTTATCTGCAAATGGCAAATGGCAAAAGAAAAGACACACATTAAAAATCTCTTTTATGATTCAAAATACTCTCAGGACTAAATTATCGCTGAAATCGAACTTTTAAGAACAAAATATAAACAGGAAACCACAACATCTCTTAAGTAGACATTAATTTTGGAAGCTACATTTCTGTATTCTCAGTTACATTTGAGATACCCGAAATAGTAATTAATATCTAAAAAAGTTTTCCTCTAATGAGGAAAATAATAACTTTAAAAAAATTTTCTTGTGGATCTTTTAAATCCACTCAGTAGAGTTAAGTGTTTGGTAATATAGAATAGCGCTTGGAATTGCTCTTCAGGATTGTACCTTAACTTACAGTTCAGGAACATATTTTAAATTCCATCTGAGATCTTTTTGAGGAAATATTTTGTTTTCTGGAAAAAACCCCAAAACATAATACCACATCACCAACTGCCTTCAAACTATGATGGTTTTGACATCCTGACAAAGAGCAGACCCATACTAATTTTTAAACAAACTACTTTTCTCCATTCTTATATTTGGAAAAAAAATTTCCAGAAAACATTAAGAATCTAAGTTTTAAATTCCATTCCTCAGGAAACATCATTTTATTTTGTTTTCATGTTTATCAAAGTAAAATGTTATTATACTTAAATTCATCTAATCATAGTTCTTAAGTCTAATATCATCTGGCAAAGAATTCCATATTTTTTCAAAGGGAACATTTTCTGGATGTAGGCTCATTAGGAAAGCATTTTAATTATGTGTCTGAGATCCCTTGTTCTTCCTGTACAGTATAATAAATCTGATTTACTGAAATCTATGGTTAGTAAATGCTACTGTTATTACACAAGAAATATGGTGACTACATTTCCTAGACAGTGTTTTAAAAAATTCAATATCTCCTTTTGCTTCTCTTTAATATCTCTTGTTAAATAAGTATCTGATAAGTCAAAGTAAGATTTCATCTTGTTCCACAGAATCATAGAATGGTTTGAGTTTGAGCTCCTTAGAGCTCACCTAGTTCCAACTCCCCGTAGGAACACCTTCCACTAGACTAGGTTGCTCAAACCCCCATCCAACCTGGTCTTGAGCACTTCCAGTGGTGGTGTGTTCACAGCTTCTCTGGGCACCTTGTTCCAGTGTCTCGCCATCCTCAGATTAAAGAATTTCTTTTTAATATCTAATCTAAACCTACCCTCTTTCAGTTTAAAGCCATTAACCCTTGTCCTATCATTACGTGGCCTTGTGAAAAATCTCTCTCTGTCTCTCTTTAGGCCCCCTTTAGGTACTGGAAGGCTGCTATGAGGTCTCCCAAAGCCTTCTCTTCTCCAGACTGAAGAGCCTTACCTTATAGGAGAGGTTCTCCAGCTCTCTGACCATCTTGGTGGCCTTCCTCTAGACGTATTCCAGTAGGTCCATGTCATTCTTGTGCTGATGGCCCCAGAGCTGCATACACTACTCCAGGTGAGGTCTCACAAGATCAGAGCAGAGGGGTAGAATCACCTCCCTCGACCTGGCTGACCATGCAGCTTTTGATGCAGCCCAGGACGCAGTTCACTTTCTGGGCTGTGAGCTCAGGTTACAAAGTCATGCCCAGCTTTTCCTCCACCAATACCCCGAAGTCCTTCTCCTCAGGGCTGCTCTCAATCCATTCTCTGCCCAGTCTGTATTCGTGCTTGACCTGACCCATGTGCAAGACCTGGCATTTGGCCTTGTTGAATCTCATGAGGTTCAGACAGGCCTCCCCTCCAGCCTGTCAAGGTCCCTCTGGATGGCATCACTTCCCTCGAGCATGTTGACCTCACTACACAGCTTGGTGTACGCATCAGATTCAGGGATATTGAGAAAAATACAGAAGTTACCCAAGTCTTCATGTTCAAAACCTCATTAATGCCTGCTTGAAACTCCAGATCTATCCTGTGAGCTCTGCACAGGTGTACATCTTACTACTAGTCATAGATAATGAATTTTTTGCACTGTTCTATGAGCCTTTTTGCAGGGATATTTTCTGTCTTTGCATGTATTTAGCATCCTACCATGCAACTCCACCCTATCAAAGAGTTTCAATTGCTACTGGAGAGCTAATTTGGGTCTAGCTTGAAGTCTTAGACTGTGGTTTATGGCTCCTGAAGAGTTAATGAGAGAATACCAGAACTATTTTCCTCTCTTATTTAGATAGCAACTTGACACCTTTACAAATTCATGAGCTGAAATTGCTCTGCACAAATGCACAATATCTTATTTTTCATTCTGTACTGTTTCCATTTTCTAGTGCCCTGTGTGACTTTGCTCATAGGTTGTAAAGGAGTGTGATGCATCATTTATGCTGCCTTCCACCTTTATTGACTGATGGCCTCCTTTGCTGTCAATCATTTCATTGCATTTTGTCAAAAAGAATGTGAAAATTTTTTTACCAATACAACTGAGGTGCCTTCACCTGCAAACAAATGCTTGAGATAGAAATCAGAATGGCTAACTAAGGTAGTTTCAGTTATTGCAAGGACCTAAATGAAAGTCAAATGCTGGTATCCAGTTGACAAAGTGACAAATATAGTTCCCTTGTTTGATTGGAAGAGAAAAACACATTATCAATAATTATTAAGAAGGGGGATTTTTTTCTTTTGAAAGATGTTAAGTTTGTTGACATGTGTTCTACAGCCCTATAGAAAAGGCCCTCATGTAAGGTTGTTACATGATCTGACCACAGAACTACCTGATTTCCCATCTCTTGCTAAAATCCAAAAGTGCTGTATTCAAACACCAACTAGACCATAGTCGATAGAGTGAGAGAGCAGCAAGTTCACAGCTGCTTCTCTCGGGAAGAATGAGGCAAAAAGAGTGACTACAACACTTGTCCTTACTGGCCCGGGCACAGTCTTGTAACACTTGAGCTAGCTCGGCTCATCTTGGTGAGGTTAACAGGCCCAGATAAAGAGAGTGATTCAGAGCCCATCCAGGGATTTCAGCCAGGAGCAGCAGGAGACTCTAATGGCGGAAAGACTACAATATGGGTACAGGGTTCACCAAGAAGACAGGCCAGAAACAGGATTGGAGATGGCACACTCACATCACAAGTCAGGCCAAGACTGGGGGCCCAGACCCAAGATTAAATGGAGCTCCTGGGCTCATGGGCAGAAGGTGTGAGTGAAGGTTCCATGCAAGACTGGTCAGAGCTTTTGAGAAAAATATTTTGTACAGTGAGAACTAATATATTTCTAACTTTACTTTCAAAATCTTATTAAAGATTTTGAGTGTTTTATAGCATTCAAATAAGCAAGAACAAAAGTTAAATTTTACATCACTGTCTAATGTCCCTGAATGATAAGAATCATAAAACACTAGAAAAGGGGATGCCAGTAAATGGTATTTTTTGGTAGAAGCTGACTAGAGGCAATACCAAACTATTAAAACAAACATAATGAGGTATTAGCACCTGACTCCCAAATATTTATATACCCAACTACGAATAAAAGTAAAGAACTTTTATGTGAACTGGCCCGACCCTGTGTCCTCCACATTTACAGACTGTAAAGTAAGATACGCAGGTATCCTCAGAAATGCCAAGGCAGTGGAAAGAATTCAAAAGTTTATTTAGAAGGCCAGAACACGAGAAACTTTAAAATACCTCACAGTGCTTATTGAAGCACTGAACCCCAGGGAGAAAAGGCAAGTTCCTGCCCTCTCCAGGGCTTCTCTACCCTATCTGTTTCTGGCCCACCTTCCCAAGGCCTCTGTACATGTCTGTTAGGGTTATCTCTCTCCGGTATGGCAGAGAGAGACATACAGCTTTCTCTGTAACCCACTCTGGACTGAAGAAGGGGAAAAAAACAAACATCTAACCCTCTTGAGAAGGCTCTCTAAAGACTTCCCAAGTGAAAACATGTTTCTAACTTTCCCATTACAAATTATTCCTAAAGCACAACTACTCCTACATAGGTTCTCACAGTGAACCTGACCTTTGTTGAAATCACAAATTTTTGAAGAACATACATGTGGGGTCTTAATTCTTTGTAGCTTTCCTGAGGAAAAGGATCAAACAATAGGTTTTGAAAGTGCATAAAATCTCTTGCACTGCATGTAAAATTAATTAATAAAATATTCCACCTCCATATATGAACATGAGCCAGCAGTGTGCCCAGGTGGCCAAGAAGGCCAATGGCATCCTGACCTGTATCAGGAACACTGTGGCCAGCAGGAGCAGGGAAGCGATTCTTCCCCTGTACTCAGCATGGGTGACACCACACCTGGAGTACTGTGTCCAGTTCT
>VZRE01006217.1:441723-455899 GCA_013396775.1 Cephalopterus ornatus | reverse complement strand
AACCATGGAATACCCTGAGTGGGAAGGGAACTACAAGAATCATCGAGTCCAACTCCTGGTCCTGCACAGGGCACCCCAACAATCCCATCCTGTCCCTGAGAGCATTGTCCAAACCCTCCTGGAGCTCTGGCAGCCTTGGGGCTGTGCCCACTGCCCTGGGGAGCCTGGTCAGTGCCCAACCACCCTCTGGGGGAAGAACCTTTTCCTGAGATCCAACCTGAGCCTGCCCTGACACAGCTCCAGGCCATTCCCTGGGTGCTGTCCCTGGTCACACAGAGCAGAGATGGAGCTGCCCCTCAGGGGGAGCTGCAGACCCCACTGAGGTCTGACCTCAGTCTCCTCTTCTCCAGCTGAACACACCAAGTGCCGTCAGCTGCTCCTCGTGCCCCTCCAGGCCCTTCCCCATGCTCATGTCCCTCCTTTGGACACTCTCCAACAGCTTTAAATGTTTCTTCCATTGTGTCCCCCAAACTGCCCCAATGCTGAGGTGAGGCCGCCCCAGGGCAGAGCAGAGCAGGACAATCCCCTCCCTGATGCCCCTAGGACAGGGATGTCCCTCCTGGCTGCCAGGGCACTGCTGACTCAGGGCCAACTGGCCACCGACCAGAACCCCCAGGGCCCTTTCTGCTTACTATATTATTATTGTTCTTCTTATAAAAGCCTTATAAAGCACGACTCTGGCTGGCAGCCCAGGGTTCCTTACAGAAAAATGCAGCTTTGACACATTTTCTATGACTTGATCATCCAGACATTATTAGTCTGGTACTCTCGATGCCATGTTGGTGTATTTTTGGTAGTTCAGGATTACAGTAAAATTTACAGTGTGTCATTCTGTTGTTCCACAAACCCTTTCCTGTTCTGTGATGTTGCATCTTACATGTAAGAAAATCCTGTTGTTTTCAGTGAACCACCGCACAGAAAGAGATCTGATTTAAGACACTGTTCCCCCACCATGTACAAGAGAAGCCTGAAGAAATCTGTGTATTTTTATACACCAGATATCTAGAATAAGTACTGTAAAAACGCCTCTTTTCAGCTGAATATTATCAGAGCCCTCTGAACTTTTTGACAAAATTGGGTGCTAATAGCCCTTGTGAGTCTAAAACTGTTCACACATCTTTTCCCCATCCTTCATTCCTTCTGAGCCTTTCAGCTGTTATGTGAGCCGAGTTGGGGGTGCCAGAGTACTAATACTGAAAAGGAGGAACAGGTCTGTGGGGGTCACAGTTCATTTTGTGAACTGCCCACAGTGCCACGGAGTAGCCTCTATCCCTGGGCAAAGAACCCCCTCCAATTCTTTAATGCTCATGACCCCAGTTTGAACCTGAGCTTGAAGGGAGAACAGGCAACATGGAGGCAAAACTGCATCACAATTCTATTTTTGAGAGTGAAGGCATTTTCATCAGGCTGGGTTGGTGTGAACTCAGTATATAATTACTAGTTCATTTCTAGGCCAGTTAGTGAAAGTACTCTTGAACAGGATGGTTTCACAAGTGAAAGGGTGTTCTGTGACCAAGCTGTGGAAGCTCTCCCCCTGACTTTGCAGCTTCCTCAAACTTAGCTGTGTCAAAGCTGGGTTGAGTCTCATTCCTTTAGAAACCTTCCCTGGGCTATAGGCAGAGAGAAGTGACCACTGCTTGAATTTTCAGAGTAACACTTTGAGAAAATAAGAGCTGAAGTTTTGCAGTAAAAACAAGATTAGCTGGATGAATAACACAGATTTTAAGGAGGGAGGGTAATGGATATATCCAGCAACAAAGGAAAGATCCCTACGTGTCTATCTTATAAACATGCAAGTTGGAAGAGTAGTAAGAACTTGCCTATGATATTGGTGTAAGAAATGAAATTAAATACTCTGAGTTTAGAGACACATTGCCTGTAGCTCTTGTATTAGCCCGGCTCTGGAAGCCCAGCTTTCCTGTGAGGAATTGCTCACATTTCTGTAATATCAGCCCATGGTGATGCAAATGGCCCAAATATAGACATATTCTGTAATTTTTCATACAAAACAGAGGATTTTCTTCCCTGTGAAGCACAGCACATCTTCCTTCAGCAGCAGAAGCTGACCCCCTTTCTGTCAAGTACAACCCTGCAGCAATTTTTATGGCTGCACTGTAAATTGCAGGAGATGCTCCTAATCCCAGTGTCTCCCTGGTTCAGGCAGACACAACGTGAAACTTGCTGCTCTAAATGAAGTTCTTCCACATTAAGGAAAACAAGGATGACGTTGCACACAAGGCTCAACCTTGGCATCAGTTTTGCACAAAATAACCGTGGTGTTCATCTGCTGAGGGCACCCTCAGCTTTTCTACAACTGATAGTTGTTCCCAGCTTTATGACATCATCCCCACTGGTGCTGCAAGACTGATGTAGGAAATTCTGTGCAAACACACTCAATCAAGAAGACGCTGCGTCACCGCGATTTCTTAAGGATGTTCATTGCAATGGAACCTAATTGGCAGGGTCACCATGGAACAAACCTCCCTGATTTATAAGTTACAAATATGAAGTCTTTAGGAAAGTTGGAGAAGTGCTTTACAACCACCTTTATTTTTCCTACCGTAGATGCCTGGCCTCACAGGATTCCTGTATGTCACTGTGCATTATTGAAGGAATAAAGAAGTCACTGTACATTTAGCTGAGGAGAATATTTGGTAGAATTTGGGGGGGTGTGCTTCAAAAGAGGCAAAGAAGCACCAAATAAAGTATGAATGCTTAATTAAAACAAAAGGGGGTATAAATGTTGCTGAAAAGAATGCATTTAATCAACTGACAGCAGAGAGCTGGGATTTATTTCTACTGCAGTAGTGCCTTGAAATCCCCCTGGGATGTGCTGCCATTGTACAGGTGGTGCTATACAATGCTCAGAATGGAACAGTGCTTCTCTGGAAGAGCCTCCTGCCTGACTGAAAAGAGCAGAACGGGGTGATGCTATTTACTCTAGAAAACTAGGGAGCCAAGGCCTGGAAGAGGTAAATGAATTAGTCTAAGTTGAACACAAAATTTGTAATCAGCGGGAGAAGTGGAAGCAGATCTCCTGCATCTCAGAGTACTTAAATAAGCTTTTTGCATTTTGATTGTTAGTAGAACAAAATATATCTTGTCATTTATATATTTTCATGTTCTTTAGGAATTTAATAAACCAGGCTTTTTCGCTGTGAGGGTGGGGAGGCCCTGGCACAGGTTGCCCAGAGAAGCTGTGGCTGCCCCATCCCTGGAAGTGTCCAAGGCCAGGTTGGACAGGGCCTGGAGCAACCTGGGCTAGTGGAAGGTGTCCCTGCCCATGGCAGGGGGGTGGAACTGGATGAGCTCTAAGGTCCCTTCCATCCCAAACCATTCCATGATTCTATGATTCTGTGAATTTAATATTGAGCACAGAAATGAATCCCAGGCTCTTGCAAAATTTTCCTTCAGTCCCCTCCCAAATTCAATTTTTGATTCCTGTAAATCATTCTTTGAATGGGTAGTCAGTAGAAATGGGATGACAAAGATACCACCACATTCTTCAGGTGCTGAAGAAGCCGCCTCTACTGGGTTTCTACTTGGGGATTGTTTTACGTACATAAAGAAAACCATGAAACTCTAAATCCCCAGCTGTGGTGAGGGCTTCAGCATCAGACAAGAAGCTGGATCTATATAATAATGCTGCTTTTTCCTCCTGCCAAACCAACCCCAAAGCAAACAGAAATGATTGTAATGTCTATTGCTGTCCTTCATGTTTCTGTATAGTCCTGACTGCGTTTGGACCTTAAGAATTCTTTACTATAGTTCCGTGCTAATTTATAACCGTACAAATGTCAAAGATTTTGATTTATTACCTGGTAGAGACTTAATGGAGTGTTGCAAGATAATGTTGAAATTTGTGGATTCCATCAAGTACAGGAGAAAATGCAGAATACGTGCTACAGGAGCCCATGGAGAAACCTGGGACAGTGAGAATTCAGAGCACTGCAATGGCCAGAGAATCATGGAGTTACAGAATAGCTCCAGTTGGAAAGGAAGTTAAAACTCATCCAAATCCACACTCCTGCCATGGGCAGGGACACCTTCCACTAGCCAAGATTGCTCCAAGCCCCATCCAACCTGGCCTTGGACATTTCCAGGGATGGGGCAGCTACAGCTTCTCTGGGCAACCTGTGCCAGGGCCTCCCAACCCTACAGGGAACGATATCTTCCCAATATCCCATCTAAACCTACTCTCTGTCCGTGTGAAGCCACTCCCCCTTGTCCTGGCTCTACACACCTTCGTAAAAAGTCTCTCTCCATCTGATGCCAGCTCCTGAGACACCAGGACAATCAACTGTCTGTTTTGACCTTATTTCCTTTCCTTTTGAAATTACAGATACTAATTATTGAGCAGATCTGCTGAGAATTCTGTGTTGATAATTTGCTGTTTTCTGGAAACCAACTTCTCAAAAAAAAAAAAAAAGCATCACCTTTGGACCAGCTCTAGAGTTGATTGAAAAATGCAAACTACTAAATGCCCATGGTAATACTTGTGGAAACTCGAAACTTTTTGACTATTGGGATCCTTTGAAAACCTGTGGCTTCTCCTACTTCAGATCATACAAGTGATTGCTTTTTTTTCAAGCAATGCTTTCTATTTCTGATGCCTGATGCAAAAAGCTGCTTTGCCAAGTTGTCAAAGATCTCAGACTTACAAACACAGCCTGAAATTTAAATGTATATAAGGTTTAAATGCTAATGTACAGTATTCCTAGAAAAACAGACCTAGCAATGCAAGGATGAAATTTTAGTCTTAAATGCATTATAAATGTTGCTGGTAGTGCTGCCTGTAATTAAACTTGCCTCACATTTCCCATTATAAGCCCTTGTTTTCAGTGGCATAGAACTTTGCCAAATTTTAACTGTTTGGGCTGAAACTTTCCATGCTGAATGTCTGCCTCAGATGAATTGTTTGGAAAGCTTCAACAAAAAATGGTCTCACCATTTCTGGGAATGAAATTAAGAGAAAAATATTTTCTTTTGCTCATGCAAACTTAATTCTGGCATTTCCTAAGTTCTGAGTGCTTCGGTCTGTGGCCTTGATGTTTTTGTATATGTATGTTTACATTTCCCTCAGAAAAGGAAAGTTTATAGAATAATGCCTACATGGATATATTTGGATAGCTAGACAACTTTTATCTTGACATGAACACTGCAAATAATTTAATTAGGTTGGAAACAATCTAATTATATTGATTTACTGTTTATCCTTGGGAAAATTGCTGAAGGCCTGACTTCAACAGGCTCATCTTTCCTAGGGGAGTGGACTATGGGTTAATTTTAAGATTGGTCCCTTAATCTAAGTTTTATTTCAGTTCTTAGATACAAAGTATGGCCAATGCTCTCCTCTTCCACTTTTTGCTGTCAGGCGGAATTAAAGTTCACAGAACATTTTGATTTGATTTGTTGGCATGCACCCTGCTATCACCCAAGTTTGCTTCAGGCTTTAGCTGTTTGAAGCGAGGTTGTCTTCTGCACTGCCCTGTGTCTCTCCAGATATGACACCATCCAGAAACCCAGTTTTAGCTGGATCTCTGATGACTTCTACCAGACAAAATTTGACTTACTACTCCCTAAGAGACAGGAGTTACAGGAATTCCCAAAGCTTGGACTTAATACAATGGGAAGGAAAGAGAAACTGTAATAGGCCCTCAAAAAACTTTGGAAAAGGATTGTCTTTTCTACATTCACATGAAATGGAGATGAGAGGTGAGATATCAGTCACCGTTATGTGCAGCACTGCAGGTTTGTGCTGCTGGCTGCATACTCCTTAAACAAGGAGGGATGAACACTATTGCTTTAGGAAAACAGCTTAGCTGGTGTTTCTGCTCATCATGCTGGTGAGAATTATTTCTTCTGCTTGTGTTGCCCCTGCATCAGGCTGTTCCCTTTTGCTGTGTTTCAGTCCTAGCCCCTGCTCAGGAAATGTATCTGTTGGGAATAAGCCTTGGCAAGGTTTTGGGATTTAGGGTATTTAGCAGTATGGCCAATGCCTTGTGGTCCAGCTCTGACTGAACCAGATGCTTTAGTTATCCATAAGATCCCTACCAGAGCAGGCACTACACAAACATAGTCACTGCCTAAAGTCCAAAATACAAGTCTTACTGGGTGGGAAGGGGTGGAGAGCTGCTGTGACAGACCCTGGATTAGTCTGTGAGCCTTCAGCCAAAGCTGAAGTAGACATGGCAAAGTACTGCTGCATGTTAGAGGCCATCTCTGATCAGTGGAGGCATTACTTTATCTTGGCATGACTTAAACTTGTCTGTCCTTGGGTCTGAGCAAGCCTAGGAGTCCGTATCAGCTTAGCATGACTGGGTCTCATGTAGCCCCATGAATGGCTGTTGAGTGGCAGAAGAGGATGTAAGTCAATCAAGTCCTTGGGAGAATACAAGCATGTTAGCGTTTGTCTGTGAGCTGCCTTGAGTGGGAACAAGATGAGGGACAGGTTAGGTGGGAGCACAGGACTATCTCCACAAGCCATCAGGTTTGCAGGTGGATGGTGGACAAGCCACTGCTGCTTTGATGCCGTGCTGGTCCCATCACCTGTGGGCAGAGTGAGCAGTGTCCATGCGCTGTGGGGACACCCTGTGCCGCTGGACATCCCAGCAGAGCCCCCAAGGCTTGTAATTGTTCCTTTTCCATGTCAGCTTTGTGTTCTCCCATTTTACCTGCACCCCTGTTGGTTGCTCCTGACTGTAACTGGGATCTGGTGTAGTCCTGCAACCAAAACTCTTCTCTAGGTACAGTCCTCAAAAACTGCTGTCCCATGCTCAGGTTGTTTGGATACACAGCAACTGGTGATGAAAACCTTAGGACATTTCCACATTTCCTGGCTTTTGTCAGAGGTGCTTATTCATTTTTTGTTTGTCATTGTTCATTTTTCAAAAATATTTCAGAGAATTGTGTTTTTCACCAAAGCAAAGTTTGTAGCTGAGGCTTGTTGGATTCCTTCATGTTTTAGATCACTGGCTTACATTTGGAAAATGGCAAAAATCCCAGGAGTATTTTGTATCGTGGCTCCTGGGAAGCACAGCAGACTGATGGGACCGTTTCCATCGGCCTGGACTAGGGAAGGGGAGCCTTTGAAGTTCCTACAGTTGCAGGAAGGATACAAAGATAAGGAGACATAGAAGTGCTATGGATGAGCCAGGCTTTATTAGCTTTATTGCAGGGACACGACTTTCCCCACTGCCCTGTTTGTGGTAGGTACTGAAGAGACTCAGCTGGTGCACAGGGTGTGTGGAGAAAGTGTTGGCTGGACAGTCAGGTGCAGGAGTGCATGGCTTCATCCTGCTGAGCAGAGCCACACTGGGCTCCTGCTGCCGCCTGGGAGAGTGTTCAGAACCTGGCAGTGCAACCGGGCCAACAACAGGCCAGGTGATTCAGTTAAGAACACATTTAGTTTAGTGGTACCCTCAAGGTAACCTTTATTTTTCTTGCATTTGGCTTTACTTACTGGATAGAATTTTTTATGGCCAAAAAAACCCCCTTTCTCGTTGAAGCATTTAAGAAGTAATTAAGATGGATTGGGTTTTTTTTGAAGAGGCGATCTGTTGGGGAATCAGACAGGTGTGGAAGTTACATCACTTGTTGGGTTAACATTGTTATTGCCAGGGGTTTTTAGTTGAACTGCCCAGGAAATCCTTTTGAAAAAAACAAATGGTGCCAGTTTGATCCATTTTTCTGTATTATTGGCAAGAGCTGTAACAAAAATGAAATAATTTTCTGTCTCTGTGTTGCAGGTCCAAGGCAAGAATTTCTTCCTTTCACAGCTTCTTGTGTACTTATCACTAAGTAAAATTAAATCTGAATCTCTGTAGTTTGAGCAAAAGAACATGCAGCTCTATAATCTGCCTGAATCTTCCCCTGAGGCTGGTAGTGGATGCTCTCAAAATTGGTGCCGTTCCCCCTCTTCTAATGGTGGGCATTGTCCATTAAAAGAAGAAAAATAAAAGAGTGCTCCAGCCTATCAAGGCAGGAATTACCAGAGGACTATAAACTGCGTTCCCAATTCAAAGGCTTTCGAGCTGACTTGGATTAGACTCCTGTCCTGAATGCTCTCCTGTGGAAGGGCTTTCTCCAGCAGCTAATGAGATTGGCCCTGCTGTGTCTCTGAACTTGGTCCCTCCAGGCTGGGAGTGGTGGGATGCACCAGAGGGGGAAGTTGTTTGCACAGCCTTCCCCGTGTAATGTTGTTTCTGTGTTGCTCTGTTCCTAAAGCACTTGTGCATTCCTTCAAACTGCACTTATGGATGTGGCATTTCCCTTGCTTTCCTCAAGGGATGTTGATGTGTTATTAAAAGCTGCTTTGTTCTGCTCCAGAGATGGGTGCCCCTTCCCCTTGCAACCTTCCTGAGCTCTGGCAGCCTTGGGGCTGTGCCCACTGCCCTGGGGAGCCTGGTCAGTGCCCAACCACCCTCTGGGGAAAGAACCTTTTCCTGAAATCCAACCTGACCCTGCCCTGACACGGCTCCAGGCCATTCCCTGGGTGCTGTCCCTGGTCCCCCCAGAGCAGAGCTCAGTCCTGCCCCTCCTCTGCCCCTGCCCAGGGAGTTGGAACTGCAGTGAGGTCTCCCCTCAGTCTCCTCTTCTCCAGCTGAACACACCAAGTGCCCTCAGTGTCCTCACATGGCTTCAAATCAAGGCACTTCCCCATCTCTGTTGCCTCCTTTGGACACTCTCTAATGGCTCAATCTTTTCCTTCCATTGTGTCCCCCCAAACTGCCCCAATGTCGAGGTGAGGCCGCCCCAGGGCAGAGCAGAGCAGGACAATCCCCTTCCTGATGCCCCCAGGACAGGGATGTCCTTCCTGGCTGCCAGGGCACTGCTGGCTCAGGGACAACTGGCACCCACCAGGACCCCCAGGGCCCTTTCCCAGCACTGCTCTCCAGCTTCTCATTCCCAGTCTGTCCCTCCATCCAGGGTTGCCCCATCCCAGGGGCAGAATCTAGCACTTCCCCTCTTTAAGCTTCCCATGGTTGGTGATTCTCAGCCCTCGGCTCTGTCCAAGTCTCTCTGCAGGACCTCCCTGCCTTCGCAGGATCCTGTCAGTTTGGTGTTATCTGCAGACTTGCTCAGTGTCCCCCCAGTGCCGTGTCCAAGCCGCTTTAGGAAGATATGGAAGAGCACAGGCCCAGGCTGGAGCCCTGCAGGGAACTCGTGGGACTGCGCAGGGCCGTGTCAGCACAGGAGCAGGATGTCTGTGGGCAGGTGATCTGGAAAGGCACTTTGTTGGGGGCCTGGGGTTGCCCATCCAACATGTGTCTGTTGCCACTGTTGGAACCCATCATACAGCTTTTGTTTTCTATTCAACAAAATACTGAAGTAATTCTGTACATTTACTTACTGAACCTCAAACACTGAACCAAAACCTGTTGTACTGAATAAGAGCATTAAGCGATTAGGTTTTCTTCAAGAGTATTTCTTGGAATAAATATGACAGGAAAGTCAGGTTCATACTAATTGTGTGTACCAGTGGTCTGCAGTCCTTGCTTTCCTCTCCTAGCGGTTCAGTTGGCTTTTTATACATTTTTTAGTTCAGCTCAAGGACTATCATTTACTGTTATTTCTGCAGCCTTCTAAGTCTGGAATAATGCTATAATGAAAATGATATCTATAATCTTGATGGGTTTCCAATTAATGTCCTGCTCCTTCCTAGGAGTATCTCTGTTCATCACATAACATCCTTTTAGACAACTTTAGAAAACCAAGAATTTATTAATAGAGGAGTTAACAATATTCTATTTAGGCAATGATTTAACACTAAATAAAAAGTGTTCCTTTATTAAAATTTTAAGTACTGTTTTGTTTTGAGAGGTTTTTTTTTTTGGAGTTTTATACTGTGCTTAAGTGCTGCTGAGATCTTTCTTATGGACGCCACACAAGAAATAACCCAAGAAGGAGGGCACTGCAGAGGCTGAAGATGAGTCGAAGCTGGGCATCGTATGTTTATTTTCCCCAGGAGCTCTCCTTCAGTGTGTTGAGAAGCAATTTCAACCATTCATCTGTTTTCACTGTGACATAATTACTCAGTACTTTTGTCACTTTGTTCAGTTTATAATTTGCTAAATTGTTTTGGGTTATGCTCCCAGAAGGGAGAAAAATCTGAACTGAAGTATGTGAAGAAAAAAGTATTGAGTACTAAAACAAATTAAAAATTAATCAATAAATAAGATTATTCTGCTTATTTAACATTAAATGCAGCCCAACTCTCTCTGGGGAAACATGATGTTCTAAAGGTTTTGAAGAAACCCTTCCCCGCTGCTGTGAGCCAGTGCTGTTGTGAACTTCAAGGTTCCTTCTCATGTGAAGATATTAATGATGGTTTTGAGAGTCTGCAGCAGTGAGATCTGGGTTGCTTTGGTAGAAGTCCTGCTAATTTTCCCAGGTCAGGATCCATCTTTCCTGATGCCTTCAGTTTTTCCTCTCAGTTTCTCAAAAACTTGTCCCAGTTGGTCTCAAAAACCTGTTTTCTGCTCACAGACATCGCCAGAGTTCCTGTGGGACTGACAGTATTTGCAAGGTGTTGGCTGATGTTGGGATGCAGACCAAACTCGGGACAATATTTATATTATTTGTCAAGTGATTCCTCCTGTTTAATAACACCTGCTAAATGCTTTAGGTTATTAATGATGTGTTCCCAAGGATCTGAGGAGGTCTGAGAACATACCAGCTGGTTGGCCACGTTTGTGGTGCCCGCCCTGTGGTACAGAGCTCTCTGATGGGCACGTCTTTATTTCTGATGTTACCCCAGACCCTGAGATTACTCACACGGGATTACACCAGCAATGGGTTTGGTACAAAATGTCTGTAAAAGCTGGGGTGTCTGCAGGGAGGTTCTCAGAAAGTAGGGTTTTTTTGGTGAAGCTGCACAGCTGTTAATTAATCTCTGAATTGCCACGTCACTTCAGTTTTGAAAGAATTCACTGCCCTCTTAATTAAAATATTGAACTCGACCTTGAGACCTGTAAAATTAGCTGTGTGTTTTCTACAACCCTGATTAAATTGCTTCGGCTCTTTGTGCCTCACTTCTTTTCCATATGTATTAGAGACTCTTCAGACCTCCAGAACACAGTTTCTATTGGTATGTGTTTGTATAGTGCCAAGCATGGTGGAATCCTGGCTGCAATTACATTCTCTGGAAGTTTTCCTTAGTTCAAGTCCTCAGTCTCCAGCTTACTACTGAAGCCTCTGGACTATTCATCTGGGTGGTGCAGAGAAACACTACACTGTTAGTTATGTGCAAATAATCTCTGTGCCTTACAGAGCTTTTATAACCATATGAGACCCTTGTGACCCTTTTTCTGAATTGCACACATGTGTCTGACAATAGAAACTCGTTCTGAAGTTTTCTGGGAGCATCTGCAGAGTGTATCACAGAATCCCAGAATATGCTGAGTTGGAAAGGACCCACAAGGATCATCCAGTCCACCTCCTGGCCCTGCACAGGCCCATCCCCAAGAGTCACCCCCTGTGCCCCAGAGGATCATCCAAACCCTCCTGGAGCTCTGGCAGCCTTGGGACTGTGATCACTGCCCTGAGCAGGGCAGGGGGCAGAATTCCCCGCCAGCCCCTGCCCACGCTGGGGGATCAGCCCAGGGCACGGGGGGTTCTGGGCTGGGCCATGTCCAGCCTCTCCCCCACCAGCCCCCCAGGTCCTTCTCCCAGGGCTGCTCCATCTGCTCATCCCCAGCCTGGGTTGATCCCAGGAGTTGCCCCGACCCAGGTGCAGCACCAGCACTTGTTAACCCTTGCAGCACCAGGTCTTGTTAAACCTTATGAGACTTCCATGAGCAAGGAAGAACAAGACAAAGGCTGTGATTGTGAGCTGGACAGGCAGCCTCTGATCTTTGGGTAAAAGCTGGTCATCAAAGATGGTTATATACAGAATCTGCAATGCTTTGGGTGCATGTTGGTAGAAATAAGAGGTGAAAAACTCACTTTGGAAAGTCTTAAACTAATTTCTAGCTCAAAAATTGCAGTAGAAATCTGGTACTGTGTTCCTGAATCAGTAATACATACAAAGTAGTCTAATAAAAGATCCTTGCCTCTCCCTACAAATTGTGTTTCCACTGTTCCCCAGAAAGATTCAGCAGCATTGCCAATAGGATGCATCATTGCTTTCATTGTGTCAGATGCATCCCCAGAGCTGAGCTGTTTGAGACTTGGCTTCTTAACCAGCAGAGGCTGTATCTGGAATTGATAGATTGAAGGCACAGTCTTCCTGACAGGCTTCTGGGGCTGTTAACATGAGGAATGGGCTTAACTCTATCTAATGGCAGATTTTCAAAAGGAATCCTAGAAATATATTACACTGGCTTACATTGTTGACATAAGGAGATTCTGTCCATTATAAAGCAAGCTAAAACTGCAGAACTGATGTTGAACTTCAGATTAGATTTAAAAAATGATTTTTCAGAAAATTTTAAAATGAAAAATAATGTGGGAAAATAGAGAGCACTATAAAAATGCAAGGAGTGAAAAAAAGCAATCTTGCAAGAGAAAGAAATCTAGGAAATCGTGTTCAGCTCAACTTGAGATGTCATGTCCTTAACTTCAGGTAGACCTCTAACACAAAATGATGTGAAAGGTCCTTGCTTTCATGTTTATCTATAGGTGCTCCTTGTTGAAACTGCTGCTCCCATTGAACATGAGTCAGCAGTGCCCTGGCAGCCAGGAGGGCCAACCCTGTCCTGGGGGCATCAGGAAGGGGATTGTCCCGCTCTGCTCTGCCCTGGGGCCTCACCTCAGCATTGGGGCAGTTTGGGGGGACACAATGGAAGGAAAAGATTGAGCCATTAGAGAGTGTCCAAAGGAGGCAACAGAGATGGGGAAGGGCCTTGATTTGAAGCCATGTGAGGACACTGAGGGCACTTGGTGTGTTCAGCTGGAGAAGAGGAGACTGAGGGCAGACCTCACTGCAGTTCCAACTCCCTGGGCAGGGGCAGAGGAGGGGCAGGACTGAGCTCTGCTCTGGGGGGACCAGGGACAGCACCCAGGGAATGGCCTGGAGCTGTGTCAGGGCAGGGGCAGGTTGGATCTCAGGAAAAGGTTCTTCCCCCAGAGGGTGGTTGGGCACTGACCAGGCTCCCCAGGGCAGTGGGCACAGCCCCAAGGCTGCCAGAGCTCCAGGAGGGTTTGGATGATCCTCTGGGGCACAGGGAGTGACCCTTGGGGATGGGCCTGTGCAGGGCTAAGGGTTGGACTGGATGATCCTTGTGTGTCCCTTCCAACTCAGCATATTCTGGGATTATGTGATCCAAGCAGCAGCTTGCTCATATCACAGAGTGTTTTCAACCCCAGTGATTCATCTTGCCCTTCTCAAAGGAGGAGTTCCCTCACTCCAGCAGAGGCTGGATGAAGCAGGACAGGCTTCCAGACCAAACGGGTGTTTCCCATCTGTTTAAAGGTTTGGCTCCCTCCTGATGGAATTCCCCTGCATTGCACTGCAGTCCAGTCCAGTGCATATCAGTCTTTGCAGTTAGAAAGCTTTTTCTACTGTTCACTTCTTTATGTTTCTCAGTGCCTTTATCTTGTCATTTTAAGAAAAACTGTAATGCAAGTGGAAGCCTCTTTCAGGAGGCAGCAATTTGTCTTTAGGAAAGCAACTTTAACATATGTCAGACAACTGTCTGCTTTTCCTGACGTGATGCTGCTGTATTTCCACATTCTGCTGCCACTTGTGTATTGAGATGAAAATGAAGTAGATAATTTGTTTTAACCTATAAGTACTTGAAGACTAATACTGTGTCTCTTGGGTGTTTATTCCTCCAAACAACTTCAATTTTTCTGGTGTTTCTTTGGACAATCTATTCAATTTGTTCTCTTACGTAGTCTTGCAGATTCGTATTTCTGAGGAGGAATTTTCAAAGCAGGCTGTAGCATCTGAGCTGAGATCTGTCTGGTGCTGAATTCAGTACATCTTTCACACTACCTTTTCATATGTACATTTTTTTCTGCATTATGGTGTTGCTCTGTGGTTTGTGCTGGCCACTGCTGAGGCCCCTCCAGGGCTGTGTCCAGTTCTGGGCCTCTCACTCTGAGACAGACACTGAGGGTCTGGAGCGTGTCCAGGGAAGGGAATGGAGCTGGGAAGGGGCTGGAGCAGCAGGAGGGGCTGAGGGAGCTGGAGGGGCTCAGCCTGGAGAAAAGGAGGCTCAGGGGGGACCTT
>VZRE01006217.1:403311-441528 GCA_013396775.1 Cephalopterus ornatus | reverse complement strand
CCCCAGCCCTGGAGGTGTCCAAGGAAGGCCTGGCTGTGGCACTCAGTGCTCTGGGCTGGGGACAAGGTGGGCATCAGGCACAGGTTGGACTTGATGATCTTGGAGGGCTTTACTAACCTTAATGATTCTGTGATTCTGCTACTTGATGTTCAGCTTCTTTGATTGTTAGATTATTAGATACTATACTGATAGAATATTCCTCTGTACTATACTATACTTACGGAATATTCTACTATCGTAATTTGCTGTGGGAAAAAAATTCCTTCATTCTTGTGATATAGAATTTTAATTCCTCAAATATTAAAATATTAAGATTTTAAAACCCAAAAGTTTATTTTATACACACCCACCCATCCACCAACCCACACACACATGCACACACCATGTTTTTGATGGTATCTTTAGTTGTGTTTGCCAATGCAAATACTTACCAACAACATTTTAAAACTAATTAGGATTATACTGCCACTAGCTGACTACCTTCTGGTATTCTTTGCATATCTTAGAGATAAAGAATTATATTCTATCCAATTGTTTTGCTTTTCAAATATTTGGACAAAGTTCTACATAGTCTAAAACCAATCAAAATATTTTTTATTTGTAAGTAGGCTAAAAGTGTAATATAAAAATACCTGTAAATTGTTTCAACTGGGATAAAGTGTAAAGGCATATGTATATATTCTATAAGATACTACATACAAGGCATATATCTATACATAACATATATATGTATATATAAGATATATATATTCTCTAAGATACTCCCACTCCTGCCCTTGTTGTTCTATCTGCTGCTTTTGATAATTCAGGGCATGAACTCTGTGTGTGAACTCCATTCCCCCACCTCCATACCCTGCCTGTCTGCTCTTGAGGGAAATGAACTGCTGTGACATGACTTGCTCTTGAGAAACTCATGCTGGCTATCAGTCATCTCTGCCTCTTGCTTCAAATGTTTGTGTAATGATTTGTTCCAGCATTTTTCCAAGAACTGAAGGAAAGTGAAAAGGCAATTGCAGCAGTCTCTGGAATTTTCAGGTGCCAAGTACCCTGTGACGTGATGCATCTGGGGTGGTTCAGCCCGAACAGTGGATCCATTTATGTGCCTCCAGCTCTTCTCTCCCAGTTGCACCTCTTTGTTTCCTCTGCTGGGTTGTTCGACTCTGCCATTGCTGCTTTCTCAACCTTGTCACTTGAGTTTGGGGGTAAGATACATAAGTAGCTAAAATGTATTCCAGGCAAAGTGCTGGGACTTTGATAGGAGTCATTCAGTGTTTAACACAAAGTGCACAAATCTTACTGTAATTTTAGTCCACTGCTTATTATTGTTGGTTTGTGTTTAAAAACTAAAGTACAAATAGCAAAAAAATGGGCTCGTTAATTAAAGATTGTCTTGTGGAATTAAATACCAAATAGCCTTTCCTTCAAGGCTGTGGCTGTTCCTGAAACCCGTCCGTGCCCTGTTTCTCTGCAGTGGTTGAAATATGTCAGGCAGGTGTTTCAAAAGTCCTTATGCTGCAGGGAAATATACTCTGATGTAATCTGCCTAATTTGACTCTTTGAATTACTTTCAAGAACACTTGCTGTTTGTAATGGAAATAGCTCCCCAACCACTTCAGAGAGGACTTTGTAATGTGAGCTGGTAAAACTCTGCAGGTGTAGTGCTTTTTTTATTTTATTTAACATCTTAGGTTTGTTTACTTTAATGTGTTACTGAAAAAGTGACATAAAAGTGGTTTAACAAGTCATTTTTCATTTGAAAAATGTTTTCTTATTAACAAAGTTAACATCCAGTATTCTGCAATAGAACTACCAACTCCAGAAAACCACATCTTGCCCAGGAGAGTATATTTCCTGAGGCTGAAATTCCCCCAAGACTTTTGTTTGGGATTGTACATACCCGAGGCATTTTGGCATAAGCATCAATTAAAAAATGGGAAATGGTGTTTTCCTTGCTAATTTTTGGCTACTGAATGGAGGTTACTGAAAGCCCTGTGTTTAATTTAATTTTTTTTTTTCTTCAATTTACTCCTCTCCCCACCCCCATCCCTATCGTGTAAGTTTATGAATTAAACTGGGTTGCCTCAGGAAAAAGATTCTGAGATGTCAGTTCATCATCTGGACTATGGAGCTCATTTACTCTTTAGGGTTGGAAAAGCCCTCCCAGCCCATGGATCCACCCTGTGCCCCATCCGCACCTTGTCCCCAGCCCAGAGCACTGAGTGCCACATCCAGTCCTTCCTTGGGCACCTCCAGAGGTGAGGACTCCAAACCTCCCTGGGCAGCCCCTGCCAAGGCCTCACCACCCTTTCCAGGGAGAAATTCCTGCTGATGTCCAACCTGCCCCTCCCCTGGCACAGCTGGAGGCCGTGCCCTCTCCTCCTGTCCCTTGTTCCCTGGAGCAGAGCCCGACCCCCCCGGCTCCCCCCTCCTGTCAGGGAGTTGCAGAGCCACAAGGTCCCCCCTGAGCCTCCTTTTCTCCAGGCTGAGCCCCCCCAGCTCCCTCAGCCCCTCCTGCTGCTCCAGCCCCTTCCCCAGCTCCGTTCCCTTCCCTGGACACGCTCCAGACCCTCAGTGTCTCTCTTCCCTGAGGGCCCAGAACTGGACACAGCCCTGGAGGAGCCCCACTGCTGAGGAGTACAGAGGGACAATTGTTAATAATGGAGTTAATCAGCTGTACCTGACCAAAGGTTGTACATTTTGAGCAAATTGTAATGTAGATAAGTAGAAAACCACCTGTGTTGGTAACTTGAAGATGATGTTCAACACACAATACCATTGTAGTAATGACACACAAACACATTTAAGCTGGAAAAAAACAAGTGAAAACTCATAATGAAGAGCCAGTGCAGCCCTTGGTTTCCAGGTACTGCTTCATCCTGCCAGTGAAAACGTATTCCCAGCTTGGTTAGTGCTTTAGTTACCCTTATTGGCATATTTAAAGCTATGTTTCAGTGAAGATAAAAAGATTACCACAGTAAAGTGTGGTGTTTCAAGGTGATACTGTTTTACCTGATATGTAGTTGTGGGCTTTAGCAGGAACAGCCAGTTTCAGTAGATTTTTTTGTTTAAATGGTCCTTTGCTGTATTTCATTGCTCGTGTTGCTTCAAACCACTCCGAGTTCAAATATAAAAATACTAATTCAGTCTTTCAAACGCCTGCCTTTGCACCTGCCCAGGGGCACAGAATCCTCCTTGGTATCGTATCAGGCTCAGTAGCCAGTTTTAAACATCCATAAGGTGGATACTTCAGAACTCCAAGCACAGCTCTTGTTTTTCAGTCAGGACTACTATTTGCCCTTGCCAAGTCTGGGGTTTTAAATCAAAGCCATTTTTGAATTATCCAAGCACCAAAAAAAAAGAAAAAGAAAAAAAAGGATCTAAAAAATAAAGTTGACAGCTGTGAGGGTTTTTTCCACATTCATCTACCTCAAACAGCTGAATGGATTTTATAAGACTTTCCAAAAATATCCCCCTCTACGCTAAGGACAGAGTTAGTTAAACAGCAGAAAAAATTAGCAAATCTACTACAACTCACTTTCTGTTTTGACAACTCTTGTCTCTTCCTCACTTGCCCACTGAGGTAATTTACACCAGTGTGTTTTGTTAGTACTGGTATTTCAGGGATGGCTGCTCTCCATGGGAGTATCTGTGTTTATAAAAAGGTTTCTTGCAATTCATTATTTTCCAGTGCAAGGATCAGGGTGTTAGTCAGAGGTCAAACCAGTGACTGGAGCAGTCACGACTTGTGAACATTTTCTAGCTGATGTTAAACCCTGAGGAGTGACCCACAGACTGAAACAATTCTGACCAAAATATAAATTGCACTATGGCAGTTAAAGAAAAGCATTTGTAAAAAAAGTTACCTTCATTGTGTGAACAAAAAGTACAATTACTTTCCAACATAATGCACAGGGAAGGAAGAATAGATACTATTTCCTGAAGAACAGATTTGCCAGCTCAGAGTGTACCCAAATTTCTGTCCCATTAGTTGATTTAATGGGGAGATTACAAATGAAAGTCCACACTTTCTTTGTATTTCAGTGACACTGTGTGGTGTGTCATAACTATTTTTTTCTGACCACTGTCCCTGTGAGCTGTGTGCACACACCCAGGATTGCCATGGTATGTCTAAAATTAGGTGGAATAAAGAGTTAATAGCGTGCAGTGCCTCCATCCCCTTCCCTTTGAATGAGCCCTAACGATGTTGTGCTCTATAATCTGAACACATCAGTGGGAAGCTCTAATGAATTAGCTGGTGCTTGTTCCTGCAAGTGTGTATTTTATTACAATAGGCACATCTGGGGAGCACCTCATGCTCTGCAGCATCCACAGAAAAGGACCTGCATTCCAAACCATAGCTTTTCTTGACTTGTAAATCTGTTTTTATGAGGTGTGTGTGTGTGCCTGCCCCAGGAGAGGGAATGCCGTTTCCAAACGGGCATTTGGATACCATATGCTTAGAAAATGCTGGCTATGGCTCAGGGAAAGTCAAGTTCTTCCCCCTGGTAAATGCTGTAGACCTTCTTAGTGAAAAGTTTATCTCTGGAACACACTTCGAGGAATGATGAGCGATAGATGAAAAGCTTGAGTTGCTACCTGTGATCTGGTCTGAAACGGAGTTCTTCAATAGGTCCTGAAACTGAGGTTCATAGCTGAAGTATTGCCTTTCCATGTGCTCAATCAGAACCACCTTGAAGCCAGGAAAAATATCCCTGTATGGTCAAGTGATGTGAATTTGGGCTCATAAGGGTTTGGTAATTGTATGTCATTTATTAATTGAATCTAACAGTTTCATTTGTTAAACAGAACTACAGCAGGTGTTCCCTTTAGATTCAGCTTGATTAGGGACTGTGATATCCGAGAGCAGAAGTCAAAGCATGGTTGCTGAGGCCATCCAAATCTGGGGAGCATGAACTGCTGGACATCTTTCTCTTTGCAAAGTCTGTATATAGATAATTTAACAGCTCCTGCCAGCCCCCTCAAGAAATATTCTACTGTCTTGAAAGGCATGAAAATGATACAACAAAATTTATGGCATGAAAGAACCAGATCGTAGATGTAAAATTGGCCTCATTAGGACTGCAGTGCAGGATTTGGGTGGATTTTATCCCTGTGGATGAGTAAACCTGTAAAACTGAGGGCTGAGGAGGTGTGGGATGGGGCAAGGAGACAGGAAGCGTTTCCATGGGAGTTAATACTGATATGCTGGATTTGGAGGGTGGAGAGATCTACACAACTCTGTAGTCTCATTCTTCTAATTCTTCCCTCCCTTCTCTGTGTCCACATTCCACCCCTTAAATAGTTTTGTGCAGGTGGCTCCAACCCCCCCGATCTTTTTGAGATGCTGTAGTATAGCAAAAGGCATCTTTAGTGAGCTGTGGTGGGGACAGTCCCCCACCCCCAGGGATGTGTTGGCTCAAAGGCTCCAGGCTCAGCCCAGTCCCTTGGGCCGGGGACAAGGAGGCAGTGAGGGGGCAACACTCCTCAGAGTGTGTAAGGATAGTTTTGACCTGGGGTACTGGTCTATTCTGTGCTTGTGTGGGAAGGACTGGCCAATTCTGAGGCCTTTTCTTAAGCAAGATCCCTGGGTGTGAGACTGGTATATGGCAACTCACTGCCTTAAGGGAGTTGTCCCTCTCACCTGCAAACTTTCCACTCCCTAATAAAGCAAGAAATCACAGAATTCCAGAATATATCCAAGCACCAGAGACCCCCAAGGATCATCCAGTCCAACCCTCAGCCCTGCACAGGCCCAGCCCCAAGAGTCACCCCCTGTGCCCCAGAGGATCATCCAAACCCTCCTGGAGCTCTGGCAGCCTTGGGGCTGTGCCCACTGCCCTGGGGAGCCTGGTCAGTGCCCAGCCACCCTCTGGGGGAAGAACCTTTTCCTGAGATCCAACCTGAGCCTGCCCTGACACAGCTCCAGGCCATTCCCTGGGTGCTGTCCCTGCTCATGTGATCAACTTCCATTAGGCAGAAGGTATTTCATTTTTTCATTGGCTGGGGAAAATGTGACATGAGCATAGTGGTAGTGTCTAGAAAGCAAAAAACAAGGAAGAAAAATCCTAAATATACCCTGAATGCTTGGGATTGGCAGTAGTGTAGCTGCTGCATGGGTTGCATAACTTACTGTGGTTTCCAGGCCTGTTGGGTGAGTGCAAGGAAGCTCAAGTGGTTTTTGGGTAACAGCTCAATGTCAGTGGAAAACAACGCTGGATGAAGGAACAGTAAACCACACAAGCAAATGCAAACATCTATTTACATGTGTAAATAAATGTTTTGTCAGCCAAGAGGCAAGGAAAATCCTTACTGCAGTCCCACCAGCTGACAGGAGGGAATACACAGCTCCAGGGCTTTCTTGTTCCAGCCAGAGGGAGGATGTCCTCCCCATGTCCACCTTGGTGGCTCTTAAAGTTCAGGAGGAATGAATTCCTGAGATACTTTTAGTCCATGCCTGTAGCACAGTGCAGAGTGCTGGGGAGTTTTCTGCGTAATGACATATTCACTGAAATTTTCCATGCAAGCAAAGGGGCAAAATAGAATTTATCCCCACAAAGAAAAAAATAAATCAAAATTTTGAGCCTTTTTTTTTCTCTGGTGATGATCGAAAGTCCACTGGGTTTATGTCTTCCATGTATTTCCGGGCAAATTGCTTTTTGGAGCAACTTGGACTCAAAACTATTCCTACCAAACTACTCTATGACTTTTATTTTATATTTATTGACTTTTCACTGTTTTGTGCCTTGACAGCAACTTGCGATATTGAATAATTCTTCATTCTGATTATGAAAATACCATTTTCTGAGCAGTGAGATGATTTCTAGTGACTCCAGGGGACTTGTTGCTGTTGGCATGAGGTTGCATATTTGTTTGTTCAAGTATTTCAGATAATTTTGTAGGATTTCATTGGAGGCATCTTTCTGCTTCTTTTGCTCTGAGAGCTCCACCTTCCTGGGCATCCTTGGCTTCCTGGTAGGTTAATCCAGGATGCTACTGTACCTGCTCAGGTTGAGATCCCCCCCACACACTGAGTGGGTGTTCATCATCTGCCCAATTTAGAGCTGTTCACGTGTGTCCTGTGCGACAGACAGATCCACACTTAAAAAACTCGTGTACAATGGTCAAATGTGCCTGGCTTGTGCCCACTGGGGACTGCGTGGCCTCTGGCCCACGGCCAGGTGGAACACTGGAGCTGCATCCAGCACCCTGTTTTTGAAGCACTTCTCCTCTTCCCAGCCTGTTTGCTCTGGAAAGGGTACTGTGTGCAGGCAGGGGGGTTGTGTAGCTGCTTTCTGAAACTGAAATAAATGTAAAGCTTGAGTAGTTTTTCTCCCCAGCATTGCCTCAGGGCTGACTTGAGGCTCAGCTGTGGATGGAACAGAGATTTTCTGGGAACGAGGGGCTGGTGTTTTACTGGGAATTTCGTGGAAGAAAGGAGGAGTCAGGCCTGCTGTGCCCACCACCCTCAGCATGCCAGGACTGTGGCTGTTGCTGGGGGTGAGGTCTGACCCTCTTTGTTCTCCATCAAGCAGTAGCTGTTGCTGAGCCAAAAGCGACTCCTGGTTCACTGCTGAGCAGGACTCAGCCTGCTTTTCCAGGCCCAGGTCAGCTCAGAGCAAGTGTTGTGGACATTCATGATTTTCACAACTTTCTCCCCTTCTTTGAAGGCCCTGCATGGAGAAATCACATGCCTGTGTGCCCTTGTTTTGCTTCAAATAAATTGTTATCCCTCAAAGATGCTTGAGAAGAAAGGCCAAGAAATATCTTTGAGTTCAGCAAACAAAGGACAAGTACAGAAAGTACAGTCATTGTTTTTCTGAAACTCATGACTAAAAAGTCAGTTTTTTGATGTTTTGAAACCTGATGTTAATTAAGTTCTTCTGGTCGCCATTGCTGGGTGAGTTGCTCTTCCTTTTAGTTCCCCATCTGCAAAAAGAGGATAAATATTTTCCTACCACATCGAAAAATCATGTTAAAAATGTACAAAGTCCAGATACCAAGGTAGTGGTGACCATACAAATATCTAAGGTTAAACATACTTACACCAGGATTTGAAAATGCGTTTTATTTCTAGCAATACATTTTCTATCTCCTTTAACAGAGCTGGTAACTCTCAATATTTCAGTGCAGAGAAAGCCATGAAGGCAGATTAATAACACTGTAGATGTTTTATTTTTGTATGTGGGCAAGATAATATCATTAATATCTGTCTTCCTTTGGCTGGTTTAGTGTGGATTTTGCACAGAAGACTACATTAAAAAGAGATTACCCTGCTATGACCCACTGAGTTTCCCTTTCCACCCAAAAAAATATGGGAGAGAGCCAGCATGCTTTAGTTCAAATATAAATAGATGTGCTTCACCAGTGCTCTGGTATGCTTTGGAGTTTTAAAAATAAAATTGGAAATCAATGCAAAATGTCTGCTTTGCTGCAACATCAGGGCTGTGATTGCCGTGACGGAGGGCAGTGCTGGGGCTCAGCCTCCCTTCTGGTGAGCCCGTCTGTGTTTCCATGTGGGCTTCCCAGCCCCTTCTGAACAGGGTTTAGCTTCTACACCATTCTTAGAAAATACCAGGCTGGTCCAAAGGCAGGGGCAGACTGTGGCAGCCTTCCCATGGATTTCTAGGGGCTCTGGATCTAATTCTTTCTGTAAAAAGAGTTCGGGGCGGCATTTTTTTAAGATCCCTGCCCTGACACAGCTCCAGGCCCTTCCCTGGGTGCTGTCCCTGGTCCCCCCAGAGCAGAGCTCAGTCCTGCCCCTCCTCTGCCCCTGCCCAGGGAGTTGGAACTGCAGTGAGGACCGGTGATTATGGAGTGTCTCGGTGTGGTCTGGCATAGCGTTGATATTTTGTGTCACTCCCACCTTCTTATCATCTCTGTATCCCATTTCAGAAGAGGACTCTAACAAATACAGGTTTCTTTGCACATGGTGGATGGGAGTTCCCCGGTTTTCACAGGAAATCTGTTTATCCTTGTTACTGTTGCATTTGTTTGGAGTTTGCTGGGAGCACCTCTCAGGCTTTACCTGACTGCTTTCCTTCAACTGGAAGAAAACAATCACACAGAATTTTTCTACAATTATTCTCTTTGCTTGCAAGAGAGACCTTGTTATTTACCGCTTCAGACGGAAAGCTACCAGAAGGCCTGTCATAAATGTAGGCCATTATTTATAGAAAGCTTGTATTCTCTATTAATTTTGAGGCATTTATTTTTCTGCAGGCATCTATTAAGTCATGTTTCACATGTAGCTCACTGAATGGCCCAGTTTTCAGACTGGATGAACATCAGAAACTCTCCCTGATTTCCAAGGTCCATCTCAGAGCTCTGTAACTGCACCCAAGACTGTTTTGCAAATCAGGTGGAACCACAGCCAGGACATTTTCTTTCACACATAACCTGACCTGTTCAGAGGACACATTTGCCATGTTTGAGGCATGGCACGGATCATTTACCTTCAGCAAAATATTTGAAATGCTGTGAAATAGTTACTTATAGCTGAGGGAATTAGAAACTGTCAACTGAAGCAACATAGTTACAGAAATAGTCTGTCTCTGTTTTTCTTAGAAGCCAAATGGGTTCATCCAGGAAATAAAATACACGGAAGTCACTGGTTGCAAGAGTCATTTGGATTGCTGAACTCTCTAGTCAAGAGGAATTATTTGCTAGGAAACATTAAATGAGCCCACTGGTAGTGCATGTGCAGAGATACCAAATCCAGTATCAGCTGCCCAGGCTGCAGCAGCAGTGCAGGAATCATAGAGTGAATCATAGAATGGTTTGGGTTGGAAGGGACTTTAAAGCCCAACTCATTCCACTCCCTGCCATGGGCAGGGACACCTTCCACTAGCCCAGGTTGCTCCAAGCCCCATCCAACCTGGCCTTGGACACTTCCAGGGATGGGGCAGCCACAGCTTCTCTGGGCAACCTGTGCCAGGGCCTCCCCACCCTCACAGCCCAGAATTTCTTCCCAATATCCCATCTAAACCTACTCTCTATCAGTTTGAAAAATTGAAAGAGAAGAAGATACATGAAACTGGGGAAGTAGGTTTTGCAGGCAGGAAACCTGTTTTCTCCCTGTATTACTGTGAATATCCAAACGACTTGTGATGACAATTATGGATGTTTCACCTGATCAGGGAAGTACCTTAAGGACTCCTCCAAATATATGGTCATTTTCATCTTCTAAAGTTTTCTGGGATAATTTGAGGGGATAAATAGCAAAACAGGGAACTGTGGTGTAAGGCTGGGGATGAAGATGATAAATCTCTGGATGTGGATCAGAATAACACTGTATGTTCAAACAACGTGGGCAGAAACGGCAGAGGGCTGAGGACCTGCTGTGAAGTACTTGAGAGCCAGAGGATTTTAATTTAAAATACCAGGATCTAGCAGCAAAGGTTGGATTAAAATCCTGTATTTTGTGTCTGCTTGAGGCAGATATTTTTACACATGACATTGTGCTACACTTCTGACTTGACTTTACTGAGAACCATCACCCAAGTTGCACCTTTCTGGGAAGCTGGATTAGACTTCAGACATGCAGTAATGAGTTCCAATTTGGAAAGAATCCACTCCACAGTTGTCAAGAGTCGGTATATATAAAAAAAAAACCCCAAAGATTTCATGAATTTCACATTTAGGACGAACACCCCAGATCTCTGCTGCATGACTCTGATGCTGTCGATGTGAACTGATTTGTCTTGGCAAGTAAGTGGAGGGGAATATGAGAAGGTAGCAAATTGCAAGATTATGTGAAAAGCCTATGATTTCACTTTACCAGAGAGGTTCTCCTTGTTTCCTTTTCTCTTATATTACAATGACTAGTCAATGGTCTGATTGCTGTACTCGGGGATTAGTGTCACAGACAATTCATCACGAGTCAAACATATGTTCTCTTGGATGGGAAATATTTTCTTGCTTATAATCACACTTTCACTGTGCACACTAGTCAGAGGAAAAGCTCTTCCTCATCAATATTTGGATGAACATACTTGTACCAGATGTAGATTAGTCAGGGCTTTTTTTCCATCTGGGAAATATCAATACAGATACTGGTTTAGCTTTTTAAGACAATGGAGAGATTGTATGAGGGTATTTTATACCTGTGAAGGTTGTGGATATGCCCTGTGCTGCTAATTCATCTCATCTCTCTGGTTTTCTTTAGGCAAACTACTTCTCTGTCAGTTTTAATATTTTTGCAGTGATGTGGAAGAACTAACGTTTAATGCTTTACAGGACAAAGAAAAGGCACAAGCCCTAAAATTATGCATGGAAATTTCAGTTTTGACCTGAAAGGAACAGCCCTAGAGATCTGCAAAACCAAGAGAAGCCCTTTGGTCTGTATTCAGAACTCTCTTGGAGCCTACAAGTCTCACTGTGATGTATATGCCAGTGTATTCTTAAAGGGCCTCAGAATCCAGAGCATGGAAATTATTTGACTACCTGTCCCTTTCCTCTAAGTCTGCAATACTTAATTGGGGCTCTCAATTCTTCACAAAACCTCATAGCCTGATGCTGAGCTCTTCTTTTGGATTTTTGAATTTTGAGGCTGTTTGTATGGGTGATATTTCCATAGTTTTGGTGTAACTGTTGTTAAAGGTCAAACTGTGCAGCAGGTTCACCATTGCAGGAGTCTGGTACACTTTTCCAGGAATAGCATTAGATTACAGAATCACAGAATCACTAAAGTTGGAAAAGTGTCAAGAACAGCTTCCTATCAGCAATTCTGTGGAACAAACAGAGGTACTGGTGGAATAACAACACACTGCAGGTCCATGTTGGAGTAAATGATGGGCTGTTGGAGCTTATTGGGAAGTGGGTTTATTTTTCATGGACTATTAAGTGAAAAATAATAGGTTAATAGATGCTTGATACATCACCAAATTTTAATTTTGAAGTTGAATTCTGAAGTTGAGACAATTCCATACTTTTAGTTGTGTTCTCCTGTTTTTCATCTCCGTGTTCCCAGGGTTGAGTGACCTTTCTTGGATAGGAATGAGCTTTAAGATGTGCCACATATTTGGATGAATCTGAATTCTTTGGGAAACATTTGGCCCCACTGCCAAATTCCTGTAAACTCCTACCGGCCCTGGTATAAAATGAGCAGCCTTTGGTTTGCTTGCCATAGCCTTTCAGGAACTGTGAGCTGGGAATCAGAGAAAGTGCCAGTGTTGTTCTGGGCCTAGGCTTGTAATTTCATCTCTGACTGGGAGGTGTAGATCCCAAACCAGTTATTTGACAAATGGGATGAGGGAAGAACTAGATGTGGTGACCCACATGCCTCTAAATGTTTGTGTCAGAGCAGGACCTCGGGATGAGACACTCATGTTATACGTCAGAGGATTTCCACTGCAAAAATTAGTGCTGGCATGGCCTTCAGAATACTGACAGCTCAACTAATGTTAAACATACTGAATTATTTTTGTTGTCAACCCCAATTCAGGGTCAATAGCAAACGGATGTAGTAGAGCTACAGATGCTGGACTGAGAAGCAACATGGTTTGTAGATTATGTGGAAGTTTTCAAAATAAGTCACTTTTGTGCTGGTGCTGGGAGGATATACAGTTGAGCTGTGCTTGGGAACCTGCAGTAATCATCAAGGCTCTCAGAGCAGCAGACTGAGTCACCAAATTGTGGAAATCCAGTTTTTATTCCTTTTGTGGATGATGGTCCCTTTGTTCTGGCAATTGTAAAATTCAGTTTCTCCGGTAAATCTCCAGTTTGAGAAAGATAAATAATTAGAGGTGTCAAATCCTGCTCAGTTCACTCATAAACCCACTAGCAATCCCTTCAGTAGTGCAGCTTTTGAGGGTAAATGTGGCTGCATATTTTCTTGTAATGATTCTTGAAATTGTTGAGGCTCTGCGCGTAAGTGGTGAGGAAAAGGTGTGATGGAGAAGTAATGCCAAGAAGAAGGTCAGAGAGACCTTCTAAGCCTACCTTAAACACATGGTCTAGTTTAAGTAGTACTTGAGTACTCCAGTTTCACTTAAGCACACATGATCCCAGTGCCCTCAGCAGAACCGTGGTGTGCTTAGAGCAGGAGACATCTGGAAGCATCTTGCAAGGTAGGACTAGTTAGACGTCACACATGACAGAGAAAAACCAAAAAACAAAAAAAAGGATGTCTTTCCCTGTTTTTCATAGCCTTTGGACTCGTGTCTTCACTGCTCAAACCAGGAGAGGAGTTATCCAAAGACAGCCGAAGGGACTAGGCAGGGACTGTGTGTCTTTCAGCCTGAAGATTTGGGAACTAGGTGATTCCTGCCTTCCTCCGTGGGTGGGGGGATGTGCTGGCAGACCTGGCTCCAGGCGGATTCCCTGGTTGAGCCCAGCTCTGCCTGGTCAGTGCAGCAAGGCTCTGTCCTGGTGCTGGTGGGGAGCGGCTGTGGCTCCTGCTCGCACTGGGTCAGGTCCAACCACTCTGCAGCCTGTGAGGTCTGTCCGTGAGGGAGGTGCTGATGGTTGTGTCTGTTATGGCAGGAACCCTCTCACTGCTATTTGTGCACAGTGAGCTGGAGGAAGGATAGGTCACTGCAACACTGGAAAGATACTGAGCCATTAGAGAGGGCCCAAAGGAGACAATGAGGATGGCGAAGGGCCTTGATTTGAAGCCGTGTGAGGACACTGAGGGCACTTGGTGTGTTCAGCTGGAGAAGAGGAGACTGAGATGAGACCTCACTGCAGTTCCAACTGCCTGGGCAGGGGCAGAGGAGGGGCAGGACTGAGCTCTGCTCTGGGGGGACCAGGGACAGCACCCAGGGAATGGCCTGGAGCTGTGTCAGGGCAGGGGCAGGTTGGATCTCAGGACAAGGTTCTTCCCCCAGAGGGTGGTTGGCACTGACCAGGCTCCCCAGGGCAGTGGGCACAGCCCCAAGGCTGCCAGAGCTCCAGGAGGGTTTGGATGATCCTCTGGGGCACAGGGTGTGACTCTTGGGGATGGGACTGTGCAGGGCCAGGGGTTGGACTTTGATGATCCTTGTGGGTCCCTTCCAACCCAGCAGCCAATTGTGATTCCATGATAGGATGTGATTAAGCAGGAGCGTTGCTGCGTGGCAGGAAGTTTTGGGCAGTTCTGCTGCTCAACGTGCTCCGAGACATACCTAGACATCCAAATTGCCTCTTTTTAAGAAGGCCAAATGCTCTTCCAGTTGCTGTTCTGGGAAGCTCATGCCACTGGGTGTATAACTCAGTTTGCTTGGGATTTCAGGATCAGACAAAATGTCGTTATCCACTTCAGAGGAAAAGCCTTAGAAAAAGGAGGGGGGAAACTGAATTAATATTTGGAAAAATGAAAAATGTTTAAAATATTTTTTGAGGAAAAAAACCCCAAACCCTCAATAAATAGTCGTTCCACTCGGCTTCTGGCCAGTCTTGGATGCTTCTCTTCCAGAACGTCTGAGTATGAACAAATCACAACATGATCCTGGGAACTCTGCAGCCACACTTGTTATTCTGTGCATGGCATCAAGCACCATCTGCAGATGGAAAGACTGGAAAACTTTGCAGTTTCTAAACCTCACCTCATTATAGCACAGAGTACAATTAGACCTGTATGGACAGTTCATAGTTCCCAGGAGAGGGAATAAAGCAGCAGTGTCGTAGAATTCACACACAGCACAGCTGAAGCTGTCTTGGAAAACTAATATACTGAGTAGGTTTTGGAAGAGGTCATGGCCAGAAATAAAGACTTGTAAGAGAGAAAAAAGGAAACTCTGGATTTTTTTGGTGGTTTTTTTTTTTTTTAAATTTTTTTGATAATTAGAACAAACTAACAGCAAATATGAAATTAAAATTAATTTTGTAATTTCCAACATCTCATTATCTTCCTCTGGACAAAACATCACAATCTGCCCAGGGATCTCCTTTATTAACATTGAATATCAAATTCCTTGGGTAAAACTGCCTCAATACAACCAAAAGCCTTTCAGAGGTTGAGTTCTTTTCCAAGGAAAGCTTGAGTAAATCCCTTTGATAAAGAGAATTTGGCCATGTGCAGAGAGGAAATGTGCTTTCCGAGTGACAGCATGAGCATAACAGTTGGGATTCCAGCCTTCTACTCTTCTAAGTTCTGTGTTTTTTTCTAAAAAAAAAAAAAAAGTTTCATGTGTCTGTTGTACCAGTCTCTTTGCTCTGAAATTGAGTGGATGTAAATGAATTGAGGAATAGCCTTATTTGTAATCTGTTTAAGTGGATTTGAGATGTTTGGGTATTGTATAATCAAATACATGGCATTTCTCTGAATTATTGGAGGAAGACTTCCAGCTTTTTGTGTTGCTGGTCTCACAGGCCTGGCAGCTGACTGGTGGGCATTGCTAATAAAGAAACATTTAGAAGAATGTGAAAGCCTCAAGAAAAACACGTGTTCAGTTCAGCCCCTATTCTGTCCCAGTCTAACTAAAAATTCTAACTAAAGCCTTGGAGACAGTCTTCTGAATGCAGGTGGTAAAAGGTCATAGTGCTTTAATGTATAACCACAGATGTTGCTAATGCTCACAGAACTCTGCTCCCATTTCAGAGCTCAGCCATGGACTGTCTGCTGGTTTAAATTCTGGTGATTAATTGTATGCTATTGGAGATATAATGGGTCCTTATTTTAAAAGTTCATCAGCTGTTGAGCTCACTGAGGTGTTTTAATACATTCATCAGTATGAGCTCAGTGGGATTTGAAGTAGTTCTGTTGCCTAGGAGAAAATATTTAAATAAAACCTCATAATCATTCTGGAATTTGAGCTATGAGCTGTGTCATCTTGTGAGTATGTGCCTGTTCCAGATGAAGTCCTTCCTCACCCTGATCCTCCTGGCTGCATCCTCACCAGGTGAAGGTCTCACTAGAAAATTTCTACTGTGAACAGCACTTTCAAACTGAGCACAGGTTCTGTTACTTCTTCGTTTCTCTGTGGAACCTCCCTTCTGTAATAAGTGATAGGATGAAAGGAAACAGACTCAAGTTGTGCCAGAGGAGGTTTATGTGGGATATTAGGGAAAATTTCTTTGCTGAAAGGGCTGGGGGTGCTGGTGGGGGAGAGGCTGGGCATGACCCAGCCCAGAACCCCCCGTGTCCTGGGCTGATCCCCCAGCGTGTGCAGCAGGGCAGGGGGGGTTCTGCCGTTCTGCCCCCTCAGGTGAGACTCCCCTGCAGAGCTGCCTCCAGCCCTGGGAACAGCACAGCAAGGACATGGAGCTGCTGGAGAGAGTCCAGAGGAGGCACCAAGATGAGCAGAGGGATGGAGCAGCTCTGCTGGGAGGAAAGACTTGGGAGAATTGGGGTTGTTCAGCGTGGAGAAGGGAAGCTTTGGGGTGACCAAATTGTGGCCTTCCAGTGCCTGAAGGAGCCGACAGAAAAGATGGAGAGAGACTATTGACAACGGATGGAGGGACAGGACAAGGGGGAATGGCTTCAAACTGGCAGAGTTAGATGGGATATTGGGAAGAAATTGTTCCCTGTGAGGGTGGGGAGGCCCTGGCACAGGTTGCCCAGAGAAGCTGTGGCTGCCCCTGGATCCCTGGAAGTGTCCAAGGCCAGGTTGGACGGGACTTGGAGCAACCTGGGCTAGTGGAAAGTGTCCTTGCCCATGGCAGGGGGTGGAATGAGATGAGCTTTAAGGTCTCTTCCAATCTAGGCCATTCTATGATTCAGATGAGGCATGATGATAAATTTTAATCATTCTGTGGAGCTTCAAGCTGCCAAAGCATTTCTGTCAGACAAATCCCTCAGGTATATATTTTAAGGCTTTTCCAATAGAACCAAACATCTGTTTGTTGTTTCGTGTGTCTCAAGAGCCCGTGTTTTGCCTAGAGAAGGGTGTGCTTGTACACCTTGTGTGCTCTTCAACAAGGAATTGTTAAAAATTGGTGCTGGATGCTCAGTGGGGAAGCAGCAGTGTGAGAGGCCAGCCCAGTCTGTGGTGAGAGCTCTGAGCCAGCGGGTTCCTACAGCTCTGTCTAGACCGAAGAGGTTTGGAAATTTCAGATTAGCTTTGGATAAGGCTCTGAACTTCTGGATGCTTCTCCTTCCCAGATCAGACCTCTAAAGAGCTTGAGGTTCGTCCGTTGCTAATTTTCATGTGCATTACATTAGAAATTCTGAAGTGGAAATATTTCTTATTTTAAAAATAGAATAATAAAACAATAAATCAGAAGGAAAAGCATGCTGAAAAAAACATAGAAAAACAGATGAAAAGCAAAAGGGGAAAGTCAACTTCGTAAAAATACCCTACATGCCAGGTCCTTCAAATATGATTTCCTGTGCATTGCACTTTAAAAAGCACGATATTGCAGCATGGTCTCACATGAGGGGCCAAAAATATGAAAGAATAGAGCCTTGTTTGATCTCGAGAGTTGAATGGATGTCATCTGACCCATCCACAATCTGATCCTAGACCCAGGACATGTCAGATGATTTTCCACTCACTGAGCGTCTGCACCACTCCCTCGTCTCTCCCTCACCCTGTTTTTGGGCAGATAGTGCTGACACGCTTCCTGTTATGGGCTGCTGGGTCCTGCTCTGGAGCATCCTGGCACAGAGGGCCTGTGGCTTGGGCAGAGCACTTCAAAAGCACTTTCTGGCCCAGGGAAGAAATATTTTGAAGTGAGTTTGGATGCTTCCCAAAGTGACCTGCTCCAAGCAAGTAGAAAGCTTACATTATCTCATGTAAAAGCCCCAGTTCCTTTAAGGAGCCTGCCAGAGGTTTATGGAATAGTGTGTTACTGCTGAGAAACCTTGACAAATGCAGTGACTGCTGATGAAAATAAAAAGCATCAACATGATGGTAACAGAGGTAATAGCTCAGGGCTGTGTGTCTGCTCCTAATTGGTCAGAGTGTAGAATATACTTGATGTGAATTTTGCAAATGGCAAAATGAACTTGTTTGGTGATTAGTCAAAGCCACCTGAGTGTGTCGTGGAAGCTACAGAAGACAAAGGGGAGGGAAAGTTTAAAAATAACATCTGCTTAATATGAAGAAGTTACAGCCATTATTAATACATCTTCTGGAATTAATATTTCATACCATTTCTCTCTTAGAACTTTCACTTAGTGAAAGTTCGTATAACTAGAAGGACATTGGGAGCTTTAAAAAGAAAGATACAAGGGAAAAAGCAGAAACACATTGTTTCAGTGCAAAAGTAGCACTTGCCAGAGTCCTTGAACACATAATCTTGAAATGGAGTAGTAACTGCATTATTTTCTTACCAGTGACTCTCCAGATACCTAATTTGCAGTTAGAAGCTGATTGGTTTTCTGCACAGTGGTTCTTTTCCTATAGTAGATCAGTTGTGAGGTGACCGCTCATGACTCTGCAGTTCAGTAGTGTCAGAAAACACCCTTTTCCTGGAAATCATTGATGCAGGAACTCAGAAACAAGCTGAGATGACTTCCACCTCCTTAGGAGACTGTTTGAGAGTCTCACTGAAATGCACACTTGGGGCCTGTGTTCCAGGGCTCTCCATCATTTCCATGGTTTGAATTGTGAGATGGGGACGGGCCACCCTGCGCTCACCCCAACCTGCGAGCAGGGAGCAGAGTGGGAGCCTGCAGGGCTGCTGGCTCAACAGGCTGAGTGGGTTTTTTTAAAACCCCTAAATGCACTTGTTAGTTTGCCTGCTGTAAATTAGTCTAGATAAATCATTTGGAAAAAGCTGCTGTCTAATTAAATTGCATAAGCAGCAATGTGCTTTCATCAGTCTTCCCATTTTCACTATGTGATTGGGAGAGCAGGTGGCTGGATGGGGACAACTGTGAGCCAAAGGAGAAGGTTAATAGGATCCTCTGATGAAGTGCAACGAGCAGAAGATCAGCAACAGCTCGAGCACTTCAGAGCAACAAAGAGCTTCAGGAAGGTGAGACACCATGTGCCAGAACATCACACCATGTGCACTCACCAGTTTAACTTTATAGATATTCAGCCCTTAAAGAGCATCCAAAGGAGGCAACGAAGATGGGGAAGGGCCTTGAGGGGAAGCTGTGTCCCCAAGAGTCCCACCCTGTGCCCCAGAGGATCATCCAAACCCTCCTGGAGCTCTGGCAGCCTTGGGGCTGTGCCCACTGCCCTGGGGAGCCTGGTCAGTGCCCAACCACCCTCTGGGGGAAGAACCTTGTCCTGAGATCCAACCTGCCCCTGCCCTGACACAGCTCCAGGCCATTCCCTGGGTGCTGTCCCTGGTCCCCCCAGAGCAGAGCTCAGTCCTGCCCCTCCTCTGCCCCTGTCCAGGGAGTTGGAACTGCAGTGAGGTCTCCCCTCAGTCTCCTCTTCTCCAGCTGAACGCACCAAGTGTATTCTATGACAAGCTCCTGTCCCCAGTCACTGAATGGGGCAGTAGTTGACTCCTCCTTCCAGCCCTCAGTTGTTTAAGTTTCAGCTGGATCCTCCAACAAGTGGAGGACCTCCGGAGGACCTCAGCACCTCTGTGGTCCTGAGAGTTCCTCAACCTAGGGAGCAACTCCATCTCATCCTTGTGTATCTGTGTAACAACCAACGAAAGACCTACTGCAGGATGACTTAGGTATTGTCAGGCATCAGAGTTTGAAATCCCTTTGTGCCTCCCTCTGACTGACAAAGTTCTTGTGGCTTCTGGTCCCTGCTTTGGGCACCATCCAGCCTGTGCTGTTCCCTGCTGTTCCTCACTGTGTTCCAGTGCTCACAGGTGGCAGATGTACCTCACTGCCTCACTAGTTAATTTTTGATACTTGGCAGAAGTGTTCATAGCAGGACCGTGTGTGTGTATGTGATGTGCTGGGAGACGCTGATGACAGGTGGGATTCCAGCAGGGAAGGGGATGCTCAGTGGATACCCAGGGCTGTGCTTTATCCCCTCTTTGGCACTGATGTCCTGCTCTTGAATTTTTCTATTGCTAATGTAGGGTTGAATTAATATAACCAGGTAGCCATGCTTATCTCTCTTCCTACTTCAAAATTTCCCCCCAAACCACTCTGTATGATCCTTATCCATCTGTATAACAAACTAGACTTTAGTGTATAGTGAAGTTTCAACTTGGGATATTTAGATTTACCATAATTTAAATAATAACTGCTTGATCACATTGCTGGTCATGTGGTCACTTCGGGAAAAAAAAAAGTGAGAAAACTAACACTTTCTTCCCTTTGTAACAAATATTACCAAAATTATGTAAAATTACCTGCAGAGAGGCTGTACTGATTTTTTTTGCCAGGGAACTTCAGCTTGGGAATGACTCCAAGTGTGTGTGCACAGTGGTATCAGCTGTTGGTTACTGCTTTGAGGGACAGCTCTCATACAGTGTTCTGTTTCCTTATATAGTGATCCAAAACCACCCAGAGCAAACAAAATAACAAAAATAACCTTCCTGAGTACACTTGAACACTTTCAGGACTCATTTGTAAACTTCCTTTCTCAATATTCATGAAAACTTCTCAATATTCATGAGAAATTGTTATTGTCCCAGCACTAATAGGAGCAAACCACAGTGGGGAGTTTGTTTTTGAGCCTTAGGCAGTTTCCTGAACTACATTTACCCTTTGATGACCCTGCTTGTTGACACTCCAATTCGTAATTTGTGTCTCTGCAAGGAATCCTCTCCCAATACCTGCTGCATTAAATCCACCTTCCAAATATTATGGCACTCTTAAATAGTACAGCTTTGGCTTCCCTCCTTTAAATTACATTTTCCCTTTACTACTTATGCAAACCTGTCGTATTCTATTGCTCCATTCACTGACTAAAGTACCTTAAATATATGCCAGACCCTCTGACCATTTCTGTTTTTCTTTCTAGTCTTTCTGTTTCAACATGGGATGACCAAAACTGGCAGAAACAGGCAGAAATCTGAGCAGGGATGTGGCCAAAGGAGATTTGTAATTTTTATTCTTTATATATAGATAAAAACCTGGAATTCCTCCTGGTTTTTTGAGGATAACTGTAATGTGATTTTTTTGCCTTATTTCACCAAGTTTCATTAAAATCACGAGCAATCCCTTAATCTGAGATCTTGGACTATGAATGCAATAAATGCCGAGCGGCGCAACGTTCGTTCCTGCCATGAAGTCCAACTTTTTTTCTCTGCTGTATCAATCAGGAAAGTTTAATTTCTTCAGATATGCATAAATTTAAATTCTCTCACTGACTTGTGTAATCAATAATTTTTGGTCTAACAATTCTCTAGAATTGCTTACTTTTGATTATTTGAAATACTTAATTGATTGAACATGTTTTTGTTTATTAATAAGAACATAATTCTCAATCAAATTTGTGACACAAACACTGGTGAAATGTAAAAACCTTTTTTCATGGAAACCCAGCAGTGTTCTTGTTTTTTAATTCCCTTAAATATTCTTGCCAATAAAATACTGCGAAGAAGCAGAGAGACAGATTTATTAATTGCTGTTTGATAGAGTCAGCTGAGGCTCTGGGGAAATGGTTTCTTCTAAACTTGACCCTCAGTCCAAGAGAGACACTGAGGGGCTGGAGCATGTCCAGGGAAGGGAACAGAGCTGGGAAGGGGCTGGAGCAGCAGGAGGGGCTGAGGGAGCTGGGGAGGCTCAGCCTGGAGAAAAGGAGGCTCAGGGGGGACCTTGTGGCTCTGCAACTCCCTGACAGGAGGGGGGAGCCGGGGGGGGTCGGGCTCTGCTCCCAGGGAACAAGGGACAGGAGGAGAGGGAACGGCCTCCAGCTGTGCCAGGGGAGGGTCAGGTTGGACATGAGGAGGAATTTCTCCATGGAAAGGGTGGTCAGGCCTTGGCAGGGGCTGCCCAGGGAGGTTTGGAGTCCCCATCCCTGGAGGTGCCCAAGGAAGGACTGGCCGTGGCACTCAGTGCTCTGGGCTGGGGACAAGGTGGGGATCAGGCACAGGGGGGACTCGGTGATCCTGGAGGGTTTTTCCAACCCAAATAAATCTCTGATTCTGTGACTGCAGTAAAAGCATCTCTAAGTGTTCTATTTGTCCCTGTTCTGTTCCAGATGACATTTTCTCATGAGCAAAGTGAAAATGAAGGGAAGTGTTGGTAAGATAACAAGTGTTGAGAAAGGCTCTGTGTTGTTCATCTTTATACCTCGATCTTCATGTCTTGACTGGGCAGGAAATATATTTTTTCCATATTTATATTATCATTTGAAGTAAAACAGGCTTTTTCAACTCAAGGGGAGATGTCATAATAGAATAATAGAATGGTTGGGATGGGAAAAGACTTTACAGACCATCCTGTTCCATCCCCTGTCATGGGCAGGGACACCTTCCACTAGCCCAGGTTGCTCCAAGCCCTGTCCAACCTGGCCTTGGACACTTCCAGGAATCTAGAGGCAGCCACAGCTTCTCTGGGCAACCTGTGCCAGGGCCTCCCCACCCTCAAAGGGAAGGATTTCTACCCAACATCTAGTCTAACTCTGCACTCTCTCAGTTTAAAACCATTCCCCCTTGTCCTCTCCCTATTTTACCCTATAAAAAGTCCTTCTAACTCCTTTTTAGAACCCTCCTTGAGGTGCTGAAAAGGCACAGTGAGGTCTCCCTTGTCCTAATGCTGGTTTTTTGCAAGAGAAAAATACACTTTAACGTCTGTGACCGCAGGTGAGCTGTCACAGAATACTGGGAAATGCCCTTGCAGAGCCAGCTGTGTTCCTGCCCACCCCTTCAGGAACTGACAAAATTGGGAGTCCAATGATGAGAACAATAACTTGTTCTCCAGATTGGGCTGTGATGGCTTGTGCTAGAACTTTCTGCAGTCACCGCACAGATAACACAGTCCCAGCAATCCTTTCCACCATTGGCCACAGTCACTGTTTTCACCAACAGCACTGAAGTCCATGATTTCACTTTGAACCGTATGTCTGCTTCTTATTGTGATAACTAATTTTTTCTCACTTGTCATAAATTCCAAATTCTCAGAAAATTACAGAAAAAAAAGGTCTTACATTCCCTGGACCTTGGGCAGACATTGCTTAGAAAGAAGCTTGTGACATAGGTTTTCTGCTCTGGCCAAGCTGTGTTCGAACCAAGTTCATAGTTCATATATGGTACTTAGGGCTGCTTTTATGACCTTTTGATCTTGGGACTAGTCCAGCTTCTGAAGAAAGAAAGAACTGCCCTAGTGTTTTGCTAGTCATGCTAGAATTGGAGGCTCCTTGGTACGCAAACACATGTGCCTTTCGGATTCACAGAATCACAGAATATCCTGAGTTGGAAGGGACCCACAAGGATCACCCAGTCCAACTCCTGGCCCTGCACAGGACACCCCAACAATCCCACCCTGTCCCTCAGAGCGTTGTCCAAACCCTTCTGGAGCTCTGGCAGCCTTGGGGCTGTGCCCACTGCCCTGGGGAGCCTGGTCAGTGCCCAACCACCCTCTGGGGGAAGGACCTTCTCCTGAGATCCAACCTGACCCTGCCCTGACACAGCTCCAGGCCATTCCCTGGGTGCTGTCCCTGGTCACACAGAGCAGAGATGGAGCTGCCCCTCGGGAGGAGCTGCAGACCCTGCTGAGGTCTGACCTCAGTCTCCTCTTCTCCAGCTGAACACACCAAGTGCCCTCAGCTGCTCCCTGTGTGGCTCCTCCAGACCCTTCACCATTCTTGTGTCCCTCCTTTGGACACTCTCCAACATCTTTAGATCTTCCTTCCATTGTGTCCCCCCAAACTGCCCCAATATTGAGGTGAGGCCGCCCCAGGGCAGAGCAGAGCGGGACAATCCCCTCCCTGATGCCCCCAGGACAGGGATGTCCCTCCTGGCTGCCAGGGCACTGCTCACTCAGGGCCAACTAGCTACCAACCAGGACCCCCAGGGCCCTTCCCACTGCTGCTCTCCAGCCTCTCATTCCCAATCTGTACTGTGTCCCCCAGCTGTGGATTAGCAGAGTTGGAGTATTCCCAGTGTGCCAGAGGATGTTTGGATAGTGCAGCCTTCACACTGCTGCCTGTGTGTTCCCTCAGCATCTGCAAAACACAAGTCCATGCTCAACCCCATGAGATCTCATGGTTCTGACACTGAAAAGAGGCAGAAATAAACTTCTTAACCTACTAATTTGTAGGTGTTTAAAAGTGCATTATTTACTCAGCACACTGGACATTCGGAGCATAGCTCCTCTAATCGAACGTGCCAAATGACAGATGGACGGGACATTTTATCATACACAGTTTACATATTCATTAGACATTCTTGCTTACTTAATACACATTCACTAGTTTGCTTTACACAGTCACACCCTTATTGGAAGTCCCTGTTTTGGTCCTTCTGGGTCTTCTTCATTGTCTAGACCTCAGTCCTTGAGCAGGCACAGAGTCATAGACCATTTGTTCTTTACCTTGTTTGGGTACACAGAGCTTAGTTTACATCCTGTTTGAGTTACACCCCTTATCTAATTCTCTAGGACTTCTCTAAGGTTGTATTGTTCCTTATTTGGGCATTCCAGGATTCTGTGAGTTGCTGTTCCTCTGAGCAGTTCCTTATCAAATGGCTTCCTCAGCTTGGTGCATTCGCACAGTTCAGGTCCCACATGCACATGGAGACACATCCCCGTGCGTGGTTCCAGCACAAAGCCGAGTGCTGTGCCTGGGACACCTCAGCAGTGACTTTCCGTACAGGAATGAGGTTTTTTCCCTTTCCTGGGCTATTTGCTTCCTAGAGCAGGGAGGTAATTGGGACAGTAAATTCTCTGAACTTTTCCTACAAAGAGAGGTGGCTGTTCCCGAGCATGACACCAGTAGGCAAAGGAGATGGAGACTTCTGCCCTCTGCATTCACCTTTGCTTGCAGATCATCTCACTGAATGGCTGAGGCGAACAGGTCTGCTCCTGCTTTTAGAGCAAGCAGAGTGTCAACCTACATATTGTGTGTTATCCTGCATTGCTTTCTAGTGAGACAATCCCCACAAACAAACCCAAACCAACAAACCAGGTCTGTCTGCCATGCCATGACTGGTGTTCTCACAGAAGCTCAGCCTGACTTTTAAAGTGTCTTGTTAAATTTTTTTCCCCTATTCTTATGGGTCTAAAATGAATGTTCAAAGGACACAGCAATGGCTGGGAAAATGAGCTTATTTAGATAGCAGGAATGTCTTTCCTGTGCTAACAGCAGTGAAAAGCCACAGATAAGGCTGAAAGCCTTAATATTAATTAGACAGGAATTTCCTTAATTTGTCAGTCTGTTTTAAAAGTTGTAAATCCAAGAAGCAACAGATGTCTGGGGAAAAATGAGACCAGATTAAGACCTACATCCTCCCTGCAATGCCAGGTATTATGGAAAATATTTCTGAACACAGAACTTAAGCACTTTGATTGGTTGAGCTATCAGACTCTTTATCTGCTGTCTGTGCTGGAAAGCACTAGAGCACATACATCAACCCCAAATGGATGTGTAATCCCATAACTATTCCCTGCTCTACAAAGCTCTTAAGCATGTCCTTCAGTCCCAAAGAAATCAGTGAGTTTGAAACACATGTTCAAAGTTAAAAGCCACATGTTGAAGTGCTTGCTAAATTGCAGTCCCCTGCATCCCTAACTGCTTAACCTCAGCTTTATGTTCTAAGCTCTACAGCAAGAAGAAATAAAATGTTTGTAAATGTGATGTCAAAAGTTCAGTTTCTACTTCGAGATAAACAGGACTATCCCCTAAAATAAGCTCTGCTCATTTGCTTGTGCTGCCTTCATAATTCCTCAGTTTGTATCATTTTTATTATCACTTCATGAATTATGCCTTTGCAGAAACTTAAAGGCCAATTCACAAAGATTAAAAACAACTGTTGGGGTCAGTTAGGAAACCTGTGAAGTGTTAAGAACAGTTTCTGGGACTTGCCAAATTCCCCACATTTAAAAAATATGGAGAAGGAATTTGAAGAACCTCTTATCACTTCTGTAATCGCAGTCCCTAATGATGGCAGGGATTTTTAACAAGTTCTCATACACTACTGAAGGCACTAAGAGAAGGAAACACATGTGTGTTTTTCAGTTAGTGGGAAGAATGCCTTTGCTCTGGCAGTCAAAGAATAAATGTGAATATGATGAGAACATGTTACAGATTGCCAGCATCAGTGATTTGCTGATAATGATCTCCACTGCCTGAATGAATAAAAATAGAACACACAAAAAAGGGACAAACTCTGTACTTTATTGTATAAACAGAAGTCCTTTGACACATTTGCGTGCCATGTTGAGAAGCTCTGGAATCAAAATTTTGAAAAAGCAAAACACTGCTATGGGGAACATGGGTAGATTTGAGGGAAGAAATACTTCGGGAATTTTTGTACACCACCTTCTCAGTGAAGTGCTTTACTCAAGGAGAGGCTGTGCCTTCGTGTGTTGTTGCACCAGTGAGTTTGTACTGCAGGAGGCTCGAGGACTGGCACTCTGGTTCTGTGTGTGAGGATCATAGAATGGCCTGGGTTGGAAGGGATCATAAAGATCATTGAGCCCCCTTGCCATGGGCAGGGACACCTTCCACTAGCCCAAGTTGCTCCATGCCCTGTCCAACCTGGCCTTGGAAACTTCCAGGGATCCAGGGGCAGCCACAGCTTCTCTGGGCAACCTGTGCCAGGGCCTCCCCACCCTCACAGGGAGCAATTTCTTCCCAATATCCCATTTAACCCTGCCCTCTGGCAGTGCGAAGTCATTCTCCTTTGTCCTGTCACTTCAGGCCCTTGTCAACAGTCTCTCTCCATCTTTCCTGTAGCTCCTTCAGGCACTTCAAGGCTACAATTTGGTCACCCCAAAGCTTCCCTTCTCCAGGCTGAACAATCCCAATTCTCCAGCCTTTCCTCCCAGCAGAGCTGCTCCATCCCTCTGATCATCTTGGTGCCTCCCCTGGACTCTCTCCAGCAGCTCCATGTCCTTGCTGTGCTGTTCCCAGGGCTGGAGGCAGCTCTGCAGGGGAGTCTCACCTGAAGGGGCAGAAGGGCAGAATTGCCTCCCTCACCATGCTGGGGATGAATAAATGGTGCCATCGATGTCTCTCAGTGCTCTGTGCTGCTCTGCTTTTCTAGACATTACCATGACAGGCACTTGGGCTCTTTATTACTATTCGTGGTTATTTGAAATCGTTAATCTTCACCCTGTACTCCTGTAGTGGAGCCCTTGTGGGAGTATACATAATGACACAAATAAAATGATGGGGAAAAGTACAAAATTTAGCTTCTCCGGGTAAATGTGACACATCTGGTAACTGTAGAGTAATTCTCACCATTCCTACAGTGACTGTAGTACACATGGCCTTACTACGACCATAATTACTAATATCAGTCCTGGCAGAGCAGTTCTCACACCACAGACAGAAGCTCAGCTGTAACTTCACAGCTCTTCCTGCTGATACTGGGCAGAGCAGAGGGGCTGGGAGTGCCTGTGTGGAACAGGTCTATTAATGACTGTGTGAAATTCTGCAGGTTCTGGGTGTAAATACAGAACATGTAGAACATGCCACTAGTGTTCTAGTGGGACTTTCACTGACAGGAGAAGTGGGAAAACAAGGGCCTCACCTGCAATACTGGGGCAGCTTGGGGCACCACAATATCAGAAAGATATTGAGCATTAGAGAGTGTCCAAAGGAGGCAACAGAGATGGGGAAGGGCCTTGATTTGAAGCTGTGTGAGGACACTGAGGGCACTTGGTGTGTTCAGCTGGAGAAGAGGAGACTGAGGGGAGACCTCACTGCAGTTCCAACTGCCTGGGCAGGGGCAGAGGAGGGGTAGGACTGAGCTCTGCTCTGGGGGGACCAGGGACAGCACCCAGGGAAGGGCCTGGAGCTGTGTCGGGGCAGGCTCAGGTTGGATCTCAGGAAAAGGTTCTTCCCCCAGCGGGTGGTTGGGCACTGACCAGGCTCCCCAGGGCAGTGGGCACAGCACCAAGGCTGCCAGAGCTCCAGGAGGGTTTGTGCAGGGCTGAGGGTTGGACCAGATGATCCTTGTGTGTCCCTTCGAACTCAGCACATTCTGTGATCCTGTGACCTTTAGGTATAAAATCCTCAACCAATCAGGACTGCCTTTTAAAGACAACCCAGTTCAGTTTTTTGTAATGCTCTCAGAAACCTAAGTGGGGGAATATTAAAGATGTAGAGCTGCCTGTTTGGCTGCTTGGATGGATGGTCACGTATCAGGGTTCGTTGTGAGAGGCAGGTTCTCTGTAGTGACCAAGCCCTCCAGCCAATGTATACAGGGAGAAAATCCAGACTCCTGTGGGATCCAGCGGTGTTTCATATTTTGCCTTTTCCACATGCTTTGCCACACCCTGCCTTGAGGTTGGACTGGAAGCAAAACTTCTGGAATACACCAGGAAGATCATTCTTGTGGTATTGCTGTCCCAGCCAAAGCCAGGAAGCATTGGAACACTTGCCAAAGAGGGAAAAAAAAAATCAGACTGCTAGGGAGGGTTTGCCAGGCTGGTTTCCAAGCCAAGGGGATTTGGAAAAGGGTATGAATGTTTCAGAGGTTATCCAAACCAGGCCAGTATACTTTCCCCTCACTATTCAGTGTAGGAGTTCAGCCCTCTGAGCTCTGCTGTCATTGAGGATCTTCCTGTATTTGGTTGCTTATCAGCATCTCCAACCCTCCAACAGTAGTAACTGATTTCCCCATAAGCAATGGATCCTGTTGTCCAGCCAACTGTAAACTGCAAGGTAAAACGTCCTCTTGAAAACAGAGGAGAGATAACCCACCAAAGAGCCATTCTCAAAGTTGTTCTAGAAGTGTCTCTATCTACCATCCTGTCCAGAGGTCATTTAAAGGCAAGCAGCTCCTGTCCTTTCTTCTTCAACCTGAACTCCATCCACCACCCACTGATGGAAGAGTAATTCAATCCCTCTTCTCCCATGGCAATCCCATTGCCTCTTTGGCCTGTCTTTACTCTCCAGGATACCCATCTCTTTCCAATTTCCTCTCTTTTCATGCAGGAAGATGCCTTTCTGGTTTTCACAGCCCAGCTGTGAGCCCTGGTGCTCTGTTTGGCAGCATGTCCTGGGCTCTGTGAGTGCTGTCTGTGGCCAGTGGGACACTTCACTGTGCCCTCACAATGTTTCCCCACTGAGGTCCCTTTGCAAAGACCGGGTGTTCTGATGGCCTTGTATCCAAAGAGGTGTGTTGTTACAGGCCAGTGATATTTGTGTTATTTTTCACGGAATCGTAGAATGGTTTGGGTTGGAAGAGGCCTTAAAAGATGATGTAGTTCCATCCCCTGGACAGGGACACCTTCCACTATTCCAGGTTTATCCAAGCCCCGTCCAACCTGGCCTTGGACACTTCCAGGGATCCAGGGGCAGCCACAGCTTCTCTGGGCAACCTGTTCTTTGAGAAGAAAATTACTGAAGAATTGATAAGTTAATTGAATTGAGAAGAATATTACTGTAAACTGTGCTGAAGTGTGCATGAATAGTTTGAATTATGACTTAAGTATTATTTTGACACTCTCTTACCCAAATTGTGTGTGTCAGTTTTACAAACCCAAGGTGGTCATAAAGACAAGAATATTAATAGTTTCTTCCTGTCAAATTAATTTATGACTGAAGTTTTTCTTAATAACCAGCGATTATCCAGATTAATATAAACAAACCTGTCCCCCCTGGGCTGCTCCCGCCAGTGTGAATCACGGCTGTGTGCTGAGGAGGATCTGGGTGCTGTCTTCAGGACAGATCCCATGTTCCCAGGCTGAAGAAGAGGTATGTTTATAAATTACCAAACTGGTGTTTCTGTATCTCCTCATGCTTCACAAATGTAGGGGCTAAAGAACTCAGGACATGGGGTGCAGCTGGGGTGAGGAGTGAGAAGAAGGGTTGTAAAACCAAAGCAGCAAATAATTATTGGGAACCCACTTCTCGTGATGACTCTCCAATGTAAAGGAAGGAATTAACACGCTCCAGGACCTCTTCTTAGGCACAGGTTTTTTCACTTGTGCTGGAAGCACATGACCTGATATTTTTAACCACATTGATGCTTATGATATATCATAGGGAAAGAAGTGGTAAAAAAGGGTTTTACTTTTACAGAATTTATTTATCCCAGAATCACAGAATATGCTGAGTTGGAAGGGATCCACAAGAGTCATTGAGTCTAACTCCTGGCCCTGTACAGGACCATCCCCAAGAGTCACACTCTGTGCCTGGGAGTATTTTGTAAGTTGAATAGGAAAATGCAATGGTACCACCTCAGTTAGCACATTCTGATTACTCAGCAAAAGGTATAATTCAATCACAACAGATCATGTCAGATGTGAGAAGAAAACATCCATCAGGACGACTTGCTCCCCGGAGTGTTTATGGTAGAAGGTGTCCTTCTGTAGAGGAACTATTCCCAAGATAAATTTAATCCAGCAAGTTGAAGCAGCAAACCTGATTATGTAGCAGCTTTTTGCTTGGATCAAATTTGAGGAACAATTTGTAGTTACTTGATTGATTTTTGACACTGGTGTCATAAGATACATGGAGCTTTCTCAACACAGAGACCTGGAGCTCATCCCATGCTACAGAACATCCCTAACTATTTCCTTTTCCCTGCTACTCATAGCTTATTGTCTGAAAATCATTCTTAAAACCTTGACAAATTCTCAGTTTTGATTTGAATAAAATATTGACTATATCGCAATTTTTTTAAAAAAGTTCTTTCTAGGAAGTGCAAGGACAATTAATATCTTTTACAGCTCTAGTTCTAGTTTGACTGCAAAAGGTTATCTTTGATGCATCCAAAACTAGGCAGTTCCTGTCAATAGTAGAGGTGAATTTGGAAAATGCAAGGTTCAGTAGTTTTACAGCCAAGTGAATTTGATGAAGTAGGAATTATCCCTGCTTTTCTTCCTCTCTTGGAAGCTGAGTTCTCTGCTTGAGAGAGAGTTCTCTGAGTTGTCTGTTGAGAGCTTGGAGTTTTCTAGCTATGAAGATTTCCCTAATAAGGTATTTTCTCATCTTTTTTCCCATTTTTATTGTGACTCTATCAGGAATAATAAAAGTGTTGTGCTCTTATGCTGAAAGACTTTTGACTTCAACCTAGAAACGATCTATTAGGGAGCCTTTTATACCTTTTGCTGACGCAGTGAGGGATAAAAAAGCTCTCTGCCAGAAATCTTATTACAAAAGGACCATTCACATTATGTTGGTTGTATTTCTGTTTTCAGCTTGAACATGATGGGAAAAACAACATTTGCTTGCAACAGTTTTTTAGGAGAAAGAGCTGCACGTGTAAAACTTTCCCCAAAGTAATGGTAGTGTAATAATAATGGTGCAACTTATTTACCTCTTGTTTTGATTTTTTCAGTGAAAAAAAAAGGGAATGCACCTGCATTTCTTAATGAATCTGCTGGGAGATAGATATAAAGGCACTGGAAAAAAGGGAAATGGAGAGGATAATTCTGAGTGAGCACTGTAATTTTGGGTATATGTTACGTCAAAAAAGAAAAGTGTTTGTAATAATTATTACAAAATCAGTTCACAATGTTTGATGGCACTTACATCGTGTAAGAGCCTGAAGGCCAAAGAATCCCAGCTAGCAAAATCTGGACTGAGGTCAAATTCAGGCCAGTGGAGCACGGTGAATCATAGACTCACAGAATGGCCTGGCTTGGAAGGGATTCTAAAGCTCAGCCAGTGCCACCTCCCTGCCATGGGCAGGGACACTTTCCACTAGCCCAGGGTGCTCCAAGCCCCGTCCAACCTGGCCTTGGACACTTCCAGGGCTCCAGGGGCAGCCACAGCTTCTCTGGGCAACCTGGGCCAGGGCCTCCCCACCCTCACAGGGAGGAACTTTTTCCCACTATCCCATCTAACACTGGGGAATTCCAGCAGGAATTTTTACAGTCTTGCTGCAATTTTAAAGCAGAGGGAATATAGCTACTTTCTAAATATAAATATACCTATTTACTTCTCTTCTTACCGTCTGTATCGTATCACTCTTTGATAGCCCCAGCACAGGCTAGAAAGACTAGCTGCTTGGACAGGGCATGTTTCGGGTCTTCTGCCCGTCAGTGTAAAGAGACACCGAGAGGCTGGTTGGTTCACAGTCGGGTAAAAGAGGTGTAATGCATCAGCTGGAGTTATATAAAACCCATTGAAATCTAATAGGATTATCAAGTAGTCTACTTTGATCCATGTTTACTACTATGTAATCATTTTTTTCCTCTTGAAGAGTAGTCCAGAAGAACTGTGCTGTTATTGGAAAGAAAATACTGCGTATATGGATACAGGCCACAGAACCCTTGCCTGCTGATATTGGTCGCATGTGCTGTCACTGAGGGTGCATTGGGTATTTGTAAATGAACAATCAGAATCAGTAATATGGGTATACTGGGCTACTGTCATATAAAAATTAAAACAAGGAAAAAAATGCACATGTCTGTGGGCCAGGGGCTCAGTTCTCAACACGGACCTGGCTCTGCTCCTCCTAAAGTCAACAAGTGTGTTAGTAAGGTCTGGGTTATGGTGAGCATATCTGAGCACTCCACCTGCAGCTGGGAGAGTAGACATGAAAGCTGAGCTTGGTGGGCTCACAGAACAATTTGGATTTTCTGCACTGGAAAGGTGACACTATTAGAACGAGGACAATGCCAATATTTCAGGCCCCTAAACATACTCTATCTCCTCTTTATTAGTAGAAGCTGTATTTTGGCACCATTGAAAGCCACTGGGATATTCTCATTGTTTCTTAGGAACTGCCTTTGGAGTTGCAAGAAGCCCAGTAGAGCTTTTGTTGACTTCTGTATGAGAACTGGAGCAGCCTGAAGAGTTGACTTGGGAGTTTTCTCTGTGTTGGTGATGGGAAGATGGAAAGAAAGTGTTATAGTTTTATTTCTATTTAATTTTCTGTTTTGGTCTGTGCATATTCCATGGACCTTGTGTTTGGAATGGAGTATGTATGGATTCTTCAGAAGAAGACTCTGCTATCCAGATAAAAGTGTGCATTTCAGGAGCAAAACACATCTGTGTTGCAGCACGGCGAGTTCAAAGCCAGTGGGGGAAGTTTATGGGAAGCAGCTGCAGGTTGTCTTTGGTAATTAGGAGCAGAACATACTCGAGGACTTGACACAACAGGTTTACACAGTGTGATTAGGTAAAGAAAGTTAATGTCTGCTTTTAATAACAAGAGCAAGTAGCAGAGGTGGCAAAGTATGTTTAATGACATCATTTGCCCAGCTGTTTAACACATCTGTAACGTGCAATGTCATTCCAATTCTGTAACACTTCATCCTTGCTCTTCCACACCTTTAGGATAAGGGATAAAGTTACCTGTCTGGAAGGGAGCAGCCTGGGAAACATTTGTATTTGTGGTTAGTTATCAGCACTGGTCATGTTCAAACATTGGCTGCAGTGTTCTGCATTAGGTATATTTTTTTTCAATGTGCTAATTACTTCACTGTGAATTTGGCACTCAGGCAGAGAGCCCTGTGCTCTGGGCCAAGCTTACATCTAGGAATGAAACATTTGCAGCAGCTGCAAAAATGTTTTTACTTATTTAGAGCATGATAATGTTTTATGGCCATGAATAATGACAAGCCAATAAATCATTCATTAATTTGTAATGTCAGATGCTTCCCCTTGCGATGTCTGAGCCAATGATGGCACCAAGAGGATGTGTCAGGTTGCTGCTCTGCATTTATCTGCAGGCACAAGAGTTGACTATAAAGTCTGTTTCAACACTGGTTATATTCAGTGGGATTTCCATCTGAGCTCCTTTTCTCTCCTTTGTAAGGATGGGGAGAGGCTATTTACGAGGGCCTGGAGTGACAGGACAAGGGGGAATGGCTTCAAACTGAAAGAGGTTTAGATCAGAGATGAGAAAAAAATTCTTCCCTATGAGGATGGTTAGGCCCTGGCACAAGTTACCCAGAGAAGCTGTGGCTGCCCCATCCCTGGAGGTGTTCAGGGCAAGGCTGGATGGGGCTTGGAGCAACCTGGGCTAGTGGAAGGTATCCCTGCCCATGGCAGAGGGTGGAACTCGATAATCTTTAAGGTACCTTCCAACCCAGGCCATTCTATGATTCATTCCCTAATTCTATGAATAATTTAGTCTTTTATGTTGCATATTTCTCTTTTATAAACCTGAGCAGTTTGCTAGTGCTGTTGGAAAATAGGGGAAATTTTCTTTCAAAATAATTCTGGGATTTGTCATCTCTTGGGATCAATGTATCTTGTGCTCCTCAGCCCACCAGGGGGTTGAGAATGGCTCTGTCATTTGGGTCCACTCACATATAGCTATAAGGTGTTTGCAAATGGAGATCTGAAGGGATAGAACATCTCTGGGAGCAGGAAAGGCTGAGGGAGCTGGGGCTGTTGAGCCTCCAGAGCAGACACTGAGAGGGGCCCTCCCCAGGGTGTGTCAGGGGCTGCAGGGAGGGGGCAGAGGATGGAGCAGGCTCTGCTCGGGGGGGCCCAGCAATGGCACAGGAGGAACGGGCAGGAACTGATGCCCAGGGAGTTCCAGCTGGACAGGAGGAAGAACTTCTTTGCTGGGCAGTGACTGAGCCCTGAACAGAGACCAGAGAGGGTGTGGGGTCTCCTCACTGGGGGTATTCCAGAGCTGTGTGGACACAATCGTGTGCCATGTGCTCTGGGATTGAGTAGGGAGGTGGGACCAGATGAGGCACTGTGGGCCCTTCCAGCCTGAACTAGTCTGTGATTCTGTGACACGGCGAGCTTTGTGAACATACCCGAGGTGTACGATTTAATTTCAGTGTGAATTTGCCTTCAGTGTGCAAAAAATTATGAAAACGCCAACTTTGAAACAAAATTGTACCATTCCTGGAAAGAAATAAGATACTGACTAAGATTTAGATGCAAAATAGAACGAGTTCATGAGAGATGATGCTGTGGGTCAGAGAAAGAGGCAAGATGTACCGTATTATAATACTAAGAATCTTCTTGTTGTTTTTCTTTATTACCAGTGCAGGGCTAATGTAGATGATCTAAACCTTGGGGACCAAAAAGATGTCCTCTTGGGAAAGACATCTTCTGTGTTTTAAGGCACTTAAGACAGAATTTTCTGAAATTCTAGGTAACTAGTAAGAGCTCTAATAGTGCTCTGTTCAGCCAACAGCCCCATTTCATCACAGCTTTGTGTGTTCTGTTATGTTAGTGGGTTTGTATATACATTTATATACATTTTCATTTATTTGTGTGAGCAGTCTAGTTGACTTTCCATCAGCTTCATTGTGAAACCACATGGGTATTATTCAGAATCAGAGGCTTTTAACTGTTGAAGTGAACTATAAAATTCCTGCAGGATTGGAAACTGAAAATTTAATTTACTTCCAAAGAATTTGGTTTTACTTTATGCTGCTGAAAAAGAAAAGGAAAAGGTTCAGGTGGATAGCACAGATCTTAAGTAAGACAAAATCCAGTTTCAGAGCAGGCAAAGAGACTCAAACAGAACAAGAGGACACTTTTTTGTAGTGAAAGATGAACTTTGCAGACCTTGAGTTTTATGTTAACTAAGTTGATGTTCACAATTTTTCCTTTCAAATTTCTTCCATAACTGATACCATTTTAAAAACACAAAGCAAAGCAAGCAGTGACAATTTGCATTGGTGGGGAGCTGCCACGTTAAACTGGCAGAAGATTGCACATGCTGTACTTATTTTAGAGGTGGAAAATCTGGCCAGTTGAACTGAGAGTCAAGGTTGCACAGTTTGATTCCCAATTGGCCTTGAATTGTAACGTGAGTATTCCAGAGCTGTGTGGGGCTGGAAGTTGAGCATTTGGGCAATATTTCAAGGATATACTCAGGACAGAAATTCTTGGTGTTTCACACCTCTGTGGCACAGGGCTGCTGGGAGGTTGCAGGTAAAGCCTGAGATGGGCTCAGTTGGTCAGAGCATGGGGTTAATAATGCCAAGGTTGTGGGTTTGATCCCCATATGGGTCATTCACTTAAGAGTTGGACTTGATGATTCTTGTAGGTCTCATCCAATTCAGAATTGTGTGATTCTGTGTGATCTGTCTTGCCAGCCCTCAACCTCACCTACGAGCACATTTACCTGAGCTTCACAAATCTATCTCCATTTCTAAAGAAAGTGATTCCCACGGTAAGTGCCATCCCTGTTCCTGGAAGAGATGAGGATTTCCCATTTAATTTACCTTTGTTTTACTGGAACTACTGATAACTTGATGAAAAATTGCTAAAAGCCATTTCTCAATAACTTGGATGCATCAGTTAAATACTAAACATTTTTCTGAAAACGTCCTATCTGAACCCAAAAGATTTGGGCAGAAATGTGAATTGTACATGCAAATCTGTACATTGTGCTGTGCAGATGGTTAGATCATAGAATGGTTTGAGTTGGAAGTGACCTTAAAGATCAGTTGGTGGTCGGGCACTGACCAGGCTCCCCAGGGCAGTGGGCACAGCCCCAAGGCTGCCAGAGCCCCAGGAGGATTTGGATGATCCTCTGGGGCACAGGGGGTGACTCTTGGGGATGGGCCTGTGCAGGGCCAGGGGTTGGACTGGCTGATCCTTGTGGGTCCCTTCCAGCTCAGCATATCCTGTGATTCTGTGATTTAGTTCCAGCTCCCTGCCATGGATGACCATAAGTTTTCCTTTTGTGCTTTAAAATCTATGAGTGCTTCCTGTAGCTTGAAAATAATGCAGTGCCTAATGAATCTGAGTAAGAAAAAGCAGGTGAAAAATTCTGCTCTGTGAAGCTCAGGTGTGTTTGTGTTGGTGCAGCCCGGCAGAGGAGGGGTTAACACACACGGGAGGGCTTTTCTGCAGCGGTGCGTGGATCCATCCCGGGATGCAGGGGGATCAGCTCTGCCTGGAATGCAGCACGGTGCAGTTTGCAGAGCGGGGCCGGCTGCCAAGCCATTTAACAGGCGGCTGTTTCTGTTGAAAACGCAGCTTGAAAAGTTAAAACATTCCGATTTTTAAAAATCAGCTGGAGAACATTATAGTCACGCAGAACTGAAGGCAGACAACTCGTTAAAATTAGCATTGGCTGTAATTAAAAACATGCTGGGAGAAAAAGACTATGAGGAGAAACAGACCCTTGGAAAGCTCCTGACATCGCTCGACGTTGAAATGGAAACGAAGCTTGCTAATTGATTTAGATAATTGCTGGGTTACCACGCGCTGCAGGGGGTACCGGAGCTGTCCTCCTGTGCCTGGTGGAGCCCCGGGGAGCCTGTTTGGTTCCAGGTTTTTAAGCCCTGGAACAAACGAAGGACCTCTACAGGGCTGAGCAGAGACAGCAGCTGCTGCCCTGCCTCGTGCTGGGCAGACCTGCTCCTCCTTTCCAAAATCTGTTCCTAGTCTTTCACTTTTCTGCGTGACAAGTTTACTCCTCATGCCAGTCACTGATTGACATCACTCAGGAATTTGCTTGGCCCTTTGCACTCCCCTCTAGGACTCTCCTAGAGGTCCTGTGCTGCCTTGGAGGTTTGTCCTGTGCCAGTATGAGGGGTCATATCTGGTCCATATTGAAAACTCCCCAGGTGTATCCCTGGGGAAGGTGATGTTCAGGGAGAGGAGACTCAGAACTGAGTGCAGCTGTTGCTGTGAGTGCGTGTGATGAGCTCTGGTAATGCTGACAGCCTTGAGGCCAACTTTGGGAAGAGCAGAGGGCAAAACTGGACATTCTAGGTCTGTACCAGTTTATATGGATGGGGTGGGTGTAGTAGGACCATCCCAGCCTGTTTGCCATTGCTGCATTGCTCTCTGCAACACTAGAACTAGTGTTTGCCAACAAAATATCATAAGTTTCCACTCAACCTGCTGCTCTCACCCCTTATCATGAGGGTCACTAAAACAAAGTGCAAGGGAGACGTGTACCCTGTGAGTCTTCAGCACTGCCTGTGCTTCAAGAACTGTGAGGGCTGCAGAAACTCAAGCTGGGGAATCCTGCTTGTGGCTCTTACAGATGGCGGTGCAGATGCATGAAGGCAAGTCAAGGGGCATGTCTGGCACCTGTCTGCTCCCTGCTCCAGGATCCTGAGGCTGGTGTAGCTCCAGGTACAGGGAGTACAATTAAATTAGCCCTATCAGCAGGTGCATATGGAGTGTCATTGCTGAAATAATGGGCTGTGTGAGGAATTTCTCTGCTGGGTAACGTAGTGTCTCTTTTCCATTTGTTCTGGAAAATATGCTTGGTTTTTAAAAAAATTATCTTCAGAAACATCAGTAGTAACTTTTCATCAAAACAAAAAATAACCATAATTTTGGCTTGAAAACTACCTTGTCTGTCACGTTGCCTTCAGACAAACAGGCAGCTTGAGTGAATCCCCCTCCTTATTGAATTATTTGGCCTGATTTGTAGTGCTGCTACTTTTGCCTCCATCCCATCCCCTTTCAGATGATGTTGTAT
>VZRE01006217.1:368184-403267 GCA_013396775.1 Cephalopterus ornatus | reverse complement strand
CCACCCCATCCCCTCCCATCCCACCCCATCCCATCCCATTTCAGATGATGTTGTATTTCACAGCTATTGCAAATGGTTTAGGAAGTGTCCCTTTCCATGCATCATGATTCGTTTTTCTGTTGGCTTCTATTGTGTAACACAACATGAATGTGAAAAATCCAGAAGCCCTGTTTCATATCGTCCTGCAGAGTCTGGCAGCTTGTGAGTGTTGTTGGGAAGATAACAAATCCCATTTTGTGGCCTTATGTAAGACCTACTGGCTTCAATTACATGTTGCAACTCAATGACTGCCCTATTAAAGTCATAACTCAACTTATATTGGCTTTTACCGCACGTTGTAACATGATGATAGGCCCTCTTCACGTGATGCCTCTTGGCTTTTATGACAAATCCGAATGTCAGAGCTCACCTTTTTGTGTTCTAATGTAACAAACTCTTTCCACAGCTCTGGATGCTTATTGGCTTCTCTGAGAGATCTTATTTCTAATTAGTGGGCTGAGCTCCTTTTCTCTCTTGATGTATTTTAAGTGTGTGCAGGGTTTATCATCCATATTTTTCAATAAAGTATTTATTTGCTTCATTAGCAAATTATAATTTGAGGGCTAAGATTGTTTTTTCCCTTCCAAATCCTTTTGGGGCTTTTATATTGTCTAGGGGAAGTTTTTCCACAGTGGAAACCCAGAAAATTCCTTTTCCAGTTACTATTACTGACAATTAGAGCAAATCTTAAGGCAGAAAAGAGGGTGACTCCCCTCCTGGGAGGGGTCTCTGCTGTCCCAGAGGTTGATAGGGGAGTAAATGCAAGATTTCACTGTCTTCTCTTCAAACCTTTAAATATTCTTCAAGAGAAAAGGACACACAGATATTTGCTGCTCTGATCTGAAACATGAAATAACACTGTTTTCAACATGTGCAGGGAAGTATCTTGATTTAGGGCCTAATTCTGGTTCCCCTTGAAATGTCTCTCAGTTGGGCTCACAGATCTTAAATACTATCAGTATTGTAAAGGAGATGCTAAAAATGGGATTTATTATCCTAAATTCCTGATGTGTACATCTTGTCTGGGCCCCTTTGCCTGCATTGGTAGTTGGAAGGGAGAAATGACCATATCAGTACATGATCATTGGATTTAGTATAGAAAACTTGGAGCTGAGGCAAATTTCTCCCTGAAAATGTTTCCTTTTCACTGATGGAAAATGGGATCTGATGACTCATCTGATGAGGTAGACGGAGGATCCCAGTATTGGCAAGATGATGTTCATAAAGATGTCATGGCCAGGTGATGTACATTACACATTTGGGATTTTTTAAAAAAAATCTCCATCATATCTTCTTTTGTTCTCAAGTTTTCATCAACCTGTAATGACTCCTTTCCTTATCTGTTCCCTTGTAGCCTCTCCCCGCCCTTTCCTCTCCATGTTTTCCCCACATCACACACATCCAGGATGGTGATGGTTGTTACTGCATGGGGGTTGCCAATGTTCAGCAGGATCTTCCTTCTCCAGGTTCCTGGGAAGAGCTGAGGTGCAGTTCAGCAGCACAAACACAAGAATGTGTGCAGGGCTGGGAAAGGAGGTGCACTGGAACACCACAGCAGGATTAGGGATTTTGACACAAACCTGATCATTTCTGAATCCTCTTAACAAGCTGTGCTTCCCTCTCTGGCTCTCCATGGTGCTGTGAAGGAGTAATCCTTGACCAGGGTGTCTGGCTGACATGGAATGTGGTCCCTCTAAGTGAGCTATCATTATAACTCTTTATCAATCATCCAATTATACAAATTATAGATTTGATAACAATAATTTTATAACTGAGCTCCTTTTGACAATATAATGGGATTTAATTCCCCTAAAAAAAGCAAGTGATGAACTGCTTTGTACAGGAAAACCTGTTCCAATTGCTCCTCAAGAAGAAAAATTGAAATGCAATACTTTTTAACAGCATTTCTGCTACTTTTCTCCAACCGTGGATCTGGGACAGCTCATGTCCCTGTTCTCTTCTGTGGCCTGGGTCCATCAGCCAGATTATATTGACACTGATTCACAGTGACCTGATCTTCCCATGGGATACATGTTTTCTTTAAGAGCAGGGAAGGTCATGGTACATAGAGTATGAAATGAGATCCAAGGAAGGTGGTGAGGTCAGAGGACTCAAGCTCCTGTGAAGCCAAACTTTGCTATTTCATCAATGCACAGATTCTCAGTGTAGCAGAGGTTGGCACAGGGGATCCCCAAGGTCCCCTTGTTTGGCCTCCGTCATCTACAGCATGTGGCTCTCAAGTGTGTGCACTCAGAGCCTGAGTTAGCACCGAGGATGGACACTCCATAGCTGCTCCAGCAAGCTTTCCAGTGTTTGACCACCTCACAGTTAAAATGAGGTTTTTCTTGTCTTTGAGCGGATTTCCTGGGTTTCAGTTTGTGCCCGTTGCTTCTCATCCTGTCACGGGGCATCAGTGAGGAGAGCCTGGCTCTTCTCTACTCCCCTCTCAGGGTTTGATACACACTGATAAGACCTCCTGACCCTCCTCTGGTCCAGGCCAGGCAGTCCCAGCTTGCTCAGGCTCTCCAGGTAGGTCAGATGCACCAGTCTCTTTATTGTCTCCGTGGCCCATTGCTGGATTTGGGGTTTACCAATCACTCTTCTGCACCACACATTCATTCTGGAAAGACCATTGTGTCCCCTTGACCTTGGCTTTGAATCAAATGTGATCACACTGAATGTGATCACACTGGTAGTGTTCATTTCCAGTGGAGTATATAAATATATATAACCTCTGGGATAACGTGTCTGGCTGGGGTCAGTGCACTTGTATCATGCAAACACGTCAGTGTAGGACCCTGGTGAAGTGCTGTGTGCACAGAACTATAACGTGAAAAAAGACATCACTGCCAAGTGCCGTGGTTCCTGTCAGGTGTGCTGCAACCATGATGATAAATTGGATAGCATTAGCATTTTAAAGATTTAGGGGTTTAAAGAGAGTGTTGGCTTCGTGGACCTACAGAGGTAGAGCTTGGTGCTCAAGGCCATTCTATCTTTATCATCGTTGTCAAATTCTATAGTTGTACCATCTCCTTGAGTTATGGATCAGCAGTTATTTGGCACAGATTGACTTGCTAGCTCTGTAAAAGTAAAATCTGTTCACTATTTGAAAACAAGGATGAATAATTTCATAGAATCATAGAACTGTTTGGGTTGAAAGTGGTCCAAGCCCCTGCAATGAGCAGAGATGTTTGCAACTCCATCAGGTTGCTTCGAGCTATCTGACTGACCTTCAGTGTTTCCAGGATTGGGTCCTCCATGACTTCCTTGGGCAACCTGTTCCAGTGTTTCACCGCCCTCACAGGGAAGAACTTTTTCTTTATGTCTAGGCTTAATCTACCCTCTTTTAGTTGAAAACCATTAGCGCTTGTCCTATTGCAACAGGCTTATTAAAAAGTTTATCTCCATCTTTCTCCTAAGCCCCCTTTAGGCACTGGAAGGGGCTCTAAGGTTTCCCTGGAGCCTTCTCTTCTCCAGACTGAGCAACCACAACTCTCTCACCCTTTTCTCATAGGAGAGGTGCTCCAGCCCTCTGTTGCATCCCGGATTAAGCTATAAACTGCCCTGAGCGGTTACATTTTTTATTTAAGACTTTTTTTTTTTTTTCCAAAGAGAAGTTCTTTTTAATTTAGTGAGAAAAATAAGATATTTTGGCAAAAGGTTTTTATAGGAGTAAATTACAACCAAGAAAAAGGCATTTCACTAAAACATTCAGCACAAAGACCCATTCCACAGGAAACACACACTAAAACAATCCATATACCAGCTTTAGTAAAACACAGTTCATTGGCTTTAAGTTACCCACAAGAGAAGGAAAAGAATAAAAGAAGGAAACAGACTAAAAGGGGTGAAGAAAGAGAGAAGAAAGAGAGAAGGATAGAGAGGAAAGGAAAAAAGAAATGGTTACTGACAAGATCCGATGATTCACATGGTGCCAGCTGGAGAGGGAGAAGAGAGAAGAAGAGAAGAGGAAGAAATGGTTACTGACTCACCTGGTTCAGGCTGCAGGAGAGACCAGAGGAAGGGAGAGAGAGAGAGGGCGCATGGAGTGTGGTGTATTTCTAGAGCTCAGTTTCCCTCCCGGGCAGGATATCCGCTCAGGGCCTCCCAGGCCAGAGGGAGTTGTGCCATGGCCAGTCCCAGGCTGCAGGGCTGTGGTGTGGGCGGCTACCAGGCAGCTCTGCCTGGACCGACAGCGGGCTGCCGGCCTTCAGCTCGGCCGTGTGTTCTGCCAGGGCAGCAGGCCTTGCCTTCAGCTCTGCCCTGTGCCTCAGCACAGGCCTCATGTGCAGCCCTACCATGTTCCTGCAGGGCCAGGCCCAGCCCTTCCCACACGCTCACACACGCTCACAGGGAGTTAGTTCAGATCCATATCAATAATTCAGTGAGATTCGGATCCAGGATCTCCAACCCTCCAATTTAAATAACTAGATGTAGACCCTGAAATAATAATTATGTTGTTTATTTCATTGGAGCTAAAATAGTAAAAAGAACAAAAAAATACCAGAAATAGTTTTGTAGTAGAATATCTTTCCAGGAAGTGAATTTTGCCTCCTTGTGTGTCCTAGTGAATGGTAGTTACAACAATCCCATCTGACATGTCCTATTTACCAAACTCTTGTAGCTGCTTATATACTGAGCTGAGTTGTGTCTTCAGTCCTGATACAAAACCACTCTGGTGTCAAGTGGATCCCTCAGGTACAATCAGCAGGGGAGACCTCACTGCAGTTCCAACTCCCAGGGCAGGGGCAGAGGAGGGGCAGGACTGAGCTCTGCTCTGGGGGCACCAGGGACAGCACCCAGGGAATGGCCTGGAGCTGTGTCAGGGCAGGGTCAGGGTGGATCTCAGGACAAGGTTCTTCCCCCAGAGGGTGGTTGGGCACTGACCAGGCTCCCCAGGGCAGTGGGCACAGCCCCAAGGCTGCCAGAGCTCCAGGAGGGTTTGGATGATCCTCTGGGGCACAGGGTGGGACTCTTGAGGATGGGCCTGTACAGGGCTGAGGGTTGGACTGGATGATCCTTGGGGGTCCCTTCCAACTCAGCACATTCTGTGAATGCCAGTCTGTCTGCTCGTGTGAGCACTCACTGCCATTGGAGAGCCCACCACCAGTCCCTCCAGCAGCAGTGTCACCCTTTCAGAGGAATGGGAACCTGTCCTCACAGGGACAGAGCTTGCAGCCACGGTAACAGTGAGAGCAAAGGTCTCACCCACTGGAGCAGTTGTATGTAAGTGGCAAGGAGAATGAGGTATTTTATTCATCAGCTGGATTTCAGGTCAAACCTGAGCATGAAACTTTGCCCACGCTAGAGGATCTTGCTCTGTGTGTATTTACGTGCAGTATCCAAGGCAAGGCTGGTACTGGAGTACCATCTAAAGCCAATCCTCCGTTCCTTGCTCCCAGCCTATTTCCCATGGAAGTTGTTAGGTCAAGAAGATGTTTTGCACAAGCAGAACGGTCTCTTCTATGTGCACCTCTAAGCAGAGAAGGACAACTGAAGCAAGTCCACAGTAAATAACACCGTGGTTGTTTTCATCTGTAGCAGATAATGCAGAGAGCATCCCACTCCCTCTGCTCATCATGCAAAGCAGTTTTTATCTTCCACTTCTCTCCAGAGAAAGTAAAAATAAAGACATCTTCAAAATTCTCTTTATATTCCTAACTGAGATAAGCTCTTTTTCCTGCTGAAGGAATCAAACTTCAGTATTCCTGGCTGGGTGTGCCAAAACAGCCACCTGCTTTGTGTGCAGCCCAGTAACTCCCTTGAGTAACCATCTGCCATCCTCTGCTGAGATGTGCTGAGCTCACAGGGCCATGGCCTCAGCCTTCTGCTGGTCCGGCCCCGGAGGGTGCTCTGCTCCCCTGTCCCCCATCCACTGTTTCCACAGGTGAACAGGGCATGTTATGTGGGCAAAGTGGCTGGAGAGTGCCCATTGGGAAAGGCTCTGGGGGTGCTGGTGCCAGGGGCTGGACATGAGCCCAGGTGAGCCCGGGGGGGCAGGAGGCCAATGGCCCCTGGGCTGTGCCAGCCATGGTGTGACAGCAGCACCAGGGCAGGGACTGTCCCTGTGCTGGCCCTGCTGAGGCCCCTCCAGGGCTGTGTCCAGGTCTGGGCCCTCAGGGAAGAGAGACACGGAGGGGCTGGAGCATGTCCAGGGAAGGGAACGGAGCTGGGGAAGGGGCTGGAGCAGCAGGAGGGGCTGAGGGAGCTGGGGGGGCTCAGCCTGGAGAAAAGGAGGCTCAGGGGGGACCTTCTCACTCTCTGCAACTCCCTGACAGGAGGGGGGAGCCGGGGGGGGTCGGGCTCTGCTCCCAGGGAACAAGGGACAGGAGGAGAGGGAACGGCCTCCAGCTGTGCCAGGGGAGGGTCAGGTTGGACATCAGGAGGAATTTCTCCCTGGAAAGGGTGGTGAGGCCTTGGCAGGGGCTGCCCAGGGAGGTGGTGGAGTCCCCATCCCTGGAGGTGTCCAAGGAAGGCCTGGCTGTGGCACTCAGTGCTCTCGACTCGGGGACAAAGTGGGGATGGGGCATAGGGTGGATCCACGGGCTTTTCCAGTCTCAGTGATCCTGTGAGTCTGTGACTTCTGCCTGTAGCACAGGAGGGAGCAAAGGGCATTCCAGGGGCTGTGGTCCAGGACAGGACTGGTGCTCAGCAAATTTCGCCTAAACCTTGTAGAAAATATACTGATGGAAATAAAACAATAGAATTAACTGCTGGGTGCTGCATTCCTGTCTGGGTAATTCATTGTTTAAATGGAGATTTCTGGGGCATTTAGATATTATGTTGTAATGTTGAGTTTTTAATGGGACATGATTTGCTTAGAGCTAGACTGTAAGAATACAGAATGGTGACTTAATGAGGTTGCTATCTTCACATGGTTTGCATTACATTTACAGAGAATGTCTCAGTATTTTATGCTTATTTCCTTTTTTAGTGTGGCAGGTCTGTGATCTTGCAAACAATGGGTAAAGATATGGAAGACAATGTTTAGATTTCCTGAGTTAGAAAAGACACTGTGAAGGTAGAAGGAGGTTGCTGTTTCAACTTTCAGCTATGGTAGAAGATTTGATGTAAAAACAGGTGAATTAAATTTCAAAAGCTTCCAATCAGATAAAATGCGGAACATATTAAGTGAAGTAGACTTCACCATTTATTAGAAAATGGCCTATGAAGGAAAATTGGCTAAACTTTAAAGAGGTGCTGGAGTTGGCTCAGGGGGAGTGAATATAACTTTACATAAAACCAAACATAAAACTTTAAGCCCAGTGTGGATGAGTGATAAGTTGTTAAAGTTAATTGTGAGTGAAAATAGAGCTTGAAAGCATGCAGGGAGCAGTAGAGTCTGGGGTTGTTGGAGGGGTTTCTGAGGACAAAGCTGCTACACAATGGAGGATCTGAAGGGCAAAATAGAGAGAGGATAGTTCAGGCCACTAAGCTAAAGAATATTCTGGTAAATATGGACGTGACATGAAGCAAAGGGACTGCTCTTGGAATGCTTATTCTTTGTTCAAGAAAAAAAACCCCAATGCTCCCTAGGGATTCAGTTTCATTTAATGGTGTACCACCACATGGTGCAACTCCTACAAGTAGTTGTAAAGCTCCTGTATTCAATTACCTATGATACCTATTGCTAGTACTAGTAATTAATAGCAAATATTTTATCATAATATTTATGTAACTGCTACAAGGGTAAGTGTATGATTATATATTTTGTGCTATAACTTTATAGCGATGTATGTTGAGCTATAGGGTAATATAGTGCATATTGTTTCGTATCTATGTGATATGAATATAGGTTGTAAAAAGGCCTATGTATAAAATATATCCTGTAGGAGATTGGTACAGCTGTAATTGTGTACATCAAGTAACACATTGTTATGATAGTGTGTCTGTACAGAACAATCCAGTACACACACACCATCCAGTGGGGCCTGTCCCACCATCCAGTGGGACAAGCTCAAGAAGGGACCCATAGGAATGTCATGAGGTTTAACAAGGACAAGTTCTGGTGCTGCACCTGCATCTCCCTCCATCTTTCCTGTTGGCTCCCTTCAGGCACTGTAAGGACACAGTTTGGTCACTCCAAAGCTTCTCTTCTCCAGGCTGAACAATCCCAACTCTCCCAGCCTTTCCTCCCAGCAGAGCTGCTCTATCTCTCTGATCATCTTGGTGCCTCCTCTGGACTCTCTCCAGCAGCTCCATGTCCTTGCTGTGCTGTTCCCAGGGCTGGAGGCAGCTCTGCAGGGGGGTCTCCCCTGAGGGGGCAGAGGGGCAGAATCCCCCCTGCCCTGCTGCCCACGCTGGAGGATCAGCCCAGGGCACGGGGGGTTCTGGGCTGGGTCTCACCCACCAGCCCCCCAGGTCCTTTTCCTGGGGCTGCTCCATCCATTCACTTCCAGCCTGGGTTGATCTCAGGAGTTGTCCTGACCCAGGTGCAGCACCAGCCCTTGGTCTTGTTAAACCTCATGAGATTCCCATAGGCCCTCCCATTCAAATCCCTCTGGATGGCACCGTCCCTCAGGTGTGGCAACAGCACTACTCAGCTTTACAATCCAAGGAAAGATCACTGTTTACTTTCATTTTGACAATGATTTGTTCTAATTTTCTTCATAAAATTTGGAAACAGATTGCCAGTTTCTGACCTTAGGGTTTCGAGCTGTGTCAGTGGGTTTGGGGGGGCTGAATGTGTCTTCCAGCGCTGGCACATGGGAGGTGTTGCAGCAAAGCCCCCATCACAGGGCAGTGCTGTAGGTCAGATGTAACTGGAGGAACAGTCAAGAAAAGCAGGTTTATAAGATGCATAAGTGGTGGGGTAATTTTATGAAACCCTTGAAGGACAGAGGTCATAAAATGAACCATCTTCACATCTCAACTCACAGCTTCTTTCTTCTTAATTAGAATATGGAATCACTAACTTAGCAGAGCAGTTAATAACTTCAAGCAGTTGTCATGAGATGCTACACTTCATCACAGGCCCATGGTGTGACTCTTGGGGATGGTCCTGTGCAGGGCCAGGAGTTGGACTCAATGATCCTTGTGGGTCCCTTCCAACTCAGCATATTTTGTGATTCTGTGATTCTGTCTATACTGTGCAGCTACATAGATCTGCAAAACACAGATTAAAAGGTGCTTTAGCTAAGTTTCTGTGGCATTATAAAGATGAAGAAAATAGAACAGACATCTTAGGTGAGGTTCCACAAGGAGGAAGTTGCTAAATCAACGGGTAGAAAATATGTCTTTAATAGCAGTTTTTTCAATAAACGTAGATAGAAGTTAACCAGAATATCATCATATTGGTTCACTGCATTTTCCCCTACCACCAAATGATACTTTGTTAGTCTCCGCTTCTTCTGCTATGTATTTTATAATTATTTCAGAACCATGAATGTGACTTGTTTATACTAAATACTGTACAAATAAACAGTGGGAGATGCTCAGCAGTGCAGACTTGCAGTGATAGAATTTTTGTACTCTAAAAACAGAGGACTTCTTAAAAATTCCCATTCTTTTGTGAAACAGAAAGGATAAAACAGACCTGCTGATATTTATTCACCTTCATCCACAAACTTTGTCCTTCAGCTGGAGCTTTGGCCAAGCTCATGTTCTCAGCTGCACATTAACTGCTCAGAGAAGTGCCTGGCTGGTATCCTTCGATGGAAAAGATGTTGATAAATGGCAGAGAAAACACCCTTTAAAATAGAGTTTAAAATAAGGACTGATGGTCACCATCTGTCTGGGTTATGGTGCTTGTTCTGGCATTTGGCACTTGGTCCTGTTTCTTGCAGTTAGACAGTAGCGAGAACTGACAACCTTCATTTTAGTCAAAATTATATTCTTGGGCTTCCAGGCCTTAAACCAGCACCATTAAATACTGTCACTGTGGCTTTTAGTCTAGGAGGGAGCAGAAGAATGGTTCTGATAGCTCAAACCTGCTTTAAATCACAGGAGCAGTAATGCCCAGGCACATTTCATTACAGCCAGCTAAACGATGATGGAAACAGATCCTGGCTGCTTTAGCACCTTTTGGAACAGGGTGACAAACCTGGAATAAATTCCCCATCACTTACTCTGATTTACAGCAGCTCAGCAGAGCAGAATCTGACACGTTCAGTAGACCCTGGGTTTGAAAGAGCAGGAACAGTCCCAGAGGCTAATCCTGTTTCCCATAGAAATGAAGCCACAGTCTTTTAGATGTTAATGCACTAATCCCAGACAGATACAGTGAAATACTCTGCAATCTCCCTTTGCATTTTACTGTGCAGTAACTACATTGTGGGGCTTTATAATTCACTGTCGAGAAACCCCAGGGTATTTGCAAGCAGGGCCTGGCTCAGCAAACACAACCTGTTCTGATGAAAGAGTCTGTGCTGGACCTTGTGTGAGTGTTTGTTGTAAAGATGGGTGGGCAGAAGCCTTGTGGCTCAGGACAGCAGTGAACCCTCAATAAAGCTCAGGACAGCTTTTAAGTCGTGGGTTTGGCCAGGTCTTACTCTTTCTGTGTCAGTCAGTTCCTTTGTTTGGACCATAGTTGATTCAAACATAATTTCTGTGACTGGTTCCATTGATTTTTTTTTTTGTTTTTTTAATCCTTTGGTTAGCAATAACTGGGAGGCAGATGATTTAAATAAGGACTGATGTGTCCTGGTTGGGTTTCCTGTGGTTGAGAAACAGATTCTTCACCACTGAACTACACGTGTTCTGTCTCCTCACTTTTTTGCTGACCAGGATTTTGAACATATTGGAACATGTAAAGTCTTTCCTTCTCTCCTTAGGGACACCAACTAGATTTTATGACAAAACCTTTATCCCAGCTTTAGCTGTCTGAGTTCTCACTCCCTGTTTCTTCTAGCTATTTCAGGAATTTGCCTGGGATAAGAAAGACAACACTGGTGTCTCCTTCTGACCAAGGAAATAAATGAATTTAATTGTGAGAATACAAAGGCTTGTTCAAAATAAGTCCCATGCAATTTGCTGGTGCACATTTTCTGGCCTTTTTATGAAAGGTCGAGACACCCTGTCCCTGGGGGTGGGGAGAAGAAACTTTTGAAAAATCCTGTACTTTATAAGAAGAGAAAACAACATGTGAAGAAAAGCAAATGCCTCAGCACAGACAAAGCTCCTATGGCTGGAGGTGTGGTCTTGGAACGAGGATCCCAGAGTTGCATTGTTCTTTCCACCACCACTTGCACATGAAGCTTTAGGAGAGCTTCTGAATCTCAGTCACAGAATTTGATGCTCTTCCCTACAAACTGCTTCACTCCATAAACAACTCCCATTGTAATTTATTCGTTTAGGATACACTGTTCCAGAGGCTTGACTGTGTTTCAAGAACTGTGAGGGCTTCCTAAGTAAGTGGTGGAAAACTGTTTGAAATCTTTTGTGCTTAAATTATATAAGTCTTCTCACAAAGAAAATTCTGCTAGGTCAGTTTTTTAGGATATGGGCACAGAAAGCTGAGAGCTGATTACACAACCTGGGCAAAGCAGAAGGACGTGATGTGTTCATTAAGCTGTAAGAGCCTGGTTGGTGTGTTTGCTGTGAAAAGCTTGCAGGAGTTTCCTTACAGAGCAGATCAGCTATAAATGTAAAGAGGAGGATGCAGCAGGAATTCTGTGCGTGGCTGTGCTGGGACTGCAGGGAGACAAGGACCCAAAGCACTGATCCCAGAGACATGGAAAACTTGGTGAGCCCAGAATGGAAATGCAAAACAAACCAAGAACTCACCCTCTGTTTTAATAACTCTTAAGCAAAAATTAAAAGATATGTTGAAATGGAACAGGCAGTTTTCTTTCTCCCTCTAAAGCATGTGTTGCCCCTTAAACCTTTTTTCAAAGCTTTTAGAAGCCTAAAATGAGAGTAAACCATCCTCTCAACACATGGGACGCCCTGCTGGGATGGCTGATGTACGAGATTGTGGAGACACTCATTTCAGGGAGCAAAGCTACTGGAGGGGATTGAACTGTTCATTAACAAGTCACTCGTGCTGAAACAAGTGTAATTGCTGTCTTCAGTGTAATTAATGACTCATTTAGCACATCAAGGGAGTTGAATAGATATTGTATTCTTGGCTCTTGGCAAACAGTTGATTTTCTGCCATAGAAAAATCTATTAAAAAAGCTAGATGCATAGCAGGCAGATACACATTCCATGGCATGGATTCCCTCTTGGCCCACATTCAGGGAAGAGAGGAATTGCTGATGCAGAGACCTCCAAGTGTGAAATCCTGTAAAGCAGTTTAGGGCACATGTTAGTGCTGAAATCCACTTTGTTGCATCTTTTACATATGAACATTTTTCAGTTCAGTTTTTGCCACTAAACCAGGCTTTGCAAGATCAGCCTTGCAGCCTGTGGGGTAGAAGTGCTGCCCTGGTCAAAAATCTCAGGGAAAGACAGTGAATAGCCGCATCACAGATGTCTCCTATAGCATTTTCAGACCAACTGCTCAAGCACTGAGCTTGTGTATGAAACTATTAAAGTGACTTTCAGATGGAAATAATCATGAATATGACAAAAGTGTCACTGATGTAGAGGAGTCCAAAAGAGTGACCTGGAAATAAGAAAGAATAATCTTTATTTCTTTCCATTAGGAACCTCAAGAACTGCTGATAAACATGAATAAAGATAATAAATACATAAATATATAAATAAAGGAAGGTAATAGATCTGCTCAGAGTAACAGTTGGAAAAAATAATTTGAGGTAGGCAAATTTTTCTCTAGAGAAAAAAGCATCAAAACTATAAGTTAGGAACAGTTGCTCCAGTTTCCATTTCACTGGGCAGTTCAGGGAATGGAGAGGACCTGTTGTCAGTGTCTGGAGCAGAAGGAGAGTGTTGCAAGAGAAGAGTAAAAAAAACCCATTAAAACCTGTAGATTTACTGAATCACAGAATATTCTGAGTTGGAAGGGACCCAGAAGGGTCCAACTCTGTAGTGAACGGGCTCCTACGGGGGATTGAACCTGTGAGCTAACCTCAGGGTCTGTAAAAGAGAGACAAAGGACTGAATTATCATTAAAATTGGTTAAGTGCCATCTCATTCCCATTCTTGTCTAACTGGAGCCCAGCTATCTCTGGGATAGTTGCCTGTTGCTGCATCCTGGTTGTCATATCAAAAAGCTTGTGGCATAAAAATCTGTGGGAATTTAGTGGAATTAGCACTTACCATGAATGTCTGAATACACATGAAGAGTATCACTGTCATGGAATTTCTGCTTCAGAGACTCTTTCAAAATCATTGAAATGTGTGATTCTGTGATTTGCTCTGAGCTGTCTGAACTTGACCTCTCTGCTCCTTCTTTGCTCAGCTGGGACCGTGCTGCATCCCAGACACAGGGTGCTGCTGGCTGGAGGGTTCCAGGTTTCCTTGGCCTTGTGGTTGGTTTTCCTTTGGCTGTTCTGTGGCGCTGCCATGCCCTGTTACAGCTGGGTTGGGTTGGGTGGTGGGGCAGCACTGAGACCGTCTGTCCACGGAGCACCAACAGGGCCATCAGCAGGTACAGTCAGACAGGGGAGGGGGGAGCAGGTGGTTGTTCTGGGTGATGTCACTCCAGAGGGCACAAGATAACAATAGTTTTTATAATTAAGCTTTGAACTGCTGTAGGAATAATTTCATTCTCACATCCCACCCCACAGAAATCAACCATTACCTCTGAAAGCCTATAGTGAGGGTAGAGATTTGCCCAGACTTCACTTTATTATTGTTATCCAAGGGAACCATAGGACAGCTTCAAAAACAGTAAAATAAAAAATATATTAAACCACTACAACATTGAAGCAGGGACGGGTTACTGCACGAAAACCAGCACCCCAGACTCCTGATACCCTGATATTATAGCCAGTGCAACCAGACTTTCCCATCTGCTAAAGAGATGGGCTTGGAAAAACAGCAACCAAATCCCCCCTGCAGTAAATCGTGTAGCTTGAGGGAAGCTGGCCCCGCGGATTTAGGGATGCAGCCTCAGCCCAGCTGCTGCTGTTTAACTCACAGGGCACCTTGTTAAACACAGAAGGAAAGAATTTCAAGGGAAAGAATTGACCAAGCTGTAAGTGAGATGTTTCAACCTTTGTGCAGCTTATGAGAATGGGCAAAGATGTAAATACTATTTAGTCAGGAACCAGAACAGATAAGGCAAACTTGACTACAGTAGACTTATTTGAAAAAGAGGCTGGAAAAGAGACTGAAAATACTGTGGAATGAATAATAATAATAAAATAAAATTATATCTATATAAATATAATTATAATAAAAATCAAATTAGTTAACATAATGTGTATCTATGACACAGAAGTGCCAGATTTTTGTAAATGAAGTCTGAATAATTTCAGCTGATTTTTTTTTTATTGCAGTTTTACCTCTTTTTCCATGACTTGGAAGAGCAGAGAGAATCTTGACCTCTTTCATTCCTGCCAGGTAATTTCAGGGAGGCATTCCTGATAAGTAGGCAGCTGGATGGCAGATTCCGTTTTGGGAGCCATGTGAATGCAGACAGTAGCATTTTGCTAAATAAAAAATTACTTAGAAATTTTGAGTGTAATTTCCTTTTTAAGGGATTTTTCTCCTGTGTTTTGTTTTTTTTTTTTTCTCTTTTTACTTCAAACAAAAGCAACTAGTGATTTGTTTTGAAATGCCAGGCACTCTGTTTGATATTAACAATTAACACAGTAAACATAGATTTGATTGTATTCAGGTGGCTGATGACACTTTGACTGGCAAGGGCTTTCAGTGGTGTCTGAACTAGACTGGAACTACACTGGATTTGTCTTGATGCTCTTAATACATCAGTATTTTATTTCCAGGTCTTTGAATCAGCCCCTCCTATGCTGTTCATTCCTTCTGGGTGCTGGAGATGAGGGTGTGACCCTGATTTGTAAGATCAGGCCCAGTGATTTTCAGTAATTCAGGATCTTCTTGCTTTGAGGTCAAATAACAAGAGATAAACTATTATTCTGTGGTATTTATCTTCCTCTGTCTTTGTCTAAAGCCAAGGGAGGAGGAATGAGGTGTCTGCTGGTTGGGGTGGCATCCCAGAGCTTCCCACAGAGCTTCACTTTCTTGTTATGTAACAGGAAATTCTGAAATGTGGTAGAAATGCACTTTCCAACATTTTGGCATATAAATGAAATTCCCCGTGCTTCCAATGTAGGCAGTATGGTCTCACATAAGGTAATTGTCTCATATTGAAAGGATCTGTACTAATTTGGCTTCGTATTTACTCCACCCATAGTTTGCATATTGTCTTCATCTTTACGGTGGGGTTTGCCTATGAAGCAGAAAGACAAAATAAATTGAAGTTGCAGAAGCAATGGCAGCTCAGAGGCTCCGTACAGTGCAGGTGCACCCAAGGTTTATGTTGGGTGTGATGGAATTCTGGGTCTCATGTGGAGCAAGACATGGGTGGGGACATTACAGACAAGGCATTTTCCTGGCATTGTTGTTTATCTGCTGCCAGGCAGGTCAGCTTTTCTCTGACTCCCTTTTTACTGTCCATGCAAATTGGTATCACAGAATCTCTAGACTGGTTTATTTATTGTACAGCTGGAACAGAGTGATCTGTCTGTGGTCTGTGCACAGATGTGCCAGGGAAAGGGAGGCTTTGAGGACATTGCCCAAGGTTTAGGGTATTTTTGGAGTTGTTTTTTTTTTTTATTTAGGTGTGGAGTTTTTTTGGGGGGGACTGGGATACTGTAGATTTTTTTCCAACTGCAGTAAATTCTCTCTTTTTGTGTAACTTTCTCTGCTGTGTTTCTGCTGATGTCTAACAAATTCCTCATGTCCAGTCCCTTGCTGGTGGAGGCAAGCACGCAACAGTAAACTCATCAAAATCTGCCTTAAAATAAATCAGGTTTGAGTGGGTTTTTTTCATACCTTCTGTCTCTATTACAGCCCATTCAGCACGACAGCTTTGTAAAAACAGAGCAAGAGGTAGCAATTAAGCCTGATTTTATCCTTGTATTTGTTGTAGCCAGTTATGCGTAATTCAGGGCTGCTTTGCCACAATATTCATGCTGGTCGGTGCAAGAGCTTTCACATCCACAACTTGTCTGCTGTGGACAGTCAACTTTAGTTGGCTTTTATCATGAAATGAGAAATCATCTCCACAGGGTTTTCCCCACATCTTACTGACCTCTCTCAGTGTCCCTGTTAAAGCTCTGCTGCTGTCACAGGAAGACTCGATTTGTTGCTAGTTTACCAAGCAGGGATAACTCCAGGAGACATTTCTAAAGGGTGAATAAGTTCTGCCTGTCAGAGAGAAGCAGTGCTTTGGCCTGTGCCCTCTTCTGACCCTCCCTCCAGTGGTAGGAAGGCGGCAGGAGGAGGATGCTCTGGCTCAGAATCTATCTGTGTGCTGTGGGAGCCATGCTCTTCCCCTGCCCCTTTGCCAGGGCTGTGCAGAGCCCCAGCTCTGCTGCTCCCACAGCCTCACCGAGCAGCCGAGCATGGCCAGGATTTGTGAGGTGTGCTGGGGTCCAGCTGCACAGGGTGAGCTCACGCCTGGCCCGCGGCCAGGGCACAGCCCGGAGCAATCGAAGCAGGTGTCGGGGAAAGGTTTGAAGTGCCAGGGGCCTGGGGTGAGAAATTTCTTTCTGCACAGGGGTTGTGTGTGGGTGATTGGCTTTGAGGTGAGTGCTCGGGCTCAGAGCAATGGCAGGGTTTTACCCGGGGCACAGGGCAGCCCGTGGTACTTCGGTAAGAGTGGGGAGAGGAAAGACCTCTGGCCAACAAACCACACTGTCAGCTGGGCCAGGGAGGGGATTGTCCCGCTCTGCTCTGCCCTGCCCTGGGGCCTCACCTGCAATATTGGGGCACTTTGGGGGGACACAATGGAAGGAAGAAATTGAGCCATTGGAGAGTGTCCAAAGGAGGCAACAGAGATGGGGAAGGGCCTTGATTTGAAGCCGTGTGAGGACACTGAGGGCACTTGGTGTGTTCAGCTGGAGAAGAGGAGACTGAGGGGAGACCTGACTGCAGCTCCAACTGCCTGGGGAGGGGCAGAGGAGGGGGCACTGAGCTCTTTTCCTCCACTGGCATTATCTTGTTTCCTCAGAAAGCTTTTGTGTCAAACCATGATTTCAGCTTGCAAATGCAATTCTTACCTTGTGTGTTGAAGCTGTCTGACCTCTGAAAGGCCTCCAAACCTCCCCTTGGGTGAGATGAGCTTATTAGCTTTCTGAATTAGACACGGCTCTGTCACGGGGCTGTCCAGAGACCCAGTGAGGCTCTCCTGAAGCTGAATTTATCCATACCATACGTGAGACTTTTTACTTCTTGACTGATTGATAAAAAAATCCCAATAATTAAAAATTAAAAGAAAGATAATATGCAGATTTCCATTTAACCTCATTTTGCTTAGTGCAGAGTGTACATGTATCACAGAACTGGTGCTTGACATTGCAAATCATACACAGAAGTGTGAGTAGTGGAGGAAAGTGACTTTCACTTTTAATACTTTGTCATTCCTGTCTTACTGAACTTTGTGGGAAGAAGGTTTGGGTGGGAGTTTAAGTTGTGAAATAAGATTTCTTCATTATGACTTAAAAAAATCAAAGGTTATATATGTATTATGTACTTGTCTGTATATAAGGTGGGAGTGTTTTGCAGATGTGGGTGAGACAACTCATGTGCAAAGCTCCTTTTGAGAAAAACGTTTTAGTGTGTGGAGGAAGAGCTGGGATCGTAAGGGTAGTACTGAACTATTCTGAATATCTTCCTCTTATGATTACTAAAGGAAATTTGCTCTTCCAGGGAGGAAGGAGCTCCTTGTTATGTCCTTGGCTGTTGAGTCCAGGCTGGTTTTCCACCAGGACTCCCAGGTTCTCTGCAGAGCTGTTCCAGCCTGTGGCTGTCCAGGAGGGTGATACAGTTACTAATCCCAGCTGGGATCTTGCTGCAACTCATGGTGCTCCCTGTGGGGTTTGGGTTTCAGCCCCAGCTCAGTGAAGGTGCATACTTTATAAAGTACTCCTTTTTTCGTGTTCAAGAGGTTATGAAGCTACTTCCTCTAAACTCAGTCTATGTGCAAGCCTTGTTGTTAGCTGAAGCTGTTCTAGCTGTACTAGCTACACAAGTAATTGAGCCTCCCTCATCCCTGGCACAAGTCCTTATCTTGGCTGAGGTCTTCAGGAATCTTTTATATACAGAAAGAATCCATTCTGTTGGCACAGACTGAGCTCTCTGGAGTTCAGGAAGGGTGCAGACCCCATGGCACGATGGTACTGCCTGTGTTGACAGAGATCACCCTTTCCCTCTTCTGTGTCTTGAAATGGTGGGAGCCTTTAGATGATATTGCACATTTCCTCAGACAGCCTGGCTTGAATTGTTAGTGGCAGATTAAATAGGAAGTAACAGCCAGGATGAAACTCAGGAAAGAACTTTTTAGTCCACAGAGATGAACAAGGTCCCAAAGGAATCATTTCCTTATTAGCAGTGGGAGGGATTTTGCCAGTCACTCCAAGAACTCTGTTAAAAAAAAAAGGTGCAAAAATTTATTTTTGCATTTTCTTTACACAGTTGTATTTACCTGTTGCTCAGCATGTGGAAATGTTCTCTTACTCAGCTAAGAAGCTGCTTTTTATGGGAAAGCCTTTCAGTCTCAACTAATAGAGGCAGGAGCCTGACAAGGGTGTCATGGGCCATACTGCTGCAGATCCCTGCCACTAATGTTTTCTGTCCAAGGAGGCTGTAACCTACAGCTTCACCTTGCATTGAGTCAGATTGTCACCCTGTGCTTGCTGACATAAAGCCCTGGGCTGTGTTTTGTGCAGCTGGGTTTGCAGTTCTCTCCAAACTCACTCCAGTGGTTGTGCAGCATGGACACACCTCGGGGACCCTAGGGGACTGAGATCTTGTTTCATATTCAGCTCAGGTGCCTTGGAACTGCTCCTTCTTCCCCGTGGCTGCACAGCTCTGTAAGCTGAAGAAGAGCTTAGCAGTAATGAATCTGTCTTTGACATATCTGGATCCAACCCAGGCCCAGTTGGCTGCGTGGTTTTCTGGCAAAGTCTCCTTTCCCATCCTTATCCATTCTTACAAAGTGAGCTTTCCCCATTCAAATGTTTTGATCTCACTGAAATGTTTCAGTTAAATATTTCTTCTGCAATGCCATTTTCTGAAAATCAGTATGTTCCCATGGAAATATTGGATCACGTCTAACATACATTCTCAGCTGACAAATATAGGCAGAGAAATGTCAACCAGCTCCTCTTTAGAGAGGTCCCATTCAGTGTCCAAGATCTGCAAAGCCTTCTTCCTTCTCAGATAAATATACTTTTTCCATAGCCTGACACTTCATGGGAAACTCCAGGAGAATGAGGATGTTGCTGTACTCTGCCACATGCCCTTAATCCTATCTGGGGAGCTGCATGGGCACAAGCCTGACCTGTTCTCCAGCCAAAGTTGTCTTCTTCTTGGAACGGGAGAGGAGCACCATGAATTCAGGACTCCATCTCCATTGTCACCTGAGCACTCCCAAAGCTTTGGAAGTTCCTCTGGCCCTCTAACTATGCTCTAGTGAAAGCTAAGCAGTTTGCTAAAATACATAAAAGCCTTAAAACATGCTTATGCAGATTATCCATGAGATATTTGCCATTTGAAAGCTGAACCTTGGTGCAATCAGTAGGTTTCCATATAAACTGGGAACTCTGGGATACTGCTGAAAGTCTTCTCGTGTGGAAAAGTCGTAATCTCTTTGTGAAGGAATGTGTGTGAGGAGAGAAGCAGCATGGAGAAAAGAAAGGGAAAAGACATTTGCAGCTGGCCCTTATAGAAAAGGTATAAAGCTGAGAAAAGAAGAAAAAAATGGGTCCAGGACAGAAAGCTGGGGAGAGAGGGAGGAGGAGGATCACTGTAGGTTTGTTGCACTTAGCATTAGGAATTGCTACAGAGCACGCAGGTTGTAGTGATTTTCTAATACTGACTAATATGTCAGAAAGGCTATTCTGGATTTAGACCAATATATACAGTTTCTTGTCTAAGCAGAACCATATGCGCAAATGAGAGATCATTTTATTTTACTAGGATGGACAGTAAGTAGAAACATATTCCAGATTTCATGAGGTTTCTTTCCCCCTTGACTGCCACGGTGCTGCTTGTGCTTAGTCTATGGTTTTTCAACTGTTTGATAACTGTCCGTAGCTTTACAGGACTCCAAACTCTCCTGTATCATGATGTCCACTGAACTGTGACTAATGACTGTGTCAGAGAGCTCGTTCAGCAGGTCACCCCGGCTGGAGCTGGTAATTTTTAGTAATAAAACACATCAAACTGATCTGCACAATATGGCAACATGCTGTACAGTAGAAGACATAGCTTTTGTGTCTTTCCTTGAGTTAAGACTTAATGTTCTGTGTTTGGAGACTGACCTCATCCAAATCCTTTCTGACAGCCTAGAAAGAAGGAAAAAAAGCCCAAATCCCTTTGTGGAATGTGCAAGCTGGTGTTTAATACATGAGCCCATGCACAGCAGGTTGAACAATCAAATGTACATAGATATTTATACAGTTTGACATTGGTAAATAGTCCAACCCCCTTCTCTCATAGCCACTGATCGTTCTGGTTGCAGTTCTGTGTATTGCTGTGTCACTGTAGTTTAGTGTCCACCACTAACTCCTGCCTTGGTGCTGAACCATCACTGGATGTAACAAGATATTTTGGGCCTGATCCAGGCTTGTACTGAATTCTGGCTGTTCACTTGGGGTCTCCCCAAGTAGACCAAGGACTTGGTGCTTGTTGAACTTGCTCAGCTTCCAGGAAATCCTGAAGAAAATCCTGTGCCACAGGGCTGTTTGCTGCCTTCCTGCTGCCTCCCGGGGACCCTCCAGCAGCGACTGCTGCATTGGGTGCTCATACCCAGCGACTCTGTTTAGCTTTTTTCAGAGTGTCTGCTGATGTTTTGTGAAGGGATAGTCTTCTAGGGTGGACCAGCAGCAAAACAGTTGGTATAGCTGAAAAAATCTGCATTTTATTGTAGGGCCTTGAAAGTAAATCGGAGGGCTGGGAATCCCCAACCATGGGAATTTCAATAAGGGAAGTGCCGGATTCTGCCCTGGGATGGGGCAACCCCAGATGGATGGACAGACTGGGAATGAGGGAGTGGAAAGCAGTGCTGGGAAAGGGCCCTGGGGGGTCCTGGTCAGTGGCCAGTTGTCCTGAGTCAGCAGTGCCCTGGCAGCCAGGAGGGACATCCCTGTCCTGGGGGCATCAGCGAGGGGATTGTCGCGCTCTGCTCTGCCCTGAGGTGGCCTCATCTGCAACATTGGGGCAGTTTTGGGCACCAACTTGGCATATTCTATGTCTCTGTGATTCTGTGATCTATTACATCTGTTTTAAAGCCCTGAATTCCCCACATATCTTTGATAGTCTCCCACAAGCAAGAATGACAGTATTAAGTTGGCTTTTAAAGGGATTTTGTAATTCAAAAAAGAAAAACAAGCTAAATCATGGACATCTTTGCTTCAGTCAGGAGGACAAGCAGAACCATCTACAAGAATAGTCACTGCAACATTGTGCTGAGTAAGGACCTGAGGTTGGCTGCTGGGTACCAACTGCTTTAGCTGTCCCCAGGAGCCTTCTCATCTCTGAGTTTGCTGGGGTTATACTCTGTGGAGATGTCTGTCTTCCATTGATCTGCACTGGGGATGATTCCCTCTCACCTGGGTGGTGCTACAAGGGAGATGCAGCAGCCTGGTACTTGCTGACATCTCTTTGCACACCAGCAGGGAGAGCCTGTATTTTTTTTCTCACCTTAAGGATGGTTGGCTGCTGGTATCTGACAGTTGGAATACTCCAGAGGCAACTGCAATCAGTATTTTCCTTTGTCCCATCCTTTAAGAGCCTTTCCAATCCTAGCTTTAAGTATTCAACTACTGAATTTGGGGGGAAGAGAATGGTGTTGAGGAGATGAGTTCATGTACCATCCACCTGAATTTAGGAAGGAGATGGCAACAGATACAGTTTAGAAAGCTGTAAACTCATTTCAGTATTTAATTTGGCTTGCCCTGCTGCCAGGTTACCTCTGCCAGGGTCTCAGTGCATTACCCCAATGGCTACAGCATTTGTACGTACACATGCATTAATGCTGATATACAACAAAACTAACAATCAGTTTCAGCACAGGAAAAACTCATGGATGATGTGTAGACTTCTCAGAGACGAGTATTACTAAAGACTTCTTGAGATTGAAGGGTTAACACACGGAGCTGCCAGTGCTGTTGGAGGGGTGTTTGTGGGAGCTTCATTACAAGTACCTAACACCCACTTGAAAAAAGAAGTTAAGTGGTTTTGGAAAATGTGACGTGTGTTCTGTGGTGTGGATGAGTAATTGTGGCAAACAGTTGTAGTACCTACTCAGGAGTTTAAAGCTTTTCATTTATGAAGTTTATACCTCAGTTCTGTAACTAAGTCAGTAATTTTTAGCTCTGTTCACCTAGTGATCCCATGCGTGAAACCAGTTGCCATTACTGATCTGCAACAGCAACCCACTCCAAGAGAGATCTGAATCTGTGGAAAAGAGCCGTCCAAGTGACACGTGTTCTGTGGGGCCAAAGAATTCCGGGTATTCAAACTCAGTACTTTGCCTTGTGTTGTGGTGAGGACCTGCCTTTCATTGTGCTGTTGAAACATCATCAAAGCCTGGGAATCCGAGGGACATTCCAGTGGAAACCTTTGTAAGCTGCAGCGAGGAACCAAAATTCAAAGCAGGTCTGTGGACTTGGCATCCTTGGTAATAACAATCCAAGATGTGCCGAAAGCCCGTCCTGAGACAGATGGGAATGGGGGCTGTGCGGCTGCGGAGGGAGGGGGGATGGCTCCCAGGGTTTATTCAGAGCTAAACAGAGGCAAACTGTACTGGAAGCTGTAGGATACTTCAGGAAGTGACTGTTAAGTATTTCGGCAAAACTCCAATTGGTAGTAATACTCTGTTTAAAATGGTTTCAGGGAAGATAAATATTTGTGTGTGTTATCTTGACATACGGAGATAAACACAGTTGTTCTATACAAATATTGGTTTGACCTCAGATTATTTCATTAGCAGCAGCATGTGAGGCCCATTACATGTCTCTGAAACAGCTGCCAGCTGCTGTGAGCATCCGAAGTTTGTTGTATGGGCTGCTGTCAAGAACATCTATCTTGCCTTTCAGTTTGGGAGGAGCGAATGCAAACCTTGCTCTCACTTCTCCATGGCAGGGAATAAGGATTCCACCTGCTTGAGAGGAAATCTCACTGTGAGCCAATATAGCCAAGGAGATCAACAGCACTATGAAAATGTAAATGTTGGTAGTTAATATGCTTGTTCCTGCAGGTGCTTAAATGTGTGCACACAGTGATAAGCGATGTCCTCTGCCTCTGTCAGCACCTCTGTCAGCAGGACAAAGAATAGAATCACAGAACACACTGAGCTGGAAGGGGCCCACAAGGATCATCCAGTCCAACCCCTGGCCCTGCACAGGCCCATCCTCAAGAGTCACGCCCTGTGCCCCAGAGGATCATCCAAACCCTCCTGGAGCTCTGGCAGCCTTGGGGCTGTGCCCACTGCCCTGGGGAGCCTGGTCAGTGCCCAACCACCCTCTGGGGGAAGAACCTTGTCCTGAGATCCAACCTGCCCCTGCCCTGACACAGCTCCAGGCCATTCCCTGGGTGCTGTCCCTGGTCCCCCCAGAGCAGAGCTCAGTCCTGCCCCTCCTCTGCCCCTGCCCAGGCAGCTGGAACTGCAATGAGGTCTCCCCTCACTCTCCTCTTCCAAAGGCTGAACCACCTTTGCCATCCCAGTTCCCTCCCTAGTCATGAGGTCCCCTGGGATGCTTTTCCCTGCCCAGCCTGGATTGCCACCTTCCTCTGTAACCTCATCCTCTACAGTACTCCTGCAGTGACACCTTTACACTTTCTCCCAAGCTGTGCCATTCCTTTTTCTTCTTAGTTGGCTTGTTTGTGCTCTCATTTGCCCTCCTTTGGATGCTTTCTAATGGCTTAATATCCCTCCTATATGTTGCAGTGACCAAAACTCCCACAATATTCAGTGTATATCTATTTTTTGGGGCAGTGTCTGCAGCTGTAAGGTCTGACACAGTATTACACAAAGGCAATGTGTTTTTCATGCTGTATAATCTGTGTATTAGTGGTCTCATGATCATGTAGCTTTTGAGAGCTGTCTGTTGGCCCCATGTCTGTGACTACAGCTGCTGTACACCAAGGCAGAGCATCTGCCTGCTATGGGAAGGCACTAGTACTTGCATCATGGTGAGTCAGGTTTTTGCATCAGTTCCAGCAGTTTGTGCTCCTGTGAAAGCTGGTGAAAATGCTGTTTGAAAAGCCATGTCAAAGCTGACATGGTGAGGGAAAAATGGTATTGACTTTCATCCTCTCTTTGGGTTTCCACCAGGGTAACTGCTGTGATTTTAGTGGATGGTGTTTGATTTTAGTGGAGGGTATTTCTGACTGAGTGCAGCTGCATAGCCCAGTGGGAGCAGTGCCTGGAGTGATCACTATGACTTGTCCTCTGCTGATCTTGCTGTCTGGCTATATAACATAATTCTATTTCTGTTAAAAGAGTCTTAAATGTACAAAATATAGTCAGAAGTGTGTCCACATGAAGAGTAAACTTACATCATGCATATCAACAGACACTTCTTGTGCTGCATGTAGTGTGGAGAAACAGGGTGGGGAGGAGGCAGCGATAGCAACAGCCCATCTGAGATGGCAAATGGGAGCTGCTGCTCCCCAGTGTTATTCCAAGGGGCACATCTTGGGCAGCTGGGGGACTCTGCAGTGTGAGTCCAAATGCTCTGCAGCAGGAACAGTAGGCCATGAGAGGGAGGAGCTCCCTTTTATATGAGCAATGGCTGCATCTTCCCAGATTTGATGGCAATTTAGAGCAGAACAGATTGTGTTTTGGTGTCTTGCAAGCAGGCTGATCTCTGTTTCAACTGATCTGTTAGTGAACTCCGACCAAGAAGAGTGTCTTTGTAATTCTGTGTAACAATCTTGGAGACTGGAAGATGAGAAAGCATGCTTATGGAGATCATTGATTTACAGTCTTATTGCATATAAAGACCATCCTCCTTTGCTGAGCATCCCTCAGAAAACAAGTTCTTATTCACACATGAAGCCATTTCCATTATTAATGTTCTGCCCAGCCATGAACTTTGTTACTGGTTTTCAAAGCACAAAATACAGATCAGTTTTAAATGGAGCAAAGCCTAGTGTTTGACACCAAATGAATGGCAGTGGTGGTAAGAATTCCCAACTTTTTCCCTTTCAAATATTCATCCCTCTTGCCAAAGCCTTCATGTATTATTAGCTCCTATCATAGCTGTTGTGTCACAGCGAGATGTTTGCTTAAAAAAAGTAAGTTTAATCAGAAAACCAGTCAAAAAGAACAATCCAAAAGCCCCTTATCAGATACAAAACTACTCACACAAATGTTAACTGAATGTTAACAGGCTTTCTGGTTCCCTTCATGTGCTGCATAGGGGGGCAGAGTATGTTATCACTGGAAGACTGACTATCTCTGAGGGCTAATGATGGGAATTTTTCCACTCCCAAGCTTGTTTAATCCCCGTTTTATATATGGCACCTTGGAACAACAGAAAGCTGGCATGAAGTGAAAGTAGTAGTGAGTATAGATTCCAATCTGGAACTTCTGTACCAGAGTGCCTTTTTAATAAAGGTGTAAAAATCAGGAGATAATGTAGTTTTTCTTACCTGTTTCCTCTTACCCTTTTCTGGTTCCTCCTGATTTTTTTCTCATGTCCTGGGTCATCTGCACTGATGATTAAAAAAGCTGGGAGGAGTGGCCAATCCCCAGAGAGCTGTGCAGCCCTTCAGAAGGACCTCAAGATGTTGGAGAAATGGGCAGAGAGGAACTGGCTGAAATTCAACAAAGGCAAATGCAAGGTCCTGCACCTGGAGAGGAACAACCCTGGCACCAGCACAGGCTGGAGGGGACCTGCTGGAGAGCGGCTCTGGGAGAAGGCCCTGGGGGTCCTGGGGGACAACCAGCTGTCCCTGCTGTAGTGGTTTTGGTTCTAGGCCTTCCTTAGTAACCAGGTTGTAACCAAGGAAGTGGTCATGTTCCCAGTATTCCATACAATTTTTACGTAAACCAGGGTATAAATAAGAAGGGGGAGAAGCCTCTCCTCCTCTTTCCCTTCCGGTGGATCCGGGAGCAGGTTCTCTGCTGTCGGCTCTGCTCGTGTGGAGGAGTGAGGCCCGGTGAGGCCTTGTGGGCCTTGGGAGGCGGAGAGTGCCGGCGGTCGCTTGGTGCGATTCTGCTACCTCAAGGGGAGTAGTAAGATTTTCTTTTGTTAGTTCTTTATTGGTTGCTCCTGGGTTTTGATTGTACATATCTGTTTTGACTTTTCCTTTCCTCTTTTCCCTTCAGGGGAGGGAGGGTGTGTTTGGGGTCCCCTTTTCTATGTACATAGTATTCGAACTGTATATAGGTGTAAATACATATATATATATATTTATACAGCTTTGGTTTGGTCATTTCGGTGTTTTCAGTAGTGTTTCCATTCTCCCTTTCCCTTGTGTTCCTGGGGCGGGGAGATAGGTTGCAAATTGTAGATTTGAGCATTCAACAAGAAAGCCAAATTCAAACCATTACACCTGCCCAGCCGTGTGTCCTGGGGGCCAGGGAGGCCGACGGGATCCTGGGGGCATCAGGAAGAGCACTGGAGCAGGGCAGNTGGAGCAGGGCAGGGAGGGGATCCTGCCCCTGTGCCCAGCCCTGGGGAGGCACATCTGCAGGGCTGGGCCCAGCTCTGGCTCCTCAGCACAGCAGGGACAGGGAGCTCCTGCAGCGGGGCCAGCGCAGGCTGCGGAGATGCCCAAGGGATGGAGCGTCTCTGGGAGCAGGAAAGGCTGAGGGAGCTGGGGCTGTTGAGCCTCCAGAGCAGACACTGAGAGGGGCCCTCCCCAGGGTGTGTCAGGGGCTGCAGGGAGGGGGCAGAGGATGGAGCAGGCTCTGCTCGGGGGGGCCCAGCAATGGCACAGGAGGAACGGGCAGGAACTGATGCCCAGGGAGTTCCAGCTGGACAGGAGGAAGAACTTCTTTGCTGGGCAGTGACTGAGCCCTGAACAGAGACCAGAGAGGGTGTGGGGTCTCCTCACTGGGGGTATTCCAGAGCTGTGTGGACACAATCGTGTGCCATGTGCTCTGGGCTGGCCCTGCTGGAGCAGGGAGGTGGGACCAGATGAGCCACTGTGGTCCCTTCCAGCCTGACCCAGGCTGGGATTCTCATTGTCTGCTGTTCATACAGTGGGGAAGAGCGTCCAGCCCTCTGCCATTTCTGAGGCAGCTGCTGGAATGTCCATGTAGTTGGAATTGTGTTTCACCCCTTTATTTGTACCTGTATCAGTCAGTTTGGTCATAACTGTTTTCTCTTATTATATCATAAATGCTCCAGTGCAGGTACCTGTGTGTAAAGCCCCATTCCTTCCCCTTAAGGGTGGGACAACACATTGTGTCTTAATTCATGCTTTTACAGGTAGTTGGGCTGCTTAGATGTTTGAAACCTACTTCCAAATAGAAGATAACCTTTTAAAATTCAGGGGACTGAGGTATGCCAGGAATTTAAACCCCTGAGATTTTATGCAGGAAGTTAGAAAAATGTTGAACTACCTCAGCATTTACCTGGTGTGAAATCAAGGCTTCTTTAGGACTTCAGACACCTTTTCTTCTCCCTCACCAAACTACAAGTCCTTTGCATGCAAAGCATGTTTTGTATACATTGAGGCTTTTAGCTTCATTGCTTGAAACAAAATCCATGGACCTGTGAATGTATATTTTTGCTCTTAATCCTGATCTGTTTCAAGTGGAGCCTTTAATCATCTGTTGTAGTGTGCTGTGCTCTGTGTGACAGGTAAATAACTGTAGGCTCTCATCTCCTGGTGTCCTCCCTCAACTCTCTGGAGCAGTTTGGTGACACCGGCTGGCAGCGTCTGTAAGGGACAGCTGAGGACAGAGAGAGTAGAAATTATAAAACTGTGCAGCAAGAGCACATCGGTTCTTCCCCCAGAGGGTGGTTGGCACTGAACAGGCTCCCCAGGGACATGGTCACAGCCCCAAACCTGACAGAGCTCCAGGAGTGTTTGGACAACGCTCTCAGGGACAGGGGAGTTGTTGGCATGTCCTGTTCAGGGCCTGGAGTTGGACTGGATGATCCTTGTGGGTCCCTTCCAGCTCAGCATATTCTGTGACTGTGTGATGTAGCGCATGAGAGTTACACAAGGCACTCTGCAGAAATAAAAAGTGAATTGAATTATAAGGTTCATGGTCTAAGAGATGTGCCAGTGGCTGTGAGAGTGAGAGCAGAGGAGAGACTGCCAGAGCCCACAGCACCTGGGGAGGGATCCCAGCTCCTCCCCTGCACAGCTCTTATCTCCAGACTGGTTTCCCTTCATTTCCATTCAGCTTCAGTGTCTAGGTTGGCATGCTAAGGGAGATAGGTCATGGCATTATTGTTTGGGGATATGAAATACACTGCAAAGCAATGTGGGATTTACCAAACTTTAATTTCCAAACAGCCCCAGTCACTGTGGGGTGACAGCTGTGGGGTGCATGGCAGGGTTGGTTGCGGCATCTTTCCTGAGCACAAGGTACTTCCAGTGTTTTAAAAACCGTAGAGTTTCAAAAGCAGAGTGAGATATGGTGCCCCCCAGGCAAAATACCTCCTCGTATAATACCTGAGAGATCAGCCCCCAGGACTTGAAACTGGGGCTGTTGCCCACTGTCTGCAGGCAGAAGGGGCCAAATTTGATTGAGTCAGCACTAAGAATTGAGCTGACCCATGGAGAATCACAATCTGCACGGAATTAATTCAGCTTAAGCTTTTTTCCCGTGGATTTTTACAGTAATACCAGCAGAACATTGCAGCATTTGGACAGTCATAAAACAGAAACGCTCCAGCTTGAAAAATACTTTAGGCTGCTACTGAGATTAAAGCAAGCCCTGGATGGCTGTATAGCTGTCAGGCAAATCAAAGTGTGGCACGGGGTGCTGCGAGGGAAGATGTACTGGGGCTGTTTAACAAACTCCAAGTGCTGCTCACAGTTTCCAGCAGGGTTGCATGGGACCCTTCAGGAGGGAAGACGAGACCATGACCAGGACCAGATGTCCAGGAGCGATGAAGATGCACCGTCCAGCGAGCTCCTCACCCACATGGATTAGGGCTCTTCACAGGAATCCACAGGCTTGGCTCTTCACTTTTGTGATAAAGACAGGAAAAGCACTAAGGTGCAAATGAGAAATATAAACTGAGACCATTATTGATGGGGAAAAGGCAGTCCCCACGCTGCATGAGTCATGTAATCCACAATGCTCTCTGCAAGCTTCATTTGAGAGAAGCAGAGGTGCATGGAGGATGGTTTCAATTTCCAAGCAGTGCTTTCTGACCACTCATGCTTTTGAAAAGTAAAAATAATATCTTGGCTCAGAAATGACTGCAAAGCAGAGGTATTCTGCTTTTGGCCCATTGCCTGCTCACCCTCTTGAAGTGGAGCGTATGTATTGTGATGGAAACATAACAGCTTCCCCTGCCAAGGAACAGGTCATTCCTACTGGAGCCTGTGAAAAAGGAGTTATTGCTGCAAGTAGAAAAGTTGAACCAAATGGAATCAAAGAGAATGACTTCTGGATAAATTTGCAATCTGGAGTTACACCTGAACTTCTTTTAAAAGGAAAAATCTTTTGACTTGCTTTCAGTCCCTGTCCCGGTGAAAGCGTCCCAAAAATACTCATTACAAAAGAGATTCAGCCTGCTTTTGAGGCCAAATGCACTTCTTCAGAGGTGCTTTGCTGGTGTTTTAACGATGAACTTTTATACTCTGAGCATGTTCTCCCACAACAGTAAATGCTTGATATTCTTTAGTACCAGTATGTGAGAGATACTGAAAATGAGGATTTCAGGCTTCCCTGCTGGGAGACTGCCAAAATATCAAAACTCTGATACATGTAGTAGAAAATTCAATAAATCAATTGACACTGAATATCTCTCAGCCTGTATCTAAAAATACAAGAAGACCAGGTCTGAGGTGGCAGAGTGAGGAAGGTGAAGTCTATAAATACATGTAAACACAAAAAACAGGTAGAGAAAAGGCAATCTATCAGCTGGCAGTGCAATTCATTTGTTAAAAAACATCATCATAGAAGCATCACAGAATGGTTTGGGTTGGAAGGGACCTTAAAGATCATCTCACTCTACCCCCTGCCGTGGGCAGTGACACCTTCCACTAGCCCAGGTTGCTCCAAGCCCCGTCCACCTTGGCCTTGGACACTTCCAGGGATCCAGGGGCAGCCACAGCTTCTTTGGGCAACCTGTGCCAGGGCCTCACCACCCTCACAGCCAAGAATTTCTTCCCAATATCTCATCTAACCCTGCCCTCTGGCAGAGTGAAGCCATTCCCCCTTGTCTTGTCACTACGAGCTCTTGTAAATAACCTCCCTCCATCTTTCCTGTCAGCTCCCAAACATAAAGCTTAGCAAAAAAATCGGGATAAGACAGGAGTGAAAAGGAGAATTTAGAAGTATAAGAAATGCTAAGAATAACTGCAGAAAAATTCAGTGAGGGAAATTTTATTGGCAAAAACGAGAATTTTATATAACGGGATGATTTTTTCTCGTAAGAAAACAAAGATCAAGCAATTAAAACTAAAAGCACACTGATTAATGCTCTGTCCTGTGCACTGAAGTTTGAGGAGGTCGTAATCAGAGCTCCTGTATATTCTGTGTTGTCACAGTGACAGAAGAGCTGTACATTCCCCAGGGAGCTGTGGCATCTTGTATGCATGGAAGAGGAGGCAAAGCTGGAAAGCAAAGGCAGGATTTTGGGTTCCTTTTGACCAAGGCTGGCTAGAGCAAGGCAAGCTTGGTTGTTGCTCTGATTTAAAGGTAACTTTGCCCATGTCCAAACAATCCATAATGATCCTCCAGTGACTGTCCTGGAGCTGGGATTTACCATGAAGAGGACAGCACACAACAACCCTGAGGGCATGTTCTGAGAGAGAGGGGCAGGCTGGGCACTCTGAAGTACTGGAAACACTTCAGCTCTGGAGTTCAGCCAACAGGACAGGAGGATTTCTGTGTTGCTTCAGTTATACTGGAATCCAAGTGCCTGCAGTGTGAAAGACGCCCAAGATACCTTGGTGTGCAGGGCTGTGCTGTGTCAGTTCGGGAAATATTTATTCCATCCTATAAAACAGGGAGCATTGATACTACCAGGAAAAGTTTATTAGCAAAATGGACTATTGATTTTGTGTTGCACAGCTATTTGTATGATTTTGAGTGGATTTTGGTCCATGTAAAGAAATGATGTCCTGTGTGGAAGTTGAGTTATCAGTGTGAGCTTTGAGGAACTGCTGAGCCTCCATGGTAGCACCCAAGACTTCTCATGTTTGGTTGTATGTACACAATGCTCTGCTCATATATCAGATATACAAGAGATAAATACATAAAAATACAAGACATAAAAGCAGATTACTCTGTACATAATCCTTTTTCCTGAGGTAAGATTTAGACTGACTGTTAGGAGGAAATTCTTCCTAATTTGAGGGTGGGGAGGCCCAGAGAAGCTGTGGCTGCCCCTGAATCCCTGGAAGTGTCCAAGGCCAGGTTGGACGGGGCTTGGAGCAACCTGGGCTAGTGGAAGGTGTCCCTGCCCATGGCAGGGGGTGGAACTGGATGATCTTTAAGGTCTCTTCCAACCCAAACCATTCTGTGCTTCTGTGATGATTCTCTGACTCTGGACATGACTATAGGAGGAGCCTTCCTATAAATACTCAGTAACGGCCCTGAATGGTTGTTTCTGAATATTTTTTTCAGTAACACTGAGGTGATAAAGCTGGACAATGTCTGAATGACCTCCTCTGCAACCCAAGGAGTTATTCTGTAGCTGATGCTGAGATTGAAACCCATTAAAGCTGGTTGGTTGGTCAGTTGTAATTGGGGGATATTTTGTGAGAACCACAGAAGTTTGGCCTGTGGGTTTGTATTTTGTGCGGAAGTACTTTGAAGCATTAAGGGGAGGAGAAGGTGCTGGAAAATGTGATCCTGGTGAATACATACAGGGCAAGATCTGCCTCTGTATCCTCACAGAATGAGAAGCCATGGGAATGAGCAGGGTCTAGAGATTTCAGTCCTGTCTGGGTATAAAACAGCTTAAGGAATGCCATGGACTTTACAGAAGGACAATGATTTGGGAAATCTACTTTAAAAAAACGTATAAAGTGCTATAAAACTTGACTTGTTTCAAGAGAGAGCTATGGAAATAGAACAAGATTCACAATTAATTTGTCTCAAGTTGTAGACTGGTGTGTATGACTCCACAGCAAGAACATTAATATCTGTTAAATTCTCCAAATTAGCTTAAACATTCCAGAGAAAGGATGTAATTCTCAGTTGTATAGGGAAGGAATTCACCCTTCCCCCAGTCATTCTGCTTCGCAGGGACTCTAGAGAAATGCTAATATCAAGTCAACCTATTTTTGTTCCCCCTTTGGTAATCAGGTCCAGATTGGTAGTGACTGAAACGTGGTCCCATCAGAGGAGTTTGGGGTCATGGATCAGGAAGGGCTTGTTGCCATCGGGGTGGTGGATGCTAAACGTCCAACCCAAGCTGGCAGCTCACTCACGGGCTTCACAGAGATTTGAATTTCAGTTCACATGATGGTTTGTGGAGCACTGTTCACCTCCCACCCAGGCAAAGCTCGTAAGCTGCTTGTACTTAAAAACAAGTAGAGATGCAGTGTTAAGCTGAGTAATATTCTTTAATCTATCCTGACTCCTTCTTTTCACTTTTATTAACCAGGATACTGCCAGGATTAGTTAGGTTTGGGGAAGATTTTATCTTATTTTGACCAAGTGTCTGTTGGAACATGAAGCAGGGAAACAGACTTTGTCTGTGGCAAAGAACAGTTCGGGGAGGAGAAGCACCGGGAGGAGGTTTTGCAGGAGTCACGAAATGAGTTGAATAAACAGATTTCAAACCTGTCCAGTGTACCTGGCCTTGCATGCAGCCCCTTAGATGGTCAGCGGTGCCATCTTGTGTTAAGTGGGTGGTATTTTTGGGAAAAGATGGATACAGATTCCTACAAGCCCTTGGGAAATGGTTCTGGAAGAGCTCTTGGAAACTCCTGGTGTGAAGTGAGAAGAGCAGTGAAGCCCAGAGGTCTCTGAGACAGAAAGGTAGACGATGACCATATATATATATATATATATAAAAATTATATATATACAATATACATAAAAATATTTACAGTTGAGACACTGGTGTTCAAGGCAGTTTAACAGTAGATTTTTCATTTAAACTGTGACATTTTCCATCCTGGTACAAATAACAGCAATGCGTGTGATGGATGCATAGGGGCTTCTCTGAAAACAATCATTTTTGTCAAACACTGGAAGGGGCTGCTCAGGGAGGTTTGGAGTCCCCATTCCTAGAGGTGTCCAAGAAATGACTGGATGTGGCACTCAGTGCTCTGAGCTGGGTGACAAGGGGGGGGATTGGTCACAGGTTGGATTTGATGGTCTTAAAGGCCTTTTCCAACCTTAATGAGTCTATTATTCTGTGTTTCTATGTGGTGATGATTTTGCTGATGCATCTTCTTCCAGTGGTTGACAGAGAAGCAGGAAAACACTGATGGGAGCAGTTGTGCCCTTCCCTCAGGAGCTGGGAGGTTGTGGCTGCCCCACTGCACAGGGAGTCTTTGACCATCACCACGCTGGAGCCTTGCCAGGGCAGCCTGGGCAGTGGAGAGGATCCTGCTTCTTCTGGTTTGTTTTTTTTTCTTTACATTCCTGAGGACTTTTTTCCAAGCTGGAACTCACAGATTTCATTGTAGATGAATTTGCATGTCCTCAGCAATGGGATTTTTTATACCAAGTCCTTCTAGAAGTTAGATTACTAACTGCCATTCCTGCAGTACTCAGACCAGCCCATGGCAAGGGAAGTCCTGTGTTTTTTTGGAGAGTTATAAATTCCCCATGCCAGTGTAACATTTCTCTGCTTTACAACCTTAATGTTGTCTTCTTTAAGACTATTTTTGCATGCTTTCTTTATTGAAAGCTTTATTTCAGCCTCAGAAAGCTGGGACTATTCAGCCTGGAGAAGACAAGACTGTGCAGACTTCATTAGACTGTGTGGAGAGCCTTTCCAGAGTATCTGAAGGGGGTACAAGGAAGATGGTGAGGGGCTCTTCATTAGGTACTGTAGTGACAGGACAAGGGGGAATGGCTTCACTCTGCCAGAGAGCAGAGTTAGATGGGATATTGGGAAGAAATTCTTGGCTGTGAGGGTGGTGAGGCCCTGGCACAGGTTGCCCAGAGAAGCTGTGGCTGCCCCTGGATCCTTGGAAGTGTCCAAGGCCAGGTTGGACGGGGCTAGTGGAAGGTGTCCCTGCCCATGGCAGGGATGTGGAATGAGGTGATCTTTAAGGTCTCTTCCAACCCAAACCATTCTATGATTCTATGATCTGTACACCAGCTCCACAGTTATTTTGCATTTTTGCACATCTGCAGAGCAGTGACCCTTTGCCCAGCAAGTGCCCTCTCAGAGCTCACTCCACCTGGCCTGTCCTGCGCAGGTTCTATGGGTATGGATGATTCCCAACCCAACCCCCACGCACTTGGCAGATCAGTTGGTGTTCTGTGACGGCCTCATCCAGCACCTCGGGAGGTGGGAAGGGGAATTTTGGGGTCCAGGAGGAGGCTGGTAAGACATGGTGCACATATGTACACACCGTCACGTGCTTGCTGCTCCACCCTGTAAACAGAGACAGAAATGAAGTAATCAGTTCACAGGATCACAGAATCCTTAAGGTTGGAAAAGACTTCCAAGATCATTCAGACCCCCTGTGCCCCATCCCCACCTTGTCCCTCAGCCCAGAGCACTGAATGCCACAGCCAGGCCTTCCTTGGACACCTCCAGGGCTGGGGACTCCAAACCTCCCTGGGCAGCCCCTGCCAAGGCCTGACCACCCTTTCCATGGAGAAATTCCTGCTGATATTCCACCTGACCCTCCCCTGGCACAGCTGGAGGCCGTTCCCTCTCCTCCT
>VZRE01006217.1:293567-368105 GCA_013396775.1 Cephalopterus ornatus | reverse complement strand
GGAGGGGCCTCAGCAGGGCCAGCACAGGGACAGTCCCTGCCCTGGTGCTGCTGTCACACCACGGCTGGCACAGCCCAGGGGCCATTGGCCTCCTGCCCCCCCGGGCTCACCTGGGCTCATGTCCAGCCCCTGGCACCAGCACCCCCAGGGCCTTTCCCAGTGGGCACTTTGCAGCCACTCTGTCCTAGCCTGGAGCTGCAGGGCTTCTTGTGACCCAAGTGTAGGGCCTGGCATTTGGCCTTGTTGAACCTCACACTGTTGGCCTTGGCCCATGGATCCAGCCCGTCCAGATACCTCTGCAGAACCTTTCTGCTTTCCAGAAGATCAATGCTCCTGCCCAAAGCCCATGGTTTTTTGTTGTTGTTGTTTTTTGTTCTTTTCATTTTCTGCCCTGTGGAAAAGAATTTTCTACCCAAAAGCTGCCAGAATGTCTTTGTGTCCTCCTCTACAGGAGGACAGGAGGTTGTAGCCAGGTGGGGGTTGGTCTCTGCTCCCAGGAACCAGCAGTAGGACAAGAGGGCTTGGTCTTGAGCTGTGCCAGGGGAGGTTGAGGTTGGATATTAGGAAAAAGTTCTTTACAGAGAGAGTGCTCAGCCATTGGAATGGGCTGCCAGGGACGGGATGGAGTCACCGTCTCTGGAGGTGTTTAAGGTGAGATTGGGGCTGGATCAGAGGTTGGGCTTGATGATCTGGGGGTTCTTTCCAACCTGGTCGATTCTATGATTCCATGATTCCAAAGAGTCATTTTCCATGACTAGTGCAGTAGGTTATTGATAGACTTGTAGCTGGGCACTGCCTGTACTCACAGCAGAGAACAATGACATGGAAAAGAAATGGAGAGCTCTGGTCATAAAGAGATTCGCAGTTGCATGTTCAGCACAGTGTTCTCATGGTGTGCTTTTAATGATCTTTTTGGTGAGAAAAATAGTAGGCACTGTAGCACTGTAGATTTTGGGTTTTCTAGCACAAAGGCTGACTTTCAAGGAAAGCTAATACACAGGCAAAAATACCGCTGAAAAGAATTGCTTTTTCTATTGTGGGAGAATCTTTAGTGGAAGTGATTTGAGCATTTTAAGACATTTTGGGGTTTTAATAACCAAGATCATTTTCAGCGGAACCAGAGATGGTTTTTTTGCTGTAGCTGTTGAAAAAATTAGAAATACTTCTCTCTGAAAAAATTAGAAATACTCTAGGTGTAGGTCGACCTGCCATTAGTGTCATGAGTCTTTTGACCTCAAAATGAGATTTCAAAGCTGATGTGAAGTTCCTGTAGTAATGTTCAGCCTGGCAGCTTCCCTAAGGCAAAGCAACTCAGCCAGGCTTCAGCACAAGGGGTTTCTGCACTGAGGTCTGACCTCAGCTGGATTAATTAATGCATAAATGTCTGTGCAGTGAAGCCTGACTTTAGCACATGAAGAACTCTGTGGAACAAACCTTGGGGAACACATCTGACCTTCACACAGCCAAGTCGGTCCCTAGGAAATCTGGGAAACACGGGGCCCTGCAGATGACTTGAGGTTTTTGGTTAAGTGGTGTTCTGGCAATGAAAGTTTATAACTGCACAGGGAGGGCAGCTCAGGCCATGGAAGAAGTGGGAAAATCACTAAAAGGTGCTTGAGCATCTATGGGATTAACATTTCTGATTGGGGAGGGTTATTCTGTGTGCAGAAGTTTCTCTAGATACAAATACCAAGTCAGAAAATAAATGTATTGGTAGGGCTCACCTATTTGGAAGACCAGCAGAACAGAAGGCAGACAGTTTGTAAAAGGAAGTAAAGTAATTAACCCAAATAATGTTGTAATAATGGCTGAACGCTGCTGCTGCCATAGGAATGATGGGCTTCTGGGAATGGCTGGGTTTGGGAAAGAAGAAGGGTTTACTGCTAGCCAAGCAACTGTGTCCATTTGTTCTCTCCAAATCACAGACATGAATTCAATTTCCAGTGGCACATTTAAAAAAATTCAAAGCTAAATTTAAATTTTGGTGTGCATGAAAGTACATATTTACAGTGTAAGGGATCCCCAAAGAGGTGGTGTTTTGAAGACACATAGACCTTTTCTTTGCATAAAATCACAGAGCAGCTTCCTCCAGCCTCCTTGGCAGGAGCTGCTGGAGGCACAGCCACTGGGCTGCAGTTGGCTTCTGTTCGTGTACCTGGAGGCACTCAGCAAAATACAGGTAGAGCTAAAGCACGAGGCTTCCAAGTTATGCATAGTTCAGTTTCTACCTCATGCACCCGAGGAGCTCTTGGAGAAGGAGTAATTCCAGCTCAGTGCTATTTATCGCTCCCCTCTGGAGCAGCGTGGCAAGGTTCCAGCTCAGCTCTGCTGGCCCCAGAGGGCTCAGCTCTCCCCGGGCCTGGTGCCAGGCCCTGGCTGGGGGCCCGACTGTGATTAGGGTGTCACTGCAGCAGCATCTCTTCCCAAACACAAACACACCTCTGGGGAATGCCCCATTCAGCTGGAACAGCCACACTGGAGATGGTATTTGAGTAACGTCACGTTGGCTGCCGGCCATTCCAGCACACGATTTATTATTTTCTGTACAAATCTGCCTTTAAAGCTTCTCCTATAGTGTTACAGGTGATATCATTCAGTGCTAAGGACTTACAAGATCCATTTCAACCCCTGAATCTATGCAGAGATACGGTCTTGGCTGTGACAGGACCCCAGGGAATGGCCTGGAGCTGTGTCAGGGCAGGGGCAGGTTGGATCTCAGGAAAAGGTTCTTCCCCCAGAGGGTGGCTGGGCACTGACCAGGCTCCCCAGGGCAGTGGGCACAGCCCCAAGGCTGCCAGAGCTCCAGGAGGGTTTGGATGATCCTCTGGGGCACAGGGTGGGACTCTTGGGGATGGGCCTGTGCAGGGCTGAGGGCTGGACTGGATGATCCTTGTGGGCCCCTTCCAACTTGGGATATTCGGTGATTGTTTGAAAATACTTAGCCTGTATCTGTCCATTGTTGGGTTGCAAGCATAGAATTTTAAGTTATTAATGTGTGTTCTCCTTTGATTTTCCTGAGTGTATCTGGGAAGGACGATCCAGCCCTTTCAATGTTTTATCATGCACTGTAGATGATTGCAAGCACCGTGGAAATATAAATGGAAATGAAATGAATAAATGGATAAATGAAATAAAATAAATTGGAGACCCATGTGTGAACAGTACCCAGGGAAGCCACCCTTCCATCAGGTGGGTGGGCAGCAGTAGGACAAGGATGGCATGGCCAAAGAAGATCCGTCAGTGAGGTGAGCATGGAAGAGAAATGAGTTTCCACTCCCAAAGGTCAGAAGTGAATTTCTAACCTGTGGAGAAAGGATGAGAAATTATCTGTACAAAAAGATACCTTGGTGTCTTTTAGGATTACTCCCAGGTGATGTAGTTTGGATGTCCTGCCCTCCTTAGGGTTGGGCTGGGCTGTGCTGGGTTATGCCTTAAGACATCTTTCTGATTATTAATGAAGGAAAGATCAAATAAACTCAAGAGTGTGAGTTATTGCTTCATCAGTGTCTCTCTTGCTTGGGATCTGAGCACAAGTTCTGTTTCCACTGCAATGTTTGCAGCAGGTGGAGGTCTTGGAGCTGCAGAGGAGAGAAATTGTGGTTACCTCTCCCTTCCCTGCAAGGCCCATGGGGATGGATATCACCTTGTCACCTGTTGATCGCATGTGCCCACGTTCCTCCCAGTGCCATGGTCGAGGAGACAGACTTTCAAACAGAAAGAGGGGAAATTTAGCTTCAATATGTGGAAGAAATTGTTCCCTGTGAGAGTGGGAGGCCCTGGCACAGGTTGCCCAGAGGTGCTGTGGCTGCCCCATCCCTGAAAGTGTCCAAGGCCAGGTTGGATGGGGCTTGGAGCAACTTGGGCTAGTGAAAGGTGCCCCTGCCCATGGCAGGAGGTGGAATGGGATGATCTTTAAGGTCCCATCCAACCCAAAGCATTGTGTGATTCTATGAGAATAGGCAGTAAGATGCTGCTCAAGCACACATGCTCTGCTGTGTCACGTCTGGTGTCTCTCCATGGGAACAGGCGTCTTCCAGTGACTATGTGCATTTTCCATTGACACCAGATGGAAGAAGAAATGATTCCTCAGCCTGGAGCAGCATGGAACAGAAACATTTAAAGCCTTCTGCATAGTCTAATCTTGCACCTTGTAATGTATCCTCTGTATTCCATTGTGCCTACAGAAAGTGTTACCTGGTCACAATTCTTTACTGACTGACACTTGTGGGAGGAGTTTACAGCCCTTTTTTGGGAACCAAGAGTTAGGACTGCACTGATTAAGCAACTAGAAGGGAAAAGTTTTCATTGAGTTCTTGGGTTTGCTGGGAGCTTATTCCAAGACATGGTGGTCAGTGTGGTAACAAAACCAGATGTGCAGTCTGGGATGTGGGGAGTGGAGCTCACTGATTAATTTTTTTTGACAGGAGAACAAGGAGTTAAAGAGTAAGTGATTTGCAGATAGGTGTCTGGAGAAAATCTGGAGCACCCGTGTTCTCTTGGATGCTCCATTCCTGCTGCAGCAAAGAAAAGCTGAGGAACAGGAAGATTAGGCTGAGCCTGCCCTTGTAGTTTACCTTGATCTGCACAGTATGGATTTGGTAATGAAAGGAAGTTGCAATGTTCGTTTCTTATGTAGGTCCCAGGAAAGATTAGTGGCTGTATATCCAACTCTTCTCATAGCCCATTAATGTTCCCTGCACTTAATGAGTCTTTATTGATTCTGCCAGGCCAGGGAATTTCCACTTCTTTCATTGAAGGGTCTTAAGTATATCCTTATGTGTTTTCCAATTATCTCTTCCCATGTCTGACTGGCACTGGAAGAGGGAAGATGTGCCAGAGCTCTCATTGATGGATTCACTAGTCAAAACCTGGGCTGAGTAGTTTTGCCATATTTTGCTGGTGGAAAACTAGTCCAATACAGGCATGTGTTACTTTCCCTGCATTGCTACCTTGAAACAACTGGCAGAGGGACAAAGGCATGAGCAGGAATCTTGGGAGCAGAAACATCTGTAAATCCCTCAACAGAACCAACTTACTCCCATTCGAAGCCCAGGTTCTGGATAATTGCCCTTTAATTGATAAAAAATCACAAACTGTCAATCTCATGAGTCACAAGAGAAGAAAGTATATTTGTGGAAAAATAAAAATGGGTTAAGTTCATATAAAAATTGAAGAGCATTTGACAGGCAGGATTGAAGGACACTGAACTGCAAATTTTTAATCTCTTACAAGAGCTGTCATCGTAGGGACAGAAAGGGGATTTCCCGCTCTGCTCTGCCCTGGGGTGGCCTCACCTGCAATATGGGGCAGTTTGGGGGGACACAGTGGAAGGGAGAGATTGAGCCATTAGAGAGTGTCCAAAGGAGGCAACGGAGGTGGGGAAGGGCCTTGATTTGAAGCCGTGTGAGGACACTGAGGGCACTTGGTGTGTTCAGCTGGAGAAGAGGAGACTGAGGGGAGACCTGACTGCAGTTCCAACTCCCTGGGCAGGGGCAGAGGAGGGGCAGGACTGAGCTCTGCTCTGGGGGGACCAGGGACAGCACCCAGGGAATGGCTGGAGCTGTGTCAGTGTGCTGGTTTAAAGGTAAACCAGCAGGAGAAATAAACCCAACTCAAAGAGATTATAAGTCAGAATTGCAATTTAATGAAAATAATACAATAAATACAATTTTGCAGACAGTTGGTTTTTTAACCCACAACACTCAGTACCCTGGGGCACGAACACAATGGTGTTCATTGGCCACCAGCCGAGCCCCACTTGGTCCCCCTGAGTCCAAAGTAAAAAGAGGAAAAACCTGTTGGTGAGAGTGGGGGTCGCAGTTCGGTCGAGGGTAGTGGCTGCAGTTCAGTCGAGGATGGTGGTCACAGTCCAGTCGAGGCTCTGGTCCTCCCGTGGATCCCACAAGTGGTGCCAGAAGTCCCCAGACCCCAGATTGTATACACCCAGGTTCAGGCAGGAATGCTCAGCCCCTCCCCCAGGGTGGGGAGTTCCACAGTGGGTGATTGTGAGTCCTGGGTGTGAGGACAGAAACATCCTCCTATCTCATAGGCCTCTTAACACCCAGCTTATAGCCTGAGGGGTCAGGTGTGCTCTGGGCAGCTGCTGCAAATGGCCTGTCGTTAACAGTTTCTGGAAAATGGCGTAGAGGGTGTAGAATACATAGTTTGGGTTACACCCTCACAGTGACGAACTGGTCCTGGCTGCTTTAACTAACTGGGACAGTCAGGGCAGGGTTAGGTTGGGTATCAGGAAAAGGTTCTTCCCCCAGAAGGTGGCTGGTCACTGACCAGGCTCCCCAGGGCAGTGGGCACAGCCCCAAGGCTGCCAGAGCTCCAGGAGGGTTTGGATGATCCTCTGGGGCACAGGGGGTGACTCTTGGGGATAGGCCTGTGCAGGGCCAGGAGTTGGACTAGATGATCCTTGTGGGTCCCTCCCAACTCAGCATATTCTTTGATTCTGTGCTTCTCTTCCTCTGTTCATCTATTCTCACGCCTGGGCCACTGAAATAAGCAGCATTGACACCACTGAGAGGTGGCCACGCTCTGTGCTGTGGTTTACCATCCCTATGAAGCCGAGGGAGGTCACTGCTGCTGCAGGCCCTGTGCTGACAGAGCTTTGCCCCACATTTCTATAGGTGTGTAGTAGAGGTAGGAGGAAGAGGGAGGTGCATGGCAAGCAGGGCAGATGGATAGACAAAAATCTCTAATTCTAGTGTTTCTTGTAAAGTCTGTGTAGCTGTGGAGAAGAGCTTTGGACAGTGCAAGGATTGGTCTGAATCCTGCAAACTGTTGGTGATGTGTTCTTGCCGTGGGCTGGGGTCCCCTCCTGACCCTTCTCCTTAGAGGTAGAGGTGGCCATTTACTGTGATGAGTTGTCTCTGTCCTTGTCAGAGCTAAGGAGCAGAAGTAGCTTTGGATGCCAGAAGCCTCTGTTTCTTGTTCCAAATAGCAATGCACTGCAAAAATTAACTTGAAAAAAGCCCATCTCCATCCTAGAAACTTGTACACATCTGTATGAGTAGTTATGAAGATTAATGTAACACACAGGGTCAGAATTCCCACTGACATTTACTCAGTTTGTCCAAACAAGTTAGTGGAAACCTCCTGTGAGTATGAACTGCGCTCTGCAACACTGCACAGGCATTTAACATCTTGATGCCAATTCCCTTGCAGACACATCTGTAAGACTTAGTCCTTAAGTGCTGTAAAATAGAATACTGGGAGCAAAAAATCATAGGGACAGTGTATAAGTTTTAAGACCTTCATAAAAAAATAATAAGCAAAGCTGCAGTTATCCGTATTTCATGTCCATGCTTGGACCTAAAATCAGTCCTAAGACAGTTTTTCAAGGAAAATGAGAAATGCATGTAAGCCAAAGTTGAGCAAAACATTTTCTTGCCTTAATGATTGATGCCTAAAGTAATACTGAGGTGCAGATACTATGTCCTATTTGTAGAAATGCTATCACCTCTTAAAGCACAGACAGTGACTGCAGAACCGTGTCTGGCCATCCCTCAGTTCAGACACTCGTATCTGAACACAAAGGTGCTCTCCAATCCTTTGGATGATGAATGTTATATAAAAACAAGCCATTTTTTGGTCCCATGATTAATGTGCACTGATCTCAGTGAGCAGGTTTGGACTCAGCTGCTGTAAGGGTATTATTTGAATTTGGATCAGCATTATATTTGTTATACTATAAAATAAAGAAAACCACTTTATTTAATGTTTCACTCCCTTCCAGGCCTTCCCAGCTATGAGAGTATTATCATTACAACAGCATGAGCTGCCTAACACAGACTTTAAATCAGTGTAAAGGTGCTATGGACTAATGTGCTTATTTTCATATGGGAAAAAATTGTATCATCAGAGAAAATCTTCCTACTGGTGTAATTCCAGGCACATTGCTGTTTTCAATAATGTAATGATGATAATTGACGGCTTAAAATTGACAAGGTCAATTCATTTGGCAGCCATTTATTTGGCAGCTAGCCTGGCAACATGAAGGATTGACACAAAATAGGGCAAAGGTATCCTGTCCTGCCCCCGGGTCTGATAACAGCACAGTATTTCAGGGATGTACCCAGGCTGTTTAGTCAACTCCTTTGGCACAACATCTCTTAATTATGTTCTCTAACCAGCTGTGCCACATGACAGGGTCAAACCTGAATTGCATCGCCAAATTGTAAAATTTCCTTGCGATGATGAGTTAATCAGGCAATATGCCACTGGTGTTGTTCCAGCCTGTTTTCTTAGGACATGTGTAGGTTCACAGCGTGAAGGCAAGACGATCGTTCCGTGTATATTAATGTCTGTAAGAAATATAGGTCCCAGTTTAGCAGTTGTTCTTCCAGGGTTGGATGCTGAGTCTTGGACAGGAATGTTCAGGGACCTTGGTCTCGACATGGGACTGATACCCCAGCTTTTTCCATGTTCACCTTTTCCCACCCTCTGCAAACCTAAACCGTGCTGATGGAACCACTGGCTCTGCAGTGTTAACAGGAAGACAAGGGAGTTACAGCACATTTGTGCCCCAGTCCTCCACAAACCAGGAGCAGGTACCACTATTCGAGGGTAGCCCCTGACAGAGGGGAACGCGAGATGAGAATATCTGTATGATCAGCAGTGATTAATAACAGCAAATCCTGCACACCATGGAAGGATGACAATGAGTGTGGCCCTAGGTGAGCACTACCCATTTAATTTACAGAGTTTCTAATACATCTCTGAAATTAAATTATTTTCTGTTCTCTGCCCAAGGAATCAGCACACATTTGTATCCTTTTTGCAAGTCTGTGTTCAGGAGGGGAAGTGAACCCCCTGCTCTTGTAAGCAGAGATTACTTCATCCACAGCATTTTGGCTAGTAAAAATAGATTCATTCTATTTTTGCATGTTAATTCGATTCATTGCTGAAATCATTGAAGCAGATGCAGCAGCCCCAGTTACATTCAGTTTAGGATCATGTTCTGAATGACGATGAAAGAGAAGAAATGTGTTACCCTACAGTGAATAAAAGGAGAGGCGGTGGAAGGGTATTGAGTTTGCTCCTTTGATTTGTAGGCATATGAAACAGCCTGCCAGTTTCTTCAGCTAAGTACATAAATCATTCAAGTCTTGATTATGTGTTTTCTGCATTTGCTGTTGTCATTGGAAGTGGCTTTATCGGACTCCAGTCCCTGTGGTACTTCAGAAAGTTGTAGGAATGCAAAGCTATCTGAAGGTCATTTGCAATCTCAGCTGCAGAAATTACCAGCTGCCGTCAGCTATTATCACAGTGCTGATGTGTGTCCTACTAGTTGTGCAGTGAAGCGAGGTGTTTTGGAGGGACTCTGAAACAGGAGAAAAAGTGTGGTTTTCATGCTTAGGCAGAAGGTCACTTCCCTGTCAGCTCCAAACATGATCCCTCCATTATAATGGGATGCAATGACTTTGCATGGATGGACACTGCTGACGGTAAGACAGGCACTTGGAAATCTGCCTTCACCACTGGCAACTGGCAGATGTCCAGAGGTGTTCTGTGAAGGCCACAGAGTAGGCATAGTGAAATAGCCTTGGTTTTATGCCAAGTTCACTACATGGCAGCTGAACAAGATTCACCAGAGAGGCTGTCGAGACTCCACTCTTGGGAGACTTTTCAAGACCAGACTGGTTAAAACCTTGAGCAACCTGGTCTGGTCTCATAACTGACTGGCTTCGGGCAGGAGGTAGGGGTAGAGGACCTCCGGAGGTCCCTTCCAACCTGGATTGTCCTGTGATGATCACCTGAGTAGGCTCTGCCTGAAAATGGAGGGCTCGGCTGGAGGGGACTCAGAAGAGAAGGATGTCAGAAACCCCCCCAGACCTTTGAGTCAACACAGTTCCTTGTACTGACCCAGGAGTTCATCCTGGGAACACATCCACATTGTGGATGAAGTCTGCATGAAGGAAGCTTACCCCAAACTTGGTCTTTTGAAGTACCTTATTGGGAAGGTTCTTGCTTCCAGTCATATCCTGGACAGTAATCAGATGGTTTCAGATCCATTCCTAATTGTTCATGGATTAATTCACTTCCTGAATATAGTAATTAAAAGCATTGTGTTGCACTGCACTGGTGTTAAGAATAAGGTGTAATGGCCATAGATTCTCCTTGAGAAATTCTAATTTAATTTCTGAATTACACACATCACTGTGTACAAGTGCCCCACCTCATCTGCAGGTGGTGGTGAAAGGGAGGAATCAAAGCTACAATTAGTGCTGTAGGAACAGCTGGACCTCATAAGATTTGCAAAAGAAGATTCCTCTTAACTCAAATATAACCTTGGAGAGCCATATGTGCATAGCTGTGAGGATTTTGGAAATGATGTGGTGCAATGACAGGGACATGACTGGTAAATATTAATTGGGACAGTGGCCCATGTCAAGAAATTCCTTGCGCTCATGTTACCTTCTCTCCATGCAAAATATTTACTGAGTTAGAGCAAAATACCACCATTTGATTTACATGGTTGTTGCACAAGGACTTCAAGAGAAGATAGGGCCTGGCAGCCTTGGGACGTGTTGCCTCAGTGGGGTGGTCAACACATGTCACCTGCAGCTGAGGAGCTGCTCCAGTTCACATCTCCACCTTTTGTTCCCCAATGCACTCAAAAATCTCCCCTTAAAAGCATCCCCATTTTTTGTTTTTAAATGTCAAAAATCTGAATTCAGTTGAAAACAACAGTATTTCAAAAATTGCTAAGCACATTGAATTGAAACATATTCACCATCATCTATTACTCATGTAGACTCTGATATTGATCAGTATCAGCATTTTTAGCAAATGTTCTGAATTTGTAGTTTTTAAACTTAAAAATTTAAAATATGAGGCTCATGTTAGTAGAAATAGGTGCACATCATAGCCACTAGAGGTTTTAAATTTAAGATGTTTGATGCACCCAAGGAAAATACTTGATATTGTACTTTCAGATAAACCCAGAAGATTCCTCCATAAACACAATAGCCTCAGCAATGCAATTTATGAAGAGCTGACTCTTTTCCAAGATTGGGCACCCAGCATATGTTTGAAGCCCAAAAAATACTGGAATATGTGTTAGGTGCATAGAGCATGATGGTTGTGCCTGGGGCTGGTGGTAGGACCCAGCTGGGAGGAACGTCACTCACATGGGGTGGTCTAGAAACTGTTCAAGTTCAACAGGATGGTAGTGGGATCCCTAGGTCATGGTTTGTCTATCGGTCCTTGACAGTGTAATAACACTTCTGTTTAAAGTTAATCAGAACAAATTATTTTGTAAGCTGAAGATGAAATTTAGGATTAGAAGAAATACTCAAAAAAGAAAGACCCTGGAAAAATACCACTTGTCTCCTCCTTTGTTAATGCTTCCTGTCCAGAGGTTTATGGGGAAAGCTTGAAGGACAGTGTATGTATTACAAAATCACAATCAATCCCAGAATGTGCTGGGTTGAAGGGACCCACAAGGATCATCCAGTCCATCTCCTGGCCCTGCACAGGCCCATCCCCAGGAGTCCCACCCTGTGCCCCAGAGGATCACCCAAACCCTCCTGGAGCTCTGGCAGCCTTGGGGCTGTGCCCACTGCCCTGGGGAGCCTGGTCAGTGCCCAACCACCCTCTGGGGGAAGAACCTTTTCCCAATATCCAACCTCAAACCTGCACAGCGGCATTACTTCACCTCCAGGCAACGTGGGCTCTGTTTTCATTTTCTCTCTTGAAATTGTTTCCATTTAAAGCCCTTAAGCAGCTGTATGAATTCCAGGGTGATAGAAAATGACCCCCAAATTGTCCCGCCCGATGGCTCTTGGCTCAGCAGGGCACTGGGCTGTCCATGTGGCTGCCCATGTGCCCCACACATGCCTGTGCACAGGCTCCCAGCAGGGAATGTTGTGATCCCCTGGCCTGTGCCAACTCACATATCTGAAGGTTTTCATAAGGGGAACCCCTTTGTGTTAGTCATCTGGTTGTCAAACAAGACCTGGCTGCGATCCTGGACCTGGCACTAGATGAAATATGTGCACTTTAAACATTTCATACTTAGACTGATGGGAATGGGCAATTCCTCAGTAAGTTTTCTCAGCGTTTTTAAACAATAAATGTCAACCTAAGGGCAAAGTGAGACAGATTTCAGATTAAAGGGATGGGGTTTGCTTCACGTTTGTAAATCCCTTAGTCCCAACCTCCTTCGTGTTTCTTAAAACAACGAACAAGGAAAGGCTACGTCGAACGCAATGGACTTTTATCAACACAACTTTTTCCTTTAATAGTGTGATAGATTTCAAAAATAGATTTTTTATGAGGGATTCATGACTTGGCATGCCATAGAGAATCTAGTATTCTCCCAAGCAAAGCTAAAGGTTTGTGTGAGAAGACTCATAATGCCAGGCAAAAGAACCTTTCATCCCCAAGATAGCTAAAATATTCCTTTGTTTATATTTCACCCCTAATTACTTTTCCTGTCTTGGTTTAATCTGTAGTGCTGAAGCTTGTCAGCACCTATAGCCTTTAGTTTAGAATTGATGTCTTGGGAACATGAATAAAAGCAATTTTCACATGGTGTCTCCCTGTCATGACTGCTGCCTGAAGCCCGCTGACTTTGCTTTCAAAAGACCCAATTCTATGCCCAAATAAATGCAACAAAACTTAATCGGAGTAAGGAATTTTTTATTCCTGAACACCAAGGCAGAGGCTTCCTTCTTTGAGCCTGATGTTCTGTCGCTTTCAATAAAATCTTCCAATTTCTGTTGGGTTGCTCACTTTCCAAAGGAAAAATGTCTCAGAAAGAATGATTACCTCGGAACACTTGTCTTGATTTTGACTTAGTAGAATTTTAAGACTACTTGAAATGTAAATTGTCGAGTATACAGCTGAAGGGAGGAATTGTTCTGAGTAATAAAATGAACTTTCTATTTGGAAAATTAGTTCTCAGAAAAAAACATTGCTCATACTTTTTTTTCCAAGTGAAGTGATTTCTTGAAACGTCCCACGTATGCTTTCCATTGTGTAAGCTGGCACCTCCACACACCAGAGAAATTTCTCAGAAGGCTTCCAAAAAGCCTTGCTGTACCATCTCTTGGACAGGGCTGTAAATCTGGGTTTACTCAGCCAAAGTGGGACTTTTAAGCTTTCATTTTTTCATGGTTTGGTCGTTTCTTTTGTCCATAGCAGAAGTTTCCTGATAATTGGCATTGTGGGCTTCTCACCTTCTTGCCACATTGACTGGCTCAGCTGGTTAGAGCATAGTGCTGACTACACCACGCTCATGGGTTTGATCCCTGGAGCAGCCCTTCCTTTACGAGTCAGACTCTATGATCCTTGTGGGTCCCTTCCAACCCAGAATATCCTGCTGTAGGCTTCAGTTATGGAGAGCTCAGCTTGGTATCACCAAATAATGCTCCAGGCAGTCACCGCTTTCTAGGATTGATGTCCACATCTTTTCCTTGCCTTTTTTTGTCGTGTCACTGAGAGTGAATCATTCCAGTTTATTGATGCTGATCACAACCACAGGAAGATTTTTGTCTGGTTGCAAACAACAAACAAGTCAGTAGCCAAAACCAGAAAGTATAACAGGAGATCTGAGGAACTGCAGCACTGCTCATATCTGTAGCTTCTAAAAATTAAATGCATTTATCAAAAACCCAAATGAATCAAAAATCATATTCATTATTCATCACTATTAATGTAAACTTGTCCTGGCTTAGAAGGGGCAACAGTGGCTCAGCAATGGCTTTATCCTTTCTCCAGTACCTACAGTTAATGGTTTGGGTTGAAGAGGCCTTAAAGATCATCTCCTTCCACACCCCTGCTGTGGGCAAGGACACCTTCCACTAGCCCAGGTTGCTCCAACCCCATCCAACCTGGCCTTGGACACTTCCAGGGATCCAGGGGCAGCCACAGCTTCTCTGGACAACCTGTGCCAGGGCCTCACCAGCCTCACAGCCAAGAATTTCTTCCCAATATCCAATTTAAACCTACTCTCTGGCAGTGGGAAGCCATTCCCCCTTGTCCTGTCCCTCCATCCCTTGTCAATAGTCTCTCTCCATCTTTCCTGTTGGCTCCTTCAGGCACTGGAAGGCCACAATTTGGTCACCCCAAAGCTTCTCTTCTCCAGGCTGAACAATCCCAACTCTCCCAGCCTTTCCTCCCAGCAGAGCTGCTCCATCCCTCTGACCATCTTGGGGCCTCCTCTGGACTCTCTCCAGCAGCTCCATGTCCTTGGGGTGCTGTTCCCAGGGCTGGAGCAGCTCTGCAGGGGGGTCTCAGCTGAGGGGCAGAGGGGCAGAATCCCCCCTGCCCTCTGCCCACGCTGGGGGATCCGCCCAGGGCACGGGGGGTTTCTGGGCTGGGTCATACCCAGCCTCTCTCCCACCAGCCCCATCTAGTCTTTCTCCCCAGGGCTGCTCCATCTGCTCATCCCCAGCCTGGATTGATCCCAGGAGTTGCCCTGACCAAGGTGCAGCACCAGCCCTTGGTCTCGTTAAACCTCGTGAGATTCCCATGGGCCCCTTCTCCAGCTTGTCCAGGTCCCTCAGGATGGCATCTCATCCTTCAGATGTGTCAACCCCACTACTCAGCTTGATGTCACCTTCAAACCTTTAGATGTCTTTGGAGTTGTATTATCATCATGCAGCCAGGAGCAGATCCAGGTGTGGTTGCTTATTCCCATGCCCTGCCCAGCCTTCTAAAGTGAGCACTGCTGGCAGCTGCTGTTCTACTGCCTGGGGCTAGAAGAACTGTGGAGAAGTGATTCTTCAAGCAATTACTCAGACAAATCCATTCAATCAGTTGGGCCTGTTCTTTGATAATTCTCATTTAAAACCCCTGTTTTATTCCCTTCAAGCAAGCTGGACCAGACCTGCTTTCCTTCTGGAGGAACATCTGGCTGGCTGGATCAGAGGGAGTAAAAGGGAACAGAGAACATAATCATAGTTTATCAAACAGTTTTAATGCACTGTTGAGGCCACACATCCAGGGCTGTGTCCAGTTCTGGGCCACTCACAGCAAGAGAGATTTTGAGGGGCTGGAGCGTGTCTAGGGAAGGGAACGGAGCTGGGGAAGGGGCTGGAGCAGCAGGAGGGGCTGAGGGAGCTGGAGGGGCTCAGCCTGGAGAAAAGGAGGCTCGGGGGGACCTTGTGGCTCTGCAACTCCCTGACAGGAGGGGGGAGCCGGGGGGGGTCGGGCTCTGCTCCCAGGGAACAAGGGACAGGAGGAGAGGGAACGGCCTCCAGCTGTGCCAGGGGAGGGTCAGGTTGGACATCAGCAGGAATTTCTCCATGGAAAGGGTGGTGAGGCCTTGGCAGGGACTGCCCAGGGAGGTTGGGAGCCCCCAGCCCTGGAGGTGCCCAAGGAAGGACTGGCCGTGGCACTCAGTGCTCTGGGCTGGGGGACAAGGTGGGGATGGTCACAAGTTGGACTTGATTATTTTGGAGGTCTTTTCCGACCTTAATGATTTTGTAATTCTGTGATTCTCTGATTCTGTGATTAAGAGAAGAGTTCCAGATAATCTCTTTTACTGAGAGAGAATGTCTTCCTCCTACACCACAGTCTCTTTCCTTCTTTGCCTACTGCAGTGGTTGCTAATGGGGAAACCTTAAAACTATGACAGCAAAGATAGCAGGAGATACAAGAGGGTAAAACTGAATTAAAGGCAAGAGACTGCAGCAGGGATGTGGATAGTAAAACAGGCTCCCTGCTGAGCACATTCAAAGAGACACAGCTGGAACAATGTCCGAGAGTAACAGTATATCTTCCCATACATGTTTGCCCATTCCTCTGGTATTTTTCCCCAGTATTGTTTGCAGCATGGTCTCCCCATCAGGGTTAGAGATTACAGTAATGTTTTGTGCAGGTAGCAAAGTACTCCACGTATGGGAAGTTGTACATAATTTTACTTACAGACTGAAGACATGACACTTTTTCTAACAGATCAAAGAAAATTTGTCTACTGACATCTGTTTTAGAAATTAAGTATTGGACTGCAGACTTTGCTCTGGACAGGAAGATGAAAGATCTCTGTGAGGACTGTGCTCACAAAACATGCTTGTGGACTGTCAGGTTGAAAATACTTTATCTGTAATTCTGGTCTGGTTCTCATATCCAAAGAGCTGAAGAATATATTCCCAGGATCATGACTGCTACAGGCCTTGCTGACCAGCAGTTCCTTATATCAACATGATGAGAGAAAAAACAAGCCTCTGTGTATTTATTTTCTATGGAGACAGATTGGGAGACCTGGGATTGTTCAACCTGGAGAAGAGAAGGCTCCAAGGAGAACTTAGAGCCCTTTCCAGTCCCTAAAGGGGCTCCAAGAGAGCTGGAGAGGGACTTTGGACAAGGGCCTGGAGGGACAGGACAAGGGGGAATGGCTTCACACTGATGGAGAGCAGGGAAAGATTGGATATACATAAGAAATTCTTCCCTGTGAGGGTGGAGAGGCCCTGGCACAGGTTGCCCAGAGAAGTTGTGGCTGCCCCTGGATTCCTGGAAGTGTCCAAGGCCAGGTTGGACAGGGCTTGGAGCAGCTTGGGGTAGTGGAAGGTGTCTGTGCCCGTGGCAGAGAATTGGGAAAAGATCATCTTTAAGGTCCCTTCCAACACAACCCATTCTGTGATTCTTTGATTTAAATCAAGACTTGAAAAAAACCCTCTATAAAACTCCCAAGTTCTTTGGGCTGCAGGATCGGGGAACACGTCTGTGTGCAGCACTTCAGAAATTGCTGTAACTGGGATTGCCTGGCTGATTAGCGATTTCCCTGGAATACTTTCCAATATTTTCCTCCAAATATGAGGACACTGACTCCTACTCCATGCAAATCTGCTGGAGACTGTTGTCTTCGTGGCTGTAACCTGTCTGCCTCTAGAAAACATTATACAGATGTCCTGATTCTGTTAGTTTTTTTTGTATTTCCCACTTCACTTAGATATCCCTTTAGTTCATCCAGGCATCAACTGATGTAAACAGAGAGAGAGAACATAACTCCTGGAAATGCTATAATATGCTTGTGCCAGACAATGCATTTTCATAATGTTCATGTAATGTATAACTAGACCTTTTAATTTTTTTTTAAGACCATTTGTGAATGGTGAGGTGAGGACATTTTGCATTTGAGCAGTCAGAAGCTTTAGAAGCCTGCAGCAAGGGAAGATGTCAACAAAAGCTGCTGCAAAGCTGTGCTTTCACTTCACAGGCTTTGAGGAGATGCATTCTTGGGTCTAGTTCATGTGGGCTCATTTCTCTGACTTTCACTTTGAATTTGGGAATCAAAGGGATTTTAAATTTCTAGGTCAAGCTCATTAAAAAACACGGAATCTCACCTGGTTTCAGCTCCCTAAATCACGAGAAACAGTAAATCTCCTGCTCTGGGCTTGATGTAAATCCATAAATCATGGGGTCGGTGTATTTGAAGCTTGGCCCAGAACCTCTCTGTCCAAGAGTCAGTTGTTGCTCCAAAAGTTCATGACTTTTTTGTAAATAAGCTTATGAGTAGGAGGAGGTTCAGTGGCACATGGAAAATGTCAGATTTTTTGGGGAGATTGTGAAGATACCACCCAGCTTTTGGATTTGGGATTTTCCTGACAGAAAGCTACATCTCTGAGACTGATGCCTGATCAAAGACACACCATTCTAGGGAAAAAAACCCCAAATCACTTCCCTGTTTTTCTGGTGTACCAGGGCAGCACAGGGACCCCTCTCCCTGCTCCCCACTGGCTCCTCCCTGCAGGAATGGGGGCTTTCCCGGAATTCCTGCCTGCTTGTGGTTCCTTAGCCAGTCCTGCAAAAATGTATTTTTTATTGAATGTTATTCTAGCCATAAAACTTTTAAGCTGTTCAAATACTTTCCTTTTTACCGTAGACATCTGAGACTATTAGACATTAACAAGTAAATGTACTTTTTTTTGTCTGCTTCAATCTGCTGAGGAGTTTTCTTTGGACTGATCTCCCCTTGCCTTGAACCAGAGGAAACAAGTCTGGGATCTGATATCGTATCTCCTCGGTAGCTGTCTCCCCAGACTGTAGATGTAGCTGTGTTTTACTGTGAATTAAAAAAGGGACTTCATTTCTTGGCAACTCATTTCCTCCTTCAAGATCCAGAGATGTTTAAAGCCAAGAGGTACCAGACTGATTCTCTTTGATTCCTGTATTAAGCCTCTAAGTCTTGCAGGAGTGGAACATATACTTTAGTAAGGCTCAACTGAAAGATTTCAGAAGATGGAAATTCTCCCTTTTCTATAGTTATTTTAATAATTAATATAATGAGCTCTTTGACTCCTGCCATCTCATGTCAGCACTTGTGCCACTGGACTTGACTTTCTATGCACTCTCATGTGATTATTTTTGTAATGGCCTCATCTGTAGTTGGCTCCCTGTTGAATTGTGTCCTAAACTGCAAATAGGAAGAGAGTGTTCTTGCCCCAGATTGTTTATGAGAGACAGAAAAAACAGTGAAAAAAGCAAACTGCATTATTGCATTTTGAGGAGGTCAGACCCCCGATTTGCTTAATTTGTTCTATGAAGGAAGACTGGCCTGGTAAATTATACGCCTGAATTGGTTATTAGGAGTACATGCCTAAATAAATATATTTACTTATAAATATAAATTTATAAGTAAATTTGTATTATAAATTTATAAAGTAAATATAATTATGATTTTAGATTAGAATTATATATTCTATAATATATTAATACAATATATGACAATATAAAGTATATTACATAATATCCCTTATATAATGTAATCATATATATGATGACATGTCAATTCTAATATTATACAAAAATATTATTCTGATAAGTTATATTGGAATTATACACCTAAATAAGGTACCTGATTTTCTGATGTGCTGAGCTTCTTTAAAATGGGCTCTTTGCTTGGGATTTCTGTACAACCATCCTTTTCTGGGCTCCTGATGGGATCAGTTTTCCTCCACCACCTTCAGCCATGTGTTCCCACGGAATTCCTCCCCTCACAGTTGCAGGAGCTCGTTCAATACATTTTCAGGTTATGGAGGAAAGGTGTGAAGCACCTCTTGATCTGTGCTGAGTAATATTCAAAACTGATCAACAAAGCAAAAAATCTCCCATCATTTCTCAGAGGAACATGAGTGAATGTTGTGGACCATTCTCCATCATGCAAGAAACCAGGTAAGGAGATAAGAGATGGCAGACCCCACAGGGCACTTACCCTGCAGCAGGGTAGCTGAAGTAGTTGTCCTTTCTTCTACTGGACAGGATGGCTACAGGTGATATTTTGGGCCTGTGTTCATTATTTATACAGTTTTTGTGTTTCTAGATATGTGGTACTGTTGCCTCACAATCAAAGGCAGTCCATAAGCCAGGGCATGCAGTGTGGATTCTTTGTGCACATTTAGACTTTATTGTAAGAGGGTTCTAGTCTCCACCGCATAGAGACAACAAAATCTTGCATTCTTACCCCAACAAAAATAGGATATGTGTGCATTTAATGCCTGAGCACTTAAATGTTGTTACACAAATGGGATGTGGGAATAGATCAAATCCAAACATGTTTTTATGTGACACTGACTGCACCAAACTTCAGAACTTCAGAGCCAGTTCTTCTTGAAAACAACCTTTTAAACTGCTGACACCCATCACAGAATCACAGAACAGTTTGTGCTGGATGGGACCTCAAAGCTCACCTTGTTCCACCCCCCTGCCATGGCCAGGGACACCTCCCACTAGACCAGGTTGCTCCAAGCCCTGTCCAACCTGGCACTGAATATCCTCACAGTGAAGAATTTCCTCCTAATACCTAATCTGAACCTGCCTCTGTCAGTTTGAATTCATTCCTGTCACTCCAAGCCCCTTGCCCAAGGTCCCTCTCCAGCTCTCTTGCAGGCCAATCGGTATATTGTGTCCTTCTCCACCAGAGCTTCACAACTGCTTTTGACCAGGCCTGAAGCTGGAACTGAGCATGGTGTCTTCTGCTCCCTGCTCTGTCTTTGAGTGCATCCTTGCTGAGAAGGGATACCTGTGACAAAGTGATGCTCGTGAGGCATCTAAACCAGGCATTTTTACAACACTGGGAGTGACAGCGGGTGTTTTCAGAAGTCACCTGTATGGATTACAGGTATAGAGGCAGGAACTGGAACATTTTATCTTAATAACCTGTCTTGTTTCTAACAGTGACACAACAGACATTAAAAATTGAGTGTAAACAAAACTAGAAGTGAACATTTTAGAAAGGAGTACTGCTCATGGCTATCACAGAGCTGGCTCAAAGTATTTAAACAGGAGGCCTTAAGCTGAGTGTGGGAGTTTGGGTTTACCCCAGAAGTCCTGGGAGATCATAAAGGTGAGAGAATTTCAGCAGATGCTGCACACAGTGTTGAATGGTGGCCATTGCTCTTTTCTCAAATATAAGGCAGGTTTAACCGTGAAGACCAGTTTTTTCTCCAAGAGAGCTGGAAGTAGAGCTCAAAAGTTACACCTCAGAGGTCTTTGCAGTGTTAGATTTTCATTCCTAACTTCTTATTCAACGAAAGTTTTTATATGTTGTGCAGGAAATTCAGTATGTTTAACACCTGATTCACTATGTATAACACCTGATAATTTGCATATGACTGTTTTGCCACCTCCCCAATGGGAAGTGTTTGAATTTTTTGCCAGCCATTTACTTACTCAACTGCTGCCAGAACAGGTAGAAACTATTGCTTGCCCTTGTAAAGTCTGATCATAGCAAGGTCTTTAATTCCAAGCCCAACTATTAACAGTCGATAGCCTGTTACCACATAACTCTGACACAGATCTTGCTACATAACCCTCCCAATTATTTGTCATCCCACAAATGTTAATATTTACTAGGTAGAGTCAACCTCCAAACCGCAGAGAGTAATTTGCATTGTTGGTGGTATGAATTATACATTAGCTAAAGAAAAATGTTAACCTTCCACTAATATGATTATATAAACAGAACTCACACTTGAGCACAGGTCAAATACCTCTGGTTAATGCCGAGATGTTTTCCCTTCTCACTCTCCCAAGAGCACAGCTCCGAGTGCTCCGAGCGGGCGCTGTGAGCACGTGGGTCGTGGGACCTCGGCTCGCAGCATAAATAACACAGAAGTAGGTCTCAATGAGCTGTAGTTGTGTGAAGTCTCTGGGGCTGGAGAGCCACCAACAGTAATCTTCTGTGCACAAGCTCCCCCTTATGGAAATGAAAAATACTAAACAATGCTTTTTTTTCCTTCTCCTAGACAGGCCGAAGAGCTGGATGAAGATGAAGCCACTTCTCAAGCCTACAGCTGTGTTTGGACATCCAGCATTTGAAATGCAGGAGATTTAAGGAACTGGATTTTGCTCCTCATGACACACATGAGTGATCGGTGGCATGTGGGTGGGTGCTCAACATTATTTGAGCTCCTTTCAAGTTTGGAATTTCTTGTGGCATCCTGTCAATGAGGAAGGAAGAGAAGAGCCTTCTCTTTATGCAGCGAGAGGGACTGTGGTGTCACAGTGAAAGTTGTAGCTCTAACCTCCTCTGCCTTATGAAGGGCAAAAACAAGTCATGGGGAACAAATAATTTAATTTTGAAATAGTTTATACCTGTTTCTGAGGACAGCCTACAATATGCACTTGGAGTTGGATTCTGATGGAATTTCACCCTTCGTGGAATGGCAGTGAATGGCAGGAAGAAGTTTCAAGTCGTTTGGATGAGAGATGCAGCCTGGAGGCTCAGATGTTCCATACATGGGGTCAGTAATTTGCTTTCCTCTATGGTCAGTATGGTCATGTGGTCCTGATGGAACCTGTCTGTGAGCAATTTCAGCTCTGTCCGCTCAGTGCTTGTGCTCTCCATATGCATCTCTGAATCCCAACAGGAGCCTACAAGGACCTTTACCCTGCCTTGCTTGGACTGTTCTGGTGATTTCAAGACGTTTGCTGGCGCTGAAGGGCCACAGTTTGAGCCAATGCTGATCAGTATCATCATGGTTCAGCCAGGTGCCCTCCTGGCTCAGGTGAATTGTTCTGGTGCAAGAACCTGAACTGGAATGTTCTTGCTCTTGCCAAACCAATTTCCAGTTGGTTTAAACTATTTAAATTGGGGGTGTTTAAACAGAGACATGGAATCATGGAATGTTTTGGGTTAGAAGGGAACATAAAGATCATCTCATTCCACCCTCCTGCCATGGGCAGGGACACCTTCCACTAGCCCAGGTCTCTCCAAGCCCTGTCCAGCCTGGCCTTGGACACATCCAGGGATCCAGGGACAGCTACAGCTTCTCTGGGCAACCTGTGCCAGGGCCTCACCACCCTCACAGCCAAGAATTTCTTCCCAATATCCCATCTAACCCTGCCCTCTGGCAGTGGGAAGTCATTCCCCCTTGTCCTGTCACTACAGGCCCTTACAAATTGTCTCTATCTTTCCTGTCAGCTCCTTCAGGCACTGGAAGGCCACAATTTGGTCACCCCAAAGCTTCCCTTCTCCAGGCTGAACAATCCCAACTCTCCCAGCCTTTCCTCCCAGCAGAGCTGCTCCATCCCTCTGATCATCTTGGTGCCTCCTCTGGACTCTCTCCAGCAGCTCCATGTCCTTGCTGTGCTGCTCCCAGGGCTGGAGGCAGCTCTGCAGGGGGGTCTCATGAGAGTGGAATAGAGGGACAGAATCACCTTCCACAGCCTGCTGGCCAAATTAACCCATGTGCACCATAGAAAGTGCTTTGGATGAGGGAGTGAAAATTGTATCATCACTTACTGTTGAAGCTCAGACGGAAGTCCACAGAAGGAAGAACTCTCCCAGCCCATGGTGCTCGCCTGGGTCATTTGAAGCCAGTTAAACCTTTTTGACTTGCACTAGTAACAATTAAAATCAGGTAAGTACATTTCTGATCACTTTAGAAATGCCAGGGCCAAGGGCAGCAGCTGGTTGAGCTGCCTGGAGGTGATGCACAGACCGATGTAGGACCTGGTTATCCAAAGGTCCAGATCTGTAGTGAAAGGCGGGGAGAGGGCTGGAAGAGGCAAAGCCCTGTACGTGACTTCTGATCTATCTCACTTTCAATTACTCTTTTGAATTAAATGCTTTTATGACACTGAAACATTTATGAACTTGCTTAATGTTTGTCACCTTTTTTTTTTTTGTTTACTGATACTTTAAAATATATTTATTTAGTTTGGGTCAATTCAAATAAAACTTGTTCCGTAGACCTTGTTCTCACTAATACACAAAAAACTCTTGGACTCCTACAGCTGCAGCAGATGAAATGTCGTAGAATCATAGAATATGCTGAGTTGGAAGGGTCCCATCAGAACCATGGAGTCCAACTACTGGCCCTGCCCGGGACACCCCAACAATCCCACCCTGTCCCTCAGAGCGTTGTCCAAACAGTTCTTGAGTTCTGTCAGCCTTGGGGCTGTGCCCACTGCCCTGGGGAGCCTGGTCAGTGCCAACCACCCTCTGGGCGAAGAACCTTTGCTTAATATCCAACCTGACCCTGCCCTGACACAGCTCCAGCTGCTCACACACAGCAGAGGTGGAGCTGCCCCTTGGGAGACCACAGTGAGGTCTGGCCTCTGTCTCCTTCTCTCCAACTGAACACACCAAGTGCCCTCAGCTGCTTCTCGTGTGGCCCCTCCAGGCCCTTCACCATCCTTCTGTCCCTTCTTTGGACACTCTTTAACAGCTTTAGACCCTTCTTCCATTGTGTCCCCCCAAACTGCCCCAGTGTTGCAGGTGAGGCCACCCCAGGGCAGAGCAGAGGGGGACAATCCCCTCCCTGATGCCCCCAGGACAGGGATGTCCCTCCTGGCTGCCAGGGCACTGCTGACTCAGGGCCAACTGGCACCCACCAGGACCCCCAGGGCCCTTCCCACAGCGCAGGGCAAGATGGTGTATCCCAACTAGAGCCAGAATACAGCTAATGCATGTCTGGTTTCAGTTCAAGTTTTGGTGGATAATTACTCTTCCCTAATTCTGCTGAAGTTTAAATAACTGTTGGTGTTACAGCCCAGTGTGTGATGGAAAGAGAGACGCTCCTGCAACGGTGTAATTGTTCCCTTCTCCAAGCAGAGTCTGAAAAACACCTTAGTGGTGTAAATATGGCCAGTGATGGTTACCTGGGAAGGCAGAGAGGACGTAGGACATGGGAGCTGTGTGCCAGGAGAGGTTTTGTAGGGCAGGACATGTGATGCTGAGGTGCCAAGCCGTGCCCAGCCATGCCTGGTGCTCAGCTCCGGCAGCATTCAAGTCAGGCTCATTATGCCTGACATCCTTCCCTCAGCACTAATCATTTTTCCATTTCAACAACGGCTGTTTACAGCAGCTGCTGCCTTATGTTTGGTTTGATCCTGGTCCAGATTTTGCAAGTGATTAAAATGCCGCTAATAAAGATATTTTAACTAGGATTTACATGTTGACTTGCCTTTTACAGCTACAAAAGTTCTTCCCACTGCTGTTTTTCCTGGTCTGCCCCAGCATGGCTGGCTGACTTGCCATTTCAGGGGTGACGTGGTAGCCCTCCATCCCCACCAGTGCAGCTTCAGCCAGCCTTTGCTCTCCTCTTCCAGGAGCACCAGGGAGGTGTGGGGAACGGCTGGATTCTGGAAGAAATCCCGGTGCCCTTGTACATGCACGATAGGGAGATTGTCTTACACACATTCCCTTGTATGTTCCCTTGGTTTACCACATACTCGACTGATTTCTATTGGAATATTATAATTACATTCATATGGTCTAATAGCAATGGCAGTTACAATTTCCAGATAGAGCCTGTGCCATCGCTGAGAGCTTTGGGGCAGCTTCTATTCCCAGTTACACCCAGACACTGGAGTTACAGAACAAGAAGTGTTTCCTGCCGTGTTTTTTATAATCCCTTGGCTTAGTAACTAGCAGGATTGCAGAATCAGTGATGGAGGTGTGCACGATTCTCATGCTGTGCTCCCTCACGACACAAAAAGCTCAGGTGATGTGCTTGCAGAGCCTGGTTCGCAGGGTGGAAGCTGGGTGGGAGGGTACGAGAAGTATCCCATCGCATACGTTTGGAAGGGTTTGACAGATGCCAGGGGCTTGTTGGCAGGAGGGAGGAGAGCAGCAGAGGGTGCTCTGACTGCACCAGCAGCGCCGGGAGCCTGGGGAGAGGGTGTTGTGCAAAGCGAGGAGGAGCGGGAGCTCCTCCGCATCACCGTGAGCCACCTTCCCTCCCGCACCGCTCCCTCCTCAGCCCCTCCCTCCGCACATGTAAACTCTCCCTTCTGGACTGGAAAAAAACAAGAAAAAGAAAAAAAAAAGAAGAAAAAAAAAAAGAGTTTGGGCAGGTGCCAGCACGCAGAGAGAGACTCGTGGGTTGGCATCTGGCCGTGACACTCGAGCAAAGCAGTTACCTTGGAGGAGGCTGTGCAGGAGTGCGGGGAGTGCACAGTGTGACTCAGGCATTTTTAATTACTGATACAGAATAAAGCAAAGCTCAGGGTAGGTTTTGTTCAGCTTTTCATTCATGCTTGCAACCACAGGGTCATGCCATTGACTTGGCTTGAATGACCCTCAATATAGAGGCACTGCTATAGAAATAAACAACGTGCTTATGTTTGCTGAAGGCAAGGTGAAATGAATAAAAATGCAAGGAGAGAGAAAATGCTTTACAAATAAAGGTTCAAAATACTGTTTAATGAGCATGTTTTTGATGTAACAGTTATTGGAAATTCCCACTGAAGGTTGCATGGTTTGCCAGACAAAGCACAGGATTAAGCCTGGGTTTCTGTGGCAGATTATCTGCTCTTTTTCTATCACCTCACATCTCCTGCCTCTCTTTCCTTTTGTCTGTCACACTCAGTTAGCTTGTAAACCCTTTAATTCTGCTCTGCATGTATCTGCAGCCTGGCTTGATGGAGAGCTGACTTGCATTATGTCTTGAACTGCTTATACAGTACTAATTACATTAATAATAATTGACTTGACTGGGCTTTGGATCAACCTCTGAAGGAATATATTTGCATCTCATTACTTACCCTGGTGGAGTTCTGCCTGTGTCTGCAGATGATGGAGAGCCTGGATGAGGCTCATCCAGACTCAGGGAGGACCCTGTGTGGTGGTGAGTGATGCAGTTCAGCCTGTGGTAGAGCCAGAGCAGTGAGATCCCAGTTTCCAGTAGATTTGTGCAGTGATGCTGCTGTTGGATGTTGCTGCCTGGAAGCTGTGCTTCCAGCTGAAGCTTTTGTGGTCAATGTGAAATTTGCGAGGCATTTGTCCATGAAGGGATCTAGGCAGGTTAAACAGGTTGTTCTCCCCTCTCTCACAGTAGAGGCTTCATCTCTTGAATTCTAGGAACCACAGCTAAAAGTGTAGACTGGTTCCAACAGGGGTTTTAGGTTTGTACACCAGGATTTGGTAGCTGTGGTCAGTCTGCATTGGTCTAGATGTCAGTTAATCCAAATGACAATGACTTCACCAATCCAGGTGAGTGATTGGTTGATTCAGTGAGAATTTTGTTGACATGCAATTGTTGGGTCAGATATTTCTTCTGTCCCCCTGAAATACCTCAGTCTCTGAGTTATTTTCTGGGATTGTGTCACCCCGCTGAGTAACCAGTGGAGAAGAAAATACGCATCTCAAGAGACACTCTTAATCCTAGAGGACTTAGACTCTGTGGGAATCAAGGTACTGCAGAATACATACACAACAAAAAGTCTTGCAGCCAATAATATCATCTGCTAATGTCAAAATTTTGCTGGAGGTCTACAGTGTTTGCTTTGCAGTGTGCATACAAACAGTGCTCTTTGATATCCACATTGGTCCAGGGGGAGAACATGCTGGAAAACAACTTTTGATTTCAACGTTCTGAAGGAAAATATGTATGTCTCTAGTTCCAGGACAGAGCAAACACAAGGAAGTCAAGGCATATTAGGAACAAGAGATAAACTGAAATAAGAGAAGAAAGAAAGAAATGTGAAGACAGAAATATTTAGCAATTTTTCTTTTCTTCAGTTATGCCTGGGAACGACCTCAAAACCTAAGGAAGGCCTGAGAGAGTGTTACAGATGTTTAACCCACAGCAGAAGGAAGTAATGAGTGACGTTGTTTTCCTGGGTAACGCTGGGGTCCCCATATATGAGTGTGAAGAACAGATACACAGAGGAACAGGGGACAAGCAGTGAGAAACAGCCATCAACAGGACAGAAAGGAAACAAGAACATAAATGCACAAAATGAGACTTGTTTTTCTCTAACGAGTCATGAATAAGAGTGTTATTTCCTTTTGGCATTAAAGATCTGAATTTCTACAAAATTCCTTCTCTCATTCAAATAAGGACACAGCAATTAGGGTCTGTTCTGGAATCATTTATCAAAACCTCTGTTAAAGGCCTTTTCCTGGCTTTCCTGGATGCTTTCAGAAGGAATAGTCTAATCAGTGCTTCAGGGACCCAGGAGAGTGGAAAATTTGTGCAACGTAATGCCCATTGTATGTTTAATATAACAAGATTCTGAGCTGTATTAAACCTTTGAACATGTGTGTGGCTGTTACCAACAGAAGGAAGGGTGACAAGGCCCCTGAAAATGTCAGCACTGCTTGGTTATGTTGGTGTCTGGAGCTGGGAAGTTAAATTCACAAATTATCCCTCCTGTGTTAATTTAAAAAGCATGTCTTGATCTGGCCATCAGCTCCTATATGCTGATTTTCAAATTGTCCTTAAGTTAATAAAATACACTGACATCCTGCCTGTTCCATATCGAGCAGAAGATATATTAGGCCTGTATTTCATTAGCTAATGATATAATGACCTTATCATATGACAGTTGCTGGACACTAACATTTAGCCCCACTTATCTCTAGTACATTCTCCTGAGGATCTGGATGTACTTTCAAATACAGTCAATTTGAAATTGTATTACCATCCTTGTTACACACATCAAAGAACTGTAAAATGGGTGGCATTCCCATAACCCACAAAATTTGTTGCAGACCACTTTAAAAACGCAGATTTTAATATCACTGTGACAAAATTTCTAGTGTGGTGCCAGATTCCTGCTGGAACATAAAATCACAGAATGGTTTGGGTTGGAAAGGAACATAAAGATCATCCAGTTCTTACTCCTTGTCATGGGCAGGGACACCTTCCACTAGCCCAGGTTGCTCCAAGCCCCATCCAACCTGGCCTTGGACACTTCCAGGGATCCAGGGGCAGCCACAGCTTCTCTGGGCAACCTGTGCCAGGGCCTCCCCACCCTCACAGGGAAGAAGTGGTGACTCCTGCCAGGGCAAAGAAAATGTCCCATTTGAAAAATTCAAATACAATAGAAAATATGTAGCAGTGCAGGTTTACTGCAGCTGTGCCAAGCTTGAGGTGTTTTAAGGCAGGAATGAACTAAATTGGATTTCTAGATTATTTCTGTCTTCCAGTTCTGAGTGCTGCTTCCTCTGCCCTGTTTATCTCACTCATGTAGACCAGAATCTTCTTGGTCAGTGGCTCTCTCTGATTGTACGTTTCTTTAGGACTCTAATGTGGAAACTTCTTCTATTTTTGCTATCCAAGGAATTTGTTTCCTTTCCCATTTAAAATTTCAGTTTTTTCACTCAGTGAGTACCCTCATTGAGATCTAAATCTGCAGAAAGAGAGATCTAAAAGTTGTTCATTAAGCAAACTCTATTCAGATGAGTTAAACTACTTCATTTGCAATTATAAACTGTGCATAATATTTACTGATTACATTAAGCAAAAAAAAAAGTATGTTAATAGGCTTTTAAGCTTGAAATAGTTGAAAGAGAACAAAGTGATTTAATCATATAAAGGTTTCTAAAGGTAAAAGATTTTTGTCCCGGTCAGTTTTAGTTTTAGAATTCTGGGATTTCCTGGTTTAAAAAGAAAATTTACAGTCACCTGTAACTAAGGCACCAGCTACTCCTTTGGACTACTCAGGCATTGTAATGTCTTGCATGGAAGACCCCAAACTCTGAAGATGGCACCCTTATAACCCAGATCTCCAATAGACTGTCCCCACAGTGAGACCTGTAACACGCTGTCTGTTTGGTCTAAATAATACTTTTCCCACACTAATAGAGGTTCAGCTTCCAGACAGAACTCCTAGTGCTGAGAATGACAAGGTGTGGAAGCCAGTGACTCAGTGGTGCTGCCCTACCTGTGATGAGCACCCAGCACAGGCACTCCTCCTACTGGGGAGTATATTTGCAGTTTGCTCCTTATCACAAATTGTGGGCCAGGAAGACAATGGTTATACCCTGGCTCCTGCTCTGGTTAGGCTGTAGTTCATGACCTCTTGTTCTCAAATTTCATGAAGTACAGCAGAGTGACAGCAGAACACAAGTTGTGTTTGCTGCAAGCCAATCTCCCCTGGACTGGTGCTGCAAGGCTGCGTGTTGCCAGCAGAGTGCCTGTAATCTGTGGGATATGTCTGGGGTTTGATGAGAAAATGTAATTCTATAGCCTCTGTGTGCTGATAGAATTCTCCTGCCTGTGTGGTACGATGTGAGACCACAGCCAGTATTTTATGCAGCCCTCCAGCAGCAAGTGAGTAAGTGAGTCATTTCCTACCGTCCTTTTGAATTAGACTCTGTGCATTATGGGCATCTCTGTGCACATGGTCACTCAGATGCAAGGACATGGTTCAGTGGTAAGAGCAGAAAGACTTTAATCCCCCTCCAGATAGAACTGGAAGGTGATATTTTGACAGTGTATTTTCTTTCCCTTTTATGAATCAGGCTTTGTGGCTGCACTCACCTCATCCATGGACGTGCCTTTGAGGCCAAATTTGTCAATTGTTTGGTGCAGGAGTGCCCTAGAGAGCATCTCCATAGCACTCCATCTGTTACATCCTCAGGGGGAATATGAGAGCATCCTGCCCTTAAAGTGACCTCTGGCCACCTCTGTGTGTGATGTGCCGGCCCTGCTCCTGGGGGCACTGCAGGGAAGGGGATCAGTACCTGACCCAAGGGGCTGCCCAGCAGCACCTGAGCTTGGCTGGTGCCTCTGCAGCAGCACCTCTCATGAAGGGGTGGCTTTTGAAAATGTTCCCAGCAGATTTACATCTGCTGCAGTCTCTCTCACATATTTTTGAGACCTGCCACAAGGACCCCTGAGAAAATTATACATGCCCTCAACTGGAGGAGGTAATGGATAGTCATGGTGAGATCATTATCTTAGAATCACAGAATGCTTTGGGTTGGAAGGGAACATAAAGATCATCTAGTTCCACCCCCCTGCCATGGGCAGGGACACCTTCTATTAGCCCAGGTTGCTCCAAGCCCTGTCCAACCTGACCTTGGACACTTCCAGGGATCCAGGGACAGCCACAGCTTCTCTGGGCAGCCTGTGCCAGGGCGTCACCACCCTCACAGGGAACAATTTCTACCTAAAAAGAAGACAGCTGCAGAGAAGAGCAACCAGGGACAGGTATGCGAATGGAAACAAATCTGTGTGATGGGGAAGGAGGCTGAGGATGACTGTGTCTTGTTTTAGTATAGAAACACTTCCATCTAGCATCAACCACCTCCAGCCTGTTGTGATGCATAAGCATGCCCACTTTGCATCTGTTTGGTCGTAAACACAAAGATCATCAGCCCCAAGAGAACACAAGGTAGAGCAGGAGGTTGCCTAGCTGGGACCACTGCCCAGCAGCGGGACACTGCCTTTGGAGGCCCTAATACCAAGCTCTTCTTGGTCCCAGGTCACCAGCTGTCCTCTGTCAGCTCTGGAGCTTCAGCGAGCAAAGATGAAATGTGGACATTTTCCTGACAAACAAATATCTCCCACCTGGCAGCCGCTAAGTGCCCACCTGTGTTTGCTGCTCATCCTGACACAGGACCATAAGTTGTAAATGATCCTTGATTCCTCTGAGGGAGTGCCCTACTCTCACCAGCAGAGTTGAGAGAGAACAACAATAAATACATTTTGGAGTTTGAGGGCGTCAGGCTCTGTGTGGGACAGGAAGGGGTCCTGTGTCCCATGGAGTGGCATAGCTGTGTGGTGAGGCCAGTGGGGCTGAAGCACTCCCAAGATCATCCTGGTTCACAGGGAGTGAAGATGGTGAGGAGCCTTGAGGGAAAGCCATGTGAGGACACTGAGGGCACTTGGTGTGTTCAGCTGGAGCAGAGGAGACTGAGGGGAGACCTCAGTGCAATTCCAGCTGCCTGGGCAGGGGCAGAGGAGGGGCAGGACTGAGCTCTGCTCTGGGGGAACCAGGGACAGCACCCAGGGAATGGCCTGGAGCTGTGTCAGGGCACGGGCAGGTTGGGCCTCAGGACAAGGTTCTTCCCCCAGAGGGTGGTTGGGCACTGACCAGGCTCCCCAGGGCAGTGGGCACAGCCCCAAGGCTGCCAGAGCTCCAGGAGGGTTTGGATGATCCTCTGGGGCACAGGGTGGGACTCTTGGGGATGGGCCTGTGCAGGGCCAGGGGTTGGACTGGATGATCCTTGTGGGTCCCTCCCAAGTCAGCACATTCTGGGATTCTGTGACTTTGGGCCATCGTGCTGCTCGGCTGCCACTGTTGGGTTGTGCTGGAGGAGCAGATGGGGCTCTGTTGGGGCTGTGGTGCCACAATAGCCCTGAGCTGCAGTTTGCTTGAGCAGAGCCCCAGGCAGAACACATCTGATTATTCATCATTATTTACCCTTGCCAGCAATCTGTGTAAGAGTTCACTGGTCATCATGGAAACGTGTGACTTTCAGGTACAGAACAATGCAAAATTTGTTCTTCCAGTGTAAGTCGATTTCCATGTACAAACCCTTCACTACTTGTGCGACAATATATAATGCTGTAACTGGTGGAAATCATATGCAGTTATGAGACTGTGATGGATTTATGCCATGTGAACAATGGGAGCCTGTTGTTTCGATGATATGATATATGCTGAAAGTTTCTAGACTATATATTTAAATAGAAAAAGTTTCAAGGCTCTGATATATGCAATAGAAGACTCATTATGCTGTACAGATTTGTACTCTCACTAGTCTGATACGATTGCGCCTCTACATCATCTCCTGCCGTCTGTCAGTGCCTACTGGAGAGCACGGAGCTTGGGACTAATCCAGCATGTGAGGGATAACATCTAGGAGGCAGTATGGGATTTTCTGCCGATTGACTGGAATGCAGTGTGAGGCTGCGTGTGCTGAACTGGGAGGACGAGTTTGGAACAGGCCTTTAGCTCAGCCTGGGAGCTGGGACAGATTTGTACAAGCCAGCTTTTACAGTTACAGAAATATCCTGGGTTGGAAGGGACCCACAAGGGTCATCCAGTCCTACTCCTGGCCCTGCACAGGCCCATCCCCAAGAGTCACCCCCTGTGCCCCAGAGGATCATCCAAACCCTCCTGGAGCTCTGGCAGCCTTGGGGCTGTGCCCACTGCCCTGGGGAGCCTGGTCAGTGCCCAACCCCCCTCTGGGGGAAGAACCTTGTCCTGAGATCCAACCTGCCCCTGCCCTGACACAGCTCCAGGCCATTCCCTGGGTGCTGTCCCTGGTCCCCCCAGAGCAGAGCTCAGTCCTGCCCCTCCTCTGCCCCTGCCCAGGGAGTTGGAACTGCAGTGAGGTCTCCCCTCAGTCTCCTCTTCTCCAGCTGAACACACTAAGAGGCCTCAGTGTCCTCACACAGCTTCAAACCAAGGCCCTTCCCCATCCTCGTTGCCCTCCTTTGGACACTGTCTATTGGTGTTCATTCCTACTCGGACTTAAATGTTTCAAAATTTTACTTTATATAAATTTCTTACTACATCCAACCTTTCCCTTGAGTTCTAATAAACATTATACTGCTTTACCTGTACCAACAAACTTGCTTAGTACAGAACCTATACCCTTGCTCCTAAATCCCATTCCAACTGCAGTCCAACTAAGACAGAACAAGAGGTGAGGACCTTGCAGAAAAGCTGGATCTCACTTTTTATTGTTACCGGAAGGTTGAGAAATTCAGTTCCTGCATGACTGGAGTGGGTTGTCAGTGAGCAAGTGCCAGAGCTGAAAACAGAGGAAAGAGGGAGGACTTTGTCTTGCTCCAGTGGATTTGAGTACCTCAGGTCTGTCGTGTGAGCCCCACCATCTCCACCTGAGGTGAAAACATGGAGATGAGTCAGGGGGGTTTGTAGAGCAAACACTGTTTCCCGTCACACTCCAGTAGCTGTAATAGAGTATCCCCCAAAGCAGGTTGGTGCATCCTGGGGCAGGTGTGAGGAGGGGGGTGTCTGTGATGACCCCTTAAGGGAGAGTCATCGCAGCATCTTCCCACCACGTGCAGGCACAACTGCCCTTGTCTGCACATCCAAACTCCTGCCAGGGGCTGAGGAATTGCACAGGAGAAAGAGAGGAGAACCTGCCTGAGAACCTGGGGGCCATCTGTGTAGGAGGGGGGATTCTGACATGGGCAAAATGCTCTGCCATTCTAGATCCCCTTTTTAATATTCTTATGTATCAAAAGACTTAAAAATTATGACAAGATACTCTAAGTTTTAAATTTGCTGCCAAACACAGTGTTTTCTAATCCCACTTTAGCTCAGGAAATCTCCAGGATCTAAAATTTGTTTTTTAAACACTACATTTTCCTGTGTATTTCATTTACTTTATGATTTGTCATCTGAATTTGAAAACTTCCAAGCTACAAAGCTTAGCTGCAAGTAGTCGAATGGCATTTTTCCTGCTGTGTATGTGTAGTAGAGGAGCTTTTATGATTTACTTTCCTGTATGTGTTTGTTGCATTTAATAATTCATTATATGACTTCATTTCTCTCATTGCTTGTTCTACTTGTAAGTTGGATAAACAGGAAAAGAAAACCTCACCACTCAGCATATTTATTTCAAGATTATGCATATACATAAAGGCAGTTTCTAAGTTGGTGACAATTTCAAGTGTCACACTTCAGCCATTCTGTATGTAAGTTTGCCTACCTGTAGAAGTATAGCAGCTATCAACTAACTCAGGATCTGCTCCTGAGACTTAGCAAACCTATGGGCATAGAGTATTCCAGTACCCTTGGAAAGAAGCCAAATTATTGTTTTTTCTTTTGGGAAAAATTCTAGAGAGGCTTGACAGTGTCCTAGAACAAGAAGAAATCCTTGGCAGATGCCTCCCAAGGCACAGACTCACAGAATATGCTGAGCTGGAAGGGACCCACAAGGATCATCCAGTCCATCTCCTGGCCCTGCACAGGCCCATCCCCAAGAGTCACCCCCTGTGCCCCAGAGGATCATCCAAACCCTCCTGGAGCTCTGGCAGCCTTGGGGCTGTGCCCACTGCCCTGGGGAGCCTGGTCAGTGCCCAACCACCCTCTGGGGGAAGAACCTTTTCCTGAGATCCAACCTGCCCCTGCCCTGACACAACTCCAGGCCATTCCCTGGGTGCTGTCCCTGGTCACAGCTCAGTGCAGAACTTGTTTCCTTTCCCTGCTCAGTACAAACGACAGCTGGACCAGGACTGCAGGTTGCTCCCAGGTTGATCAATGGCCATGATGTCATGCTCCAGCTGGGACATATTTTACAGAGGATTGTACAAGTCACTTCTGTCATGTTCCAGGGTTCCTGTAATTATGCCCAAGGCCAGTTCTGAGCACGTTTAAGCAGCAGTGAGCTAAGCTTGGCTCACCGGGGCGGCCGCTCTCCTGCATCTGACGGGGCTGTGGCTCCTGTCTCCTTGTCTTGGCAGGCAGTGGGACCTGGAGAGCTGCTCTGCTGCCTGTGTAGTGGTATATACAATTTTCTTGTTCACTAATAGCTAGACAGGGTCTGCCACCACAGCTACATATCTGGGGAATGGCAAGATACCCTGGTAATACGTGGTTGAGAGACCACTGAACATTACTCAGGCACTCTGAAAAGTTATTAATAAGTTTCATTGGAAAATGCTTATATTTTCAATGTCACTTTTCAAAAAGGAATTTTCCAGATTTGGTGGAATTTTTAGTTGCAGGTTTTCTCATTTGATTGGGAAAAACACACAAAAAAACAACCAACAAAAAAACCCCAGGTCTAAAAATTGCTTATTTCACTGTGAACAGAATGCATCTATTTGTAGTGACAAAAAATGCTGACCTGAAGGTTCGTGAACTTCAAAATGGTGAGAAAACCTCCCCAAAATTCCTGTAAGAAGAAAAAAGAATTTGATAGACTGTCTGGTATAAAGGAGTCTCTGTTTTGCCAGAGTGGTAATAGGGGCTCATCCACATCATAGGTGAGGCCATAAACACTTGGGCTTTGCATCCTTTCTTCATTGGAGTAGTGCTGGGTGGGCAGGAGGGATGACTGCAGATGCTGAGCAAAGCCATCACTTGCAAGGGGAGGAGACAGACCCGGTCCCTTGTCCAACAAAAATTGACTGGTAACGGCAAAACCAAGGGCACACAAACTGCAATTTTTTACCATCCCTACTCTGCAGTGCCCAGAGTTGTCAAATTCCGTGTTGTGGATGAGCAGCTCTCCACTGACCTGCAGGCAAAGGGTTGGGTGTCTCCTGCAGCTCTTGTGATATCTCACAGGGCAGTTCTGTGACACTCTTGGCATCAAGGACTGATGCTCCTTGCACTCACAGGGAGTTTGGAACAGCCTCGCTCTGTCAGCATGGTCCTTACTTGTTCTAATGGGAGGGAGGGAGGAATCCAACCTGAAAAGAAGGTTTGGATCTGGATCAGAAGTGTGGAGCTGGGGTGAGAGCGGGGGTCTCATCAAGAGAAAACAGCACACAGGCACGTGGGTTGTATTTTCAGCAGTGAAATAATGTGTGCTCTGTCTGATGAGGTTGGGTACAGTTCTGAGCAGGAGAGCTCCCAGCATGGATTGCCTACTTAATTGCATGACACCATCTAATTTCATGTTATTTATTACCCTGGGTAACACCTATAACCACAACACCTGGGCCATGACAGAACAATCATTCTAACAAAACACTCTGTACAGTTTTTATGGCCTTTGGGACTTGGACTGGTAGCTTCACAAGACACATGTTGAATGAGGGAGACACTGTTCTGACCCAGCCTGGCGCTCTCCGTGATGGACAAGCCACATGCCCGCCTTCATTCCATCTGCCAGAGGATTGCTTGGTGTCTGCTCAGGCAGCAGCTGCAGAGGTCCAGGTCTGAAGCAGCTCCCATGGGAAAAGGCAAACCCATCTGGGGGATTGTCTTTGCTCAGGGACCAGGGTGTACTTGGGTGATGAGGAAGGATGGGGAGACCTGGCGTATGCCTTAAGGAGATTTAACCTTCAGGGGAAATGTAGTCTCTGGTCTAAGTTGTGTGTTGCAGGAAGTAAAGTAGCAGGAACAACATGAACTGATGAACAATGAATTTTGGGAGGAGCAAGGAGAAGGTGATGATGAGTCAGGATGGACCAGTGTCAGTGCCCAACGATGGGTTGTGCTCCTTCTCCTGTCCTGAGCACCCACCCTGATGGAATGGAGCCCAAGTCATGGATTTGGAGGGGCAGAGGAAGCCCATGAAAATGGGAAAATAATACCTATCTGTGAAAGGATGAGGGATAGCAGTGAATGAAAATATACAAATCTGTATGTTGGGTCTAAAGATGGTTTAAGGATGTAGTTCAAGTTGTATGTGTTGCTAAGAAGGGATTTTAGTAATGAGACATAAATACAATGGAAGAGTCAGAAGATCTATAAATTCTGTGGGATCTGAGTATGACACAAATGGTGTGGAATAAGAGGGTGGAGACTGCACTGGGTCTGGCTGAGCTGGAGTTCATTTCTCAGCCCTCGCAGAACTGTGCTTTGCATTGGGAGCTGGAAAGGTGTTGATCACACACCAGTGTTTTGGCTGCTGCTGAGCAGAGCTGGCACAGCATCAGCACTGTCTCTCAGCATTCCCATTAAGGGCAAGCAAGATCCTGGCAAGGAACACAACCAGACCAGTTGACCCAAATTAGCCAAAGGGATATTCCAGGCCATGTGACATCAGCTCAGACATGAAAGCTAAGGAAAGGAGGAGAAAGGGAGGGGGCATTCGTTGTTCACAATGTTTGCTTCTGGAGCAGCCACTCCACATGCTGAATTCCTGCTTTCCGGGACCTGACCTGACATCACTTGCTAGTGGGAAATAGAGAATAAACCTTTTTTTTCTCTCTGCTTGTTCATGCACAAACTTTTGCTTTTACTTTAGTGAACTGCCTTATCTCAACCCACAAGTTGTTTTCCATCCTATTCTCCATCCCCTGTCCAACTGGGAAGGGCAGTGATGGAGTGGCTTGTTGGGCATCTGGAGTCCAGCCAAAGGCAGCCCACCTCAGCATTTTTGGCTGACCAGGAGTTGACCAGGTTTCCCCTCTCTCCAAGCGATAGGGACACACAGGAACTGGATGGAGCGATTTCCCTGTGCATTGACCTACAGCAAGAGCATCACACCCTAAACACAGTTCCAGCCTTTGCACAGATTTGCAGCCCTGGAGAAGCACCCAACCTTTGCTGCATTATTTTTTGGAACATTCTAGCTGTGATATTTCTTCCTTTGCCGCACATCTGGTGCCTGCACTCATAGGCTTATCCTTCAGACAATCCATTTTTGTCAAAATCCACCTATGCTCCCTTCTTAAATTTGGTTTTGGTCTGTCACACATGACAAGCTTCAAAAATAAGGGTCATAATTTTTTTTCAGAATGAAGAATTTAAGTCTTAGTCAATAACTATTTTCAGTACTTAATTTTTCTTTCTCAAAAGCCTGCTGGGAACTAACAGGATTCAGATCACACAGAGAAATTTTAGGCTAGCAGAGTTCAGTCTGTGTACATCTAACTGTCATTGCCCACGGTATTTGAAACTAGGAGTAGATCTGAGGACTTTTGGATCCCACTATTTTCACTACAGTCTGAAATAGTTTACTGTAAAGTTGCTAAATGTGACCTCCCAGGCTGTCACTTGAAGGTCTGTAGCAGCTTTTCTCCCTCAGTAGTTTTAAATATTTTGGATGAAATTGCCTAGTCTTAGAAGTCTAAAAAAAATGGTGAGAATGGTAGAAAAGACTGTGCCTTAATGAAATCAGGAGCATTGATGGGATGGGAAGTGCAGAGACCGATGACCTTGTTTTCTTCTCTCCAGTGGCATTTGAAGGCCTGAGCTCTGGGCACTTCTTGCTTTCCCAAGCCTGTGTGAATCAGCAGCGTGTTGGGAGCCTTATTTTACAGAAAGCAAAGCTAGATTTTTTCAAGCAGCTCATCTTTCACTTGGGAACATGAGAAAGGGGCGAGATTCTCAAAAATGCTGGGCAGCCTTCTGAGAGCTGTGCGAGCCCCGGCCCGGCACTCTGACTTCATGTGCACAGATCCTGCTGAAGCAGGGGAAATTTGAGCTGAGCTGTGTTGAAAATCTGTCCAACTCAAGCATTTTAAAGATATTTAGGCCTTGTTCCACTCACTGCTGTGAGACTTAAGTGAGACAGGTTATAGGTTTAAATTCTCTTGAAACTGGTGGCAGGGAAACATTGAGACGTGTTCTAAAGTATCCCTGCTCTGCATCTTCATTGTGGATCTTTAAAACCGGGCTGGAGATTGTTTGCCTAAAATCGCGCAGATTCAAGTTTGTATTTTTAATTGCAAGACTATTCCATTTCCCTATGGATAGCCACAAAATAAAATAATCAGATGAGAAGAAAAAATGAAGAGATGATTCCTTTTAGAAATTCCTTGGAATATGTGAATATGGCAATGCTTTTTGGTAAGGCTGGGATGTGCCCTGTTCTGCTGTGCTTCTGAGAGATAATCTAGTCTAACAACTTGTCTTGGCTTTTGGTTTCTCACTGTAAGCCTGGACTTTTCTGTTGGAAAAGATAATATCCTAAACATATGTGTAATGATTGATTCCTCTGGACGTATGTTCAGTGTGTGTAATGCTCCCTTAAGGGGACAAACACGGATGTGGTTGAGTCAGCAGGATGGGAACACTCATTTAATCAGTGTTTTTTAGTCAATATTTACTAATAAGACAAAACAACTTTTTGCTCTCTGGGGAATATAACCTATTTCCTCATAGAATAGCTTAGGGATAAAATCCTTATTAACCCATTAAAGGTTCTTCTAATGCGTAACTAATGCAAACAATAATCGGTTTCCTTAAAGTGTCACTTAAACTTGATCTACTATTAATAATATTTCTCTGGAAGTTTTCCAGTAAATGATTTTTAATCAGCATTAACAATTTTAACTTCAACTTGATGATCTGGCCTCACCATTAACATGTGATAGATTATTGTTTCTGTGGTCAGACAAATTTGAGCTAGAGCAGGACTTGTTGTAGAGCTGTAATCTTGCAGAGATCATATGAATACCCATTCTCTGTTCCTGATGGGGCAGGCAGCCTTTTAGACTTGGCTCTAATTTCCTCTACTGTTGTTACAAAGAAAAGCAATGGCAGGACAATATTAAAAGTGCAGTTTTCAAGCCTGAGAGTCCTGCCATGCTTGAGAATATTAGAGGCATTGGGCATCCACAGTTCCGTTTTGGTTTCACAAGGCTTGCAAATTTTAAGGATCTTGGTATGTGCCAGGTTGGACTTTGGTTCAGCTGTAGTGTGAGAGCTGGGGAAAGATGCGTTTTATCCAGAAACACAATTTTGTGTTTGATTCAACCAGATCTTTCTCCTTCAGCTGTATATAGATGAGTCCCATGCATTTGCATCAGTGAGAGAAGGATCCTTCCCCTTCCCTTGCCCTCATTCCCCAGAGAAAGCCATCCTGGTGCAGCCCTCAAACTCTGTGGGAAAGTGAAGCAGTTTATCCCTTGTGCAAAAAAATATAAAACTTGAAATCAGGGTTATGCCTGGGAAATTATATTAAATGTGAAAACATACTGGGGTAGCCAACTCAGTTTTGGATCCCTTGGTCTAATCTTGGAATTTTTACAGCCAGTTGCATTCAGCAAAGCATCCCTGGGATGTGTTGTGTGCAACTGCAGTACTAGAAAATAGATGTCTGCAGAGCAGTTGTAGGGCTGCTGAAATGAATTCCCATGTGAAGACAAGAGTCCCTGTGAGCGGTGGCTTTTGTGTCCCTGAGCGGGTGGGTGTCATCTGGGTTTGCTGTTGTCTTCTGGATCTGGAGAAACCCCTTTGGGAGCTGCAGAGGATTGGGCAAAACAATGGCAAGGCCACAGAAACAAGCAACTTGTGCTCCTGGGGAGCACAAGTCAAGTCATTCTTGTCATCAGACATCCCAGTCACCTGCCGGGATACCTGGGGGAGAAATTAGGGTAGCAAAACACATATTGTTTCTTTTGTTACAAGTGCCAAGTTCGGTGGAGATGAATTGACCATCTGTTCCGCTCCCAGCCACGCTCTGGCAAGCCGTAAAGCTCATTTTTATACATTGCCACTTTCCATCAGTGCTAACAAAAGTCAGGGGGAATTGTTTCATTTTTCCTTAGAACATTCTTCCTTTTGACAGTGTTCAACCAAGAGCCCTTTCCCGCAATGTTTTGTTCTCCCTCTGGCCCCTCCATGTTTGCACAAGACATTCAGGTACCTTATCTCCAAGTGAGAGAGTAACTAGACACCTATTTAGGCTTGAAACCCAACCCCCTCAATGGACTGCCCAACAAAGAGCTCTTGTCCAAGCAAACACTGTTCATCCTGGTGTCAGTCCTCTGGCTGATACAGTCCCTGGCTCTGTGCATGCTTCATCTTGCAGGACAGTCCACACCTCTCCATTAGGGATGGGGTCACGGCCTCCTCCCACTGTTTTCCTTTCATGGCACAAATAACACACTATGGTCATTAGTTACATCCTAATTGATCACCATGGGCTGCAGTGGTGACTTCTAACAGGCTTCTGAACCTGCAGAGTCCCCCAGTGTCTGAATCCCAGGATCATAGAATGTGCTGAGTTCGAAGGGACCCCCAAGGATCATCCAGTCCAACCCCTGGCCCTGCACAGGCCCATCCCCAAGAGTCCCACCCTGTGCCCCAGAGGATCACCCAAACCCTCCTGGAGCTCTGGCAGCCTTGGGGCTGTGCCCACTGCCCTGGGGAGCCTGGTCAGTGCCCAACCACCCTCTGGGGGAAGGACCTTCTCCTGAGATCCAACCTGACCCTGCCCTGACACAGCTCCAGGCCATTCCCTGGGGGCTGTCCCTGGTCCCCCCAGAGCAGAGCTCAGTCCTGCCCCTCCTCTGCCCCTGCCCAGGGAGTTGGAACTGCAGTGAGGTCTCCCCTCAGTCTCCTCTTCTCCAGCTGAACACACCAAGTGCCCTCAGTGTCCTCACACGGCTTCAAATCAAGGCCCTTCCCCACCTCCGTTGCCTCCTTTGGACACTTTCTAATGGCTCAATCTCTCCCTTCCATTGTGTCCCCCCCAAACTGCCCCAATATTGAGGTGAGGCCGCCCCAGGGCAGAGCAGAGCGGGACAATCCCCTCCCTGTTGCCCCCAGGACAGGGATGTCCCTCCTGGCTGCCAGGGCACTGCTGACTGATGTTGAAATGCTCGAGCTCTTCTTGTATCTGATAAAGTGTGCCTGATTCCATGTGCTCATCATCATCCCCGGGGTGCATTTATCAGTGTAGGAATGTGGAATTTAGCCTGCATGCAGTGTATCTTACATAGCATTATATACCACATAAGACAGATAAATCAGATATGTGTTAAATAATGTCTTACTCTGCTGAGCTTTTTTTTATGATAACATGTAGCTCTGGCACACAGAGACATCTCCCTGAGATCCCACCATTCCTTTGGCTGCTCCAGGGTGGCGATGGGGCTGTTGGCGAGGCAGAGGGGAGAGAAGTGACTCTGGTCTCTGAGAAGATGGAAGCTCCTGTCTGGAGTAATGGTTTTGTATATATTCAGATTTTCCAAATTCCTGTAAATACTTTTAATAATAATTCTTTATAGTATTTTTCCCTTCCTGAATGACTGTTTATGAAGGCAGGCCAGCCAGTTGAATTCTCCTGTGGTAGGTTTCTGTGCATACATATTTGGAAATTCCATTTTGCTAAACAAAATGACACCTCTAGAAGACATTTCTGAGCTTGTCAGTGAAGTTTTGCCTTGTTCAGTTTGATATTCTTTTAATATTGCTGACAAAGAATGAAATCAAACACTGCTTTGATTCCAATGTGATTTCTTGCTGCTATGAAATATATAGAAAAAATTGCATTTGAATCTTCCCTCCAGGTAGTTTTATTAGATAGATACAAGGGAGGGCCCTAGGTTTGGGTTTTGTCAAAGTCTTTCAGGAGTTTTTATTCCAGCTTCCTTTCCTTGGCACAGCTGTCCCATGTCCCAGTCCTCGGGGTGCAGGGGCACTGCAGGAGTTTGGAGCCGCACCCTCTGACCTGAGGGTGCTTTGTAGGGGCCAAAGCCCCTCAAATGCCCACTTTGTTCTGCTGTGCCAACCCTGACAGCAGCAGCCAAGCAGTCTGATGTCAAAAGACCATGAATTGAAGTAAGCAGCATCAAACAAATGTCCTGTGACAACTGTCAGGCCATTAAATAATACAATAAATAATCACAGCCTATTTAGATACCTAATTAGCTTCTGTATGATTATTAGAGTATGAAATAATACTTGGGTGCTGGAAAGGAGCCAGGGAATATTTACTTCCCATCTCACCAGTGCATGGATTGCTGCTGGCAGGTAACTAAATCCAATAATTACTGGTGGAGGGGGAAGGCATGCCTGCTGTTCTCTCTCCAAACTGGTGATAATTGAACAGGCGAAGGGAGGTGCAAGAAAGACTTGGAACTGGAGGAATTTGAAAATATCTGCTTTGGGCACGGTGCCCTCCTTCCCACATTTGGAGATATCATGCTACCTGTGGCACAGGGTGCAGCACCAGGGCAGGGGAGATGTGCATCCTGCAGGGGAATTTTATGTAAAGACAGCCTATTTCAAAATGAGTTGCAAACCTCTGTGTCTCAGCCTTTCCACTCACACACTGAGTGTGCCGTTTACATTTGATGCCAGTGAAGCAAAGCTAATCAAGCCCCTTTAGCTTAGTTTTGTGATCTGGGTTGTCTGTGTGAGTTGCACAGAAAGGAGACAAAGTGTGATTCTTGCTTTTCATCAGTTGATTAGATAAATATAGCTCTGGGGCATTTGAATCTTGCCTGGCATTAATGAACATTGAGAAGTTGTGCCAAAGCATCACTTGCACCAAAATGACCCAGTTTTGTGTTTCACCCTGAAAGTTTCCTAGAACTGATCACATGGAGCTGAACCCAGCCAGCAGCTGCAGCACAAACGTCTGAGCTGAAATCCAACGCTGACAGCAAAGTGAAGCCCAATGGGTGGCAGGGAAAATCACTGCAGATGAGAAGGACTCCTCTAAAAAGGGTGCTGGGACTAATATGGGTCTGTCTTCTTGGGTTATTTGCACTGGGGGCTTTGGTTGAGACTGGTATCAAAGGCAGGACTTTGCAGAGCTGCTGGTGCTGAGGCCCCTCCCAGCCTTTGAGCATCTTGTGGGAGGCAATTTACCTTTCTCAAGTCGCTCTAGGCTTCTGCAGCCAGGAGAGAAGTTGCACTTCTCCTTTCACCTGCAGCAGATGTGACAGGACAGATGCTGATCTCTGCTCTGTGGGGACCAGGGACAGCACCCAGGGAAGGGCCTGGAGCTGTGTCAGGGCAGGCTCAGGTTGGATCTCAGGAAAAGGTTCTTCCCCCAGAGGCTGGTTGGGCACTGACCAGGCTCCCCAGGGCAGTGGGCACAGCCCCAAGGCTGCCAGAGCTCCAGGAGGGTTTGGATGGTCCTCTGGGGCACAGGGTGGGACTCTTGGGGATGGGCCTGTGCAGGGCTGAGGGCTGGACTGGATGATCCTTGTGGGTCCCTTCCAACTCAGCACATTCTGTGATCCTGGGATCCTGCTCTTGCATCTCGGGTGCCACATCTCCCTGAGTCCCAGTGTTACTCTGTGTGTGTTTTCAGAAGCTGGTTTTGTCAAAATTATTAGTGTGGCAGCACCTAAGGCTGCACGAGGAGGTTGGGGAAAGGGCTCAGGAGGGGAATATTGGGCTCTAGTCCAGTGGCATTGCTGTCTGCTGGCAGCTGAGGGCAGGAATGAAGGAGCTCAGCAGCTCCCCGGGAGGGCACACCCTTTAGGGGCTTCCTTACCTCTCTGCCCCTTCCCGCCCTAGGCAAAATCCATCTTGCAAGGCTTCAACCTGCATATTTTTTTCACTGTCTCTTGATAAGCAAATGCAATGCTTGGAGTGACAGGGTGGAGACAGCACTTAACCAGGAGCGGCGGGATTGGGGAGCACAAAAAATTTACTGTTCTGTTCATCACTCCTCAGTGTGGTTGCAGACATGCACACATGTCCATACATCGTAAGGAAACAAGTCCCACACGTTAGTTCTCTCCCTGAATCATTCAAAGGCAGACTCCAACTGTGGCAGTAAATTACATGCAGACACATGACACAGATATATTGTTGGGCTTGGATTTTTCCACTCTGTGCATTTAATTTGACTCTACAGTGTCGCCCCAGTTTCTGCAGATTACAGAGTCCACACTCTCAATCATTTCTATTGGTCCCATAAGGAGAGAATTTTGCTTTATTTCTTTCTCGTGTGCTTACACCTGCTGTGTTTTATTGTCCTCTTTAACCCTTTCTCGGTGCTGGTGTTTTCTCTCAAGGTGCTGTGCAGACACAGGTGCTCTGGTTGTGCTGCAACAGCTCAGGCGTGTTTGAAGGCTTGCATGGGAAGGCAGGCTCAGGAGGAAGAGGAGGGGAGGCAGAGCAGTCCATGGCATTGTGTACACCATTGCCCTTCTGGTAATCCAACCCTGCGGTCTAGAAATGTGGTTTCAATTTCTCCTTTGAAATATGCAATGAGAAGTATTGCCAGTACTGTATTGCTCTTTGTCAAGACTGTAGTCTAACAGCTGGAAGAATTACGTCTTTTGACAATGGTATTTGACACTTAGTTTGCAAATTGGATTTGGATTTCAAAACCTAGAAGGAAGTAGGCTGGGGATTGGTCACCACAACAACTTCTTCATCTTCTCTTTGTTGTTTCCTCTGCTTTGCCATCCAGTTGGAAAATCATTTCAGTATCCCAAGTCTGACATTGTCTTTTCTAATGAACCTGTGGACTCGTGCAAACAACTTTCTAAGACTTCCTTTGGGTTCTCACCTGGTGGCTCCAGCAAAAAGTGACTGATCATACATGTGCCTTGACTTCTCTTTAAAAGGAGTTTTGACATGTGTGATCTTGCCTGGGTTCGATGGCTGTTGGAGCTGTAGCTCCCCACGTTCCTGGTGCTCTGCTGGAGGCGTCCACACTGCACTGTCTTCGAATCCTTGCAGATCAGAGGTCCTGGTTTGAAATTTCTATTTCTCATGTGTGTTTTCTCAAAAAACTTCAACACATTTTGCAAATTTAATTAATGCTCATCTATCTCAATGTGTGACAAATTGAGGCATAGAAAGTTCAGCTTAGGTGCTTTTGTTCAAGATGACAGGGGCTGTAACCCAGAGCAAAGCTCAGCACTTGGGAGGCTCACGCTCATATTTCTTCCATTTTACTAACGGACCACACTTTTTACCACCTCTTATCAACATCTGTGGTTGGTTCTTCCCTCCTTTTATATTTCTTTTTTCAGTAAAATCAAAGGTTTGCCAAAGGTAAAATTCATTCTTAAGCTTTTCAGCTCCATGTGAATGCTTAATGTTTTTGAAAATAAGACATTGGAAAATAGAAATGGTTCTCAGGAATTGTCACGCACCTTCAGTCACCCTTCTCAGCTTCCTGTGGGTTTTGTGGGTCCTTTAAGATTTTATAAAAAATGATCCATGCAAGTCCAGATTTCAGAGCATTACTTTCAGCATCCTATTGCATCCTATCTTGGTTATAGTGGGTTGCTGATACAAAATTAGGGGTTTTGCACCCACCGAAATCACTCTATCACTGCCCTCCACAGCTGGACATGGGAGAGAAAATATATTGAGGGTTCATGGATTGAGAGAAGTACTCAGAGAGATCACTCATCAAATACCATCAGGGGCAAAACAGACTCAGCTTGGGGATATTAATTGAATTTATTACTAACAAAATCAAAGCGGGATAATGAGAAGTAAAATCAGTCTTCAAAACACCTTCCCCACACTCCTCCCTCCTTCTTAAGCTCTCCCTTCTCCCCCTCCAGCAGCGCAGGGAGAAGGGAATGGGGGTCACAGTCAGTTTATCCCAGATTGTTCCTGCCCCTTCTCAGGGACACAAGTTGGAGTCCTTCCCCTGCACTAGTGTGGGGTCCCTCCCATGGAAGACAGTTCTCCATGACCTTCTCCAACCTGAGCCTATCCCATTGGCAAGAGTTCCCTATGAACTGCTCCAATATGGGTCACTTTTCCACGGGGTCAGTCCTTCAGGCCCAGCTCCAGTGTGGGTTCTCCATAGGGACACAGGAAAACCTGCTCCAGCATGGGCTCCTCTCTCCACAGGTCAGCAGGTCCCTTCCAGGACCCTTCCAACATGGGCCTCCCACAGGGTCACAGCCTGCTTTGGGCATCCCCCTGCACCCCTGTGGCCTTCCTGGGCTGCAGGGGCACAGCTGCCTCACCACGGGCTGCACCACAGAATCTTGGGGAATCTCCGTTCTGGCATCCGGAGCACCTTCTGCCTCTCCTTCTGCACTGCCCTGGGGCTCTGCAGAGCTGTTCCTCTCACATATTCCCACTCTGCTCTTCTCTACACACAATTACATCTGTGCAGTAACTTTTTCTTTTTCTTGAAACACCTTATCCCCGAGTCCTCACGGCCATCTCTGCTGGGCTCGGCCTTGGCCAGCAGCAGGTCCGTGCTGCAGCTGGTGGCATTGGCTCTGCAGGACATGGGAAAAGCCACCCCTGTAGCCCCACCCCTACCAAAACCTGGCCATGCAAACCCAATCCAAATATGCCAGTGTATCCAACATACAGTGGAGTATGGTTTGACATCTGCTGTCTGTGCCACCCTGTTCCAGACCCCTGGGACTGACAAGTTTGAGGGACCTGGAGCAAACTGCCGGGGGCAAGCAGAGCTTTGTATGTTGAACATAGATCTCTGAGGCTGTTGTGAGCTGGGATCCATGCTCTGGAGGATGAATAAAGGCAAAGGATGGGGAATGCCCATTCCTCAGTCATGCAGAGAGGAAGGAAATCAGTGATGAACAGAGGAAATGTGTAATGGGGTAGACTGGGGAGAAGGGAAGGTCACAGTCAGATTAAAGACAGAACCTACAGAAGCAGCTCTGGTGGTGTGAAAATTTCAAAATGGGGCTGTATGTGTTCCCATGCTCCTGGAGGATTGCTCAGATCTTCCTGGGATCCAGAATGGAATAGTCTGAGAGTTTCCTTCAGCTCAGCTTGCTGTATATCTATGCCCCACTAGGATTCATGACTTGTTCCTCTTCTTGCCAGCATTTTTTCATGGTTTAACTAAGACTGTGAATGTCCATCTTGTTACCTGTAGGTCCCCAGCCTTGGTTTGTTTCCACTGTTAGGCCTGCTGCAGTCACACGCCAGAGCTGCTATTCTCTGAGCTGTAAATTGATTGCAGCATCACTTAAACCACTGTGTGGTTTTCTTGAAAATAGCTCAGCTACTGTCATGGCTAGAAAAAGATTAGTGGTGGGAGGAGCATGAAAGCAGGATCTGAACCCTGCATTGGAAAGATGTGTGTGATAGTGGCTGTAGAGGTGCAGACTTGTCTCCTCTTTGCAGGCACAGCTTCACCCCAGGTGGTTGATGTAACCAGGAGGAAATACAGGTTTGCTTGGGTGTGTGTATAATCCCTCATTAAATTCCCCAGCTCAACTTCCCAGCATCTTACCTCTGCCTTCTCCCAGGTATATATTTTGATGAAAATCCCTCAGTCCCATACTCATGCAACATTTACTGCTGCTGCTGACTTCAGTGTTGTTCCTGTAGGACATCCCAAACCTAATCAAATATTTCCAGAGAGGGATTTAATTATAGAGCATTCTTCCCATGTTTTATGATATTAGCTAGAGTTCCCATCCAAGAACTGAAGAGCCCACATTTGTTTGATTATCCACTGCAATGTTTGTTTTTCTTCCCATCAGACAGAAATGGGCTTGTCACAGCACATGTCACTGCAGGGGTGAGAGGAGCCTGTTGGCATATCTCTCCTTGAAGGAGTTGAAGCAGTGTTAATAATCCCATCCACACTCCTGCAGACCTCCCTGGAAACCCTCTTCAAGGCCCAGTTTCCTTCTGGGTATCCAATATTCCGTCAGTGGGGAAAGAAAATGATGTCTGCAAAGGTGCTAATTGCTCATGTTTATCAAAAGTTCAAGAGTCTGAAAAAAGGTGGGGGAGCATTTACAGCTTGGAAACTTCTCCTTGCCCAGCAGCTTCTGAGAACTTGGCCAGGGTGATTTATGGCTCCGTTCACCAGCGAAAGCCTCACGCGGGGCTGGGCTTTTCTTTCAGGCAGCTGAGCGTTTAGTATAGAAATTATTAGAACTGACCGGTCTAGTATATGACTCAGGCTCTTATAATGAGCAAAACATGCAAATGGCTGTTTATAAATGACAAAAGCTGCAACAAATTAATGCTCCACAGCTTGGCTCTAGAAAAGTTAGAAAGTCAGGAGCAGAGCACTCAGGTAAAGGAGCTTAGTGGGGAGGGCTGATCTAGCTTGCATCTCAGTCCCTGTAGGTGTGGGAGAAGCATTATCCAGTCAGGCTTTGTTCAGAGAAGTCAGTGGCAGGAGGCTGATAATTGAGACACTTCGTTATCCAGGTCTGGCATAATCCAAATCCTCTTCTGGCCACACCAGCGTCTGACCAATTCCATTTGAAGGTGACAACAGCTTTGAAATTAGTTACAAAAGGAAAAGGAACACACAAAAAAGCAAAATTTACAAAATTTTTATCTCCAGGTTCCAAAGAATTTGGCTGAAGGAACTCCTGTAGGACTAACCCCTTGGTTGAGGATACAGTCCTGGACACAACTACTAAACTCTCCTTTGACTGCTGCTGGCTTAAAAGCACTCCCTATGCAAATACACAGCAGGAGGAAGTCGGTGACTTTTTGCTGCAGAAAAGGTCAGGAAAACTTTCAGTTTTATGAAAACCTTGGCCATTGAATGTTGCTGCCAAAGGCAGAAAGCAGAAATACATTTGCAAGCTTCTCAGACAAAGAAAGTATTAATAGCTTTTTTTAATACATGGAAGTGTTTTGAAGTCATCTTATTGTCATAAAAATAATATTTCGGTAGCTTATAACCCCAGAGGACTGCTGAAGGGCTTTTTATTGGTTAGTTTATCATTTCTCCAAAGGAGTGTGAAGGATGTTTGGCTGAAAGGAAAATGTTCTCACTTAGTATTTCTGAGGCAGCCAGCAGGGTAATAGACTGGGGAGTGGGGTGTTCAGGTTTGGGTAGTGGGGGTCCTCTGTTAGGAGAAGTTGGGGTTGCCCTGTTGGACTCTCCCAGCTGTGCCTGTCCCAGCTGGCTCTACAAGGGAGCAGCCGAGCCCAGCAGTGATGCTGCTGGCACCTCTGGAAACACATGTTTAAGAAAGACAAAGGAGAAGGAGGGAAAAAGAGAGCTTCTATTTTAAGAAGCAATAGTGTTCCCCAAGTTGAACCTGTCTTGCCTGTCACAGAGATTGGTCGAGGATCTGCCTGTCTTTATCTCAGTCTGTTCAGGTGGTGGCAGCCATGTGACCATTGAGGGCAATCTTTAGTATGCAGCTGTGCAAGGTCTCCCCAACTTTCCTTTCTGGGTGACCAACACATGAGAAAAAGATCAGGAGCCCAGAGAAGAATAAGCCCATGCACCAGCACAGGTTGGGGGCCAACCTGCTGGAGAACAGCTCTGGGAGAAGACCCTGAGGGCCCTGGGGGACACCCAGCTCTCCCTGCCCAGCCGTGTGTCCTGGGGGCCAAGGAGGCCAATGGCATTCTGGGGGGATCAGGAAGAGCATTGGAGCAGGGCAGGGAGGGGATCCTGCCCCTGTGCCCAGCCCTGGGGAGGCACATCTGCAGGGCTGGGCCCAGCTCTGGCTCCTCAGCACAGCTGGGACAGAGGATGGATCACAGTGGCTCATCTGGTCCCACCTCCCTGCTCCAGCAGGGCCAGCCCAGAGCACATGGCACACGATTGTGTTCACACAGCTCTGGAATACCCCCATTGAGGAGACCCCACACCCTCTCTGGTCTCTGTTCAGGGCTCAGTCACTGCCCAGCAAAGAAGTTCTTCCTCCTGTCCAGCTGGAACTTCCTGGGCATCAGTTCCTGCCCGTTCCTCCTGTGCCATTGCTGGGCCCCCCCGAGCAGAGCCTGCTCCATCCTCTGCCCCCTCCCTGCAGCCCCTGACACACCCTGGGGAGGGCCCCTCTCAGTGTTTGCTCTGGAGGCTCAACAGCCCCAGCTCCCTCAGCCTTTCCTGCTCCCAGAGACGCTCCATCCCTTGGGCATCTCCGCAGCCTGCGCTGGCCCCGCTGCAGGAGCTCCCTGTCCCTGCTGTGCTGAGGAGCCAGAGCTGGGCCCAGCCCTGCAGATGTGTGTGTTTTAAGCTGGCTTTCATCTCTTTTGTATATAAAGCTCTAGAGGGCTCTTTCAGGAGTTTGTTTCAGTATTTCCTCAATTTAAGCTGGTGCAGACTCCTTGTTCCTGATTCCCCAGGCTGTGGTGTGGTTTTTATCAAGAGGTAAAAGCCAACTGAACTGGCCTAGGTCAGAGCATCAGACAGGCTTGAGAGGTTTGGTAGACACCATGCAGAGGGAAACTATGGATTATTTGAGACCAGCTGGGACCAGGTTTGTGTCTCAGAACCCTCATTCTCTGTGCTTAATTCCTCTTCTGCTCCCTGCAAATGCTGTTGGAATGCAGGTCCTTCCCCGAGGATGGGTATGTTGGTCTGGCCAAGGGAAAGCAGTGATTGTCTCTGTACAAAAATTTCATCAAAAACTTAGAAACATTAATACTAGTCATGCTCAGAACTAATTTCAAAAATTCTTGCGTTAAGAAAGATTTCACTGGGGACCACTTGTGCTAAGCATCCATCTGACAGTCCAACCGGGAGTCAAAGGGTAATGCTAAATTTGCTGTCTTCTGACACAAAACTGAGTTCTCCTTAGGTGTAAATGGAGAAGAGCCACAGAATTGAGAGATGGAACATACTGTTGGGCTACCTGTCCAACCCCTGCCAGCAAGGCACTTTTCCTAAAGTATTTTTCTGGGAATACTAATGAGTGTAGTTATAAACCCATTGCAATGGTAGGACTGTGCTGCTCTCCCAGGGGAGGCTATTCCTGAGTCTAATTTGAGTTTTACTCTCAGGTAACTTTCCCTGTCTTGGAGCTTTCACTGTCACTTTTATTAATGAGTTTTTTATTTTAGTGCTTCAATACTTGTCTGAATTTCACTGATTCCCACATCTGAGGACCGCTGGGAACCACAGCCTTGTAGCTTGGCCCATTCCTGACACTGTTGTATCCATTTCTGCACACTTCTTAGGTTTTGTGTGAGAAAAACCTGTGTTTGCAGCTAAGGCAAGACATCTTTTGAATTCCCTGAATAAGAACTGGAAAAAGACTTTGGTGCTTGAGCTCAGAGGTGCTCTGACTCGTTCTGGTACCCAGCCTTTAGCTTCTGTGGGGACCAGCAAGTCCTGCCAGCAAGGCATTCCTGCTCAGGTGGGCAGTCAGCATCACACTGCCTGGAAACCTCTCTTTGAGCCAGGCTTTCCTGTTTTATTTGGCATACAGGAAGAGGGGTTACCTGGGTACCCTGTCTCCAACAAAATCCCAGAATATGCTGAGTTGGAAGGGACACACAAGGATCATCCAGTCCATCTCCTGGCCCTGCACAGGCCCATCCCCAAGAGTCACCCCCTGTGCCCCAGAGGATCATCCAAACCCTCCTGGAGCTCTGGCAGCCTTGGGGCTGTGCCCACTGCCCTGGGGAGCCTGGTCGGAGCCCAACCACCCTCTGGGGGAAGAACCTTTTCCTGAGATCCAACCTGAGCCTGCCCTGACACAGCTCCAGGCCATTCCCTGGGTGCTGTCCCTGGTCACCAGGGGGATCAGTGCTTCCCCTCTTACACCTTTAGTGCATTAATTTTCCTTGCCCTTTATGCTTTTTATTTTCCTGATATGCTCAATGCCCTTGTGCTGAGGTCTGTAGTGCTTGAGGAACAGGGCATTTGGGACTTCCTCCATTCCCACTGAGCTGTATGGAAGCCGGATCTATGTCAGGGTAGGTCCAGACCTGTGTGCTCCAGCATCCTTGTCCCAGCCAGCCATGGATGTCAGCATTATTGATGGCGTGAGGCACAAAGCAGAGTCCAAGTGCAGAAGCAGAGCGAGGTCCAGCTCCGAAGTCCAGCGTGCCGTGCCAATGGACTGCAGAGCTCCGGCCGTGAGCACACAGTGCTGGCAGGACAACAGCAGGGAGAAAAACAGTCCCTGAGCAGTAAATATGGGCAAAGCTGTTGATATAATGGAAAAATACAGATGCATCTGTATTGGAGTGTAAGACCTCTCTGCTAGAGCTGTTCTGACTCCCCCATTTCCTGTCAGCGTGGCTTTCCTAGAAATGCATCCAGTGTCTTCAGTACAGGACTCAACTGGGGCCTCTGGCTGTGCTGCTGTTCCCTCACCTGCTTGGATGCCCGTTTATTCCTGGAACTACAGCATCCAGAAAATAGCATTTTACAGAGCTCTTGCTAAATTCTGTGGTTGAAAAGCCACACAAAATGAGCTATAGAGTGAGTGTGGGGAGGTACTCACTGCTTTCAGTGTACCTTTAATAAATAGAGTCATTTGGGATACAGCTCTGCAGAATGATCTTCTCTATGTTATTTGTCTTTTTATGTAACATGAATTCTCAGTATAGAGCAGAGCTGGTGCATGTTTCTAACACAGCTCTTATGCAAAATACTAGTCTTTAAATATGACTAAAACCTTCACTTTGGCAAATTTTCCTAGTCTAACAAAATATTTTGGAGGTTTTTTTTAATGTTAATAGGGCTAAAGTACTTCCAATCTTATAAGAATTTTTTAAAAACTTTTTTGTTTTCTTTCAACTGGAACTTCTGGTAAATAAAAACTGTGTACTTGCAAGAGCACTCTGTTGTTGAAAATGATCAACTATTTCAAAGTATCTTCAGTCCTTTTACACTTCTTCCTTTGACCTCTGAAGACTTTGGCTGATTCCAGTCAAGCTGGAAAGAGGAGTAGAAGTTGTGGAGGGAACTACCAGGTTCATCAAAACAGGTTCCACCTCAGAGAGCCCGGGAGGAGCAGAGGGAGCAGGAGCAGTAATAGGGCTGTGGATGCTGCTGTGGTGTGGCACAGTGGTGGGCTTGGGAGAAAAGTGTCCTGAACTGAGTCATCCCTTTATCTCTGCCTTTCCCTTCTTGGATTTCTTCTTGATCTAGGTTGAAATATAGGGAAAGCTTTTCTGGCCAAAGACATGTTTTTCAGTGCTTTGCACAGTTTCCCACATTTCCGATTTCACACAACTGTTACAATAAATAACAGCTGTACAGACCCCTCACCTGAGCCATTCTCCTCTGGCAGGGATTTTCTTGGATTTTTTGCTGGTTTTCTTGTTACTACTGGTAATTCCAAAAGATTCTTCCCCAGAATTGCTGTAATCACTGAAAATGATGGATCTGTCCTTTTCAGTATTCCTTTCCCAGCTCCTTTCTGAACCCTTCTCTCTGTTCTGCTGGTAACACTCATCTATAGGCAACTTTCTTTACATTTTGGCAAACACTGGGAATTTCAGCAGCAATAAATTTAAATGGATAGAATTAAGAAAGAAGACAGCTTTTTGGAACAGAGAGCAAGACTTTTTTTGGTGTTTTTTTTTTTTCTTTTCTTTTTGTGGTTTTTTTTTTTTTTTTCTAGATATATCATCTGTGAACACTCACCTGGGATTGCTTTCATACAGAAAAAAAATCTCATGTTCCAAATTTGTATAGATTGTACCTGGAATTGAAAGTAGATTTCTGCCCTATCTGTATTTCTCACTCGTCCGTCCCTGAAAGGAGCACCCAAGATCAAACTTTGACTTGTCATATATTTATTTCCCTGGGCTTTTGTTTGCAATTAACACAATATTTAGCACTTTGTTTACAATAAACTCTTGGAATACGCATGAAATAACTATTTCTTGCTTTTGCCTAATGATCAGAAAGGCAGCACTTGTGGGTACTGCTGGCATAGATCTGCTTTTTGGGTTTCCACTCCTTTGTGCCAGCTGAAGGGGTGCCCTGAGTGATCCCTGCTGTGCCCCAGGCTGGGATGCTGCCTTTTGTGTCTTGACCTTCCTTCAGATGATCCTTCTTAGCAGTGACACTGTCCCTGTCCCTGGGCACCAGGCAAGGAAATATGCTGTGGGCAGCTTTCTAATCCCCCAGCAAAGCTGGGAACAGCACCTACTGTATCAACCAGCTCATGCTCCTGCCACGGCTCCCTCCAGGCTCTGCTCTCATTCACTTTCCAGCACTGCCAATGATAGGTCACTCTAGCTCCCTGGGGAGTCCCTTCCCTGCTCCAGCAGGTCTTACCAGGAGGAATATTTTCCAGATGTGCAGCCTGAGCTGGCCCCCACTTTGGTCCAAGCTGTGCCCATTGGCTCTGAGTGTGGTTTTCACATAGGATGTGTTTCAGCAAAAGTGCTGCAGCCTGATAGGACCAAAGGAAATATTTTCACTGGTTCTGAAAAGTAATGATGGCTGAAGAAAACAAAAATGCAAAACAAGCCTTGGAAGGAATTGCTGTCCATTAGGAGCTGGAAGCATTTGGAGACTGGCTCTTCTTCCTGTACAGAAACTCCACTCATCTGGCCCCTAAATCCGATGAGAAAGCAGAAACCTTCTGTGTGCACTGCAGCAACTCAGGGCATCCTCTGGTGTCTGTGCTGGCTTTTCATCCTGTGCACAACCGGATCTTCAGGAGGAGAGCCAGGGTAGCTGACTGATGCCAGCTGAGCTCTGCTGACTTGCAGCAGGGTCCTTTCAGCACTGTCAGAGTCTGGTAGTGCTCCTCACCTGCCTATGGGAAGACCAGGTGGTCTCTAGAGACCTACAGACCAAGTGCCCTTGTGAATCTGATATATTGTCCTGGTTTCATGCCATGCTTGCCAAGGCAGTACTCAGGTATGGTCCAGAGGTGCAGTGCGGTGATCGTTGTTATCTACATGTGACACTTCCACAATGCCTTTTTTTTCCTGGACTGTGGGACACTGTGTGTTGTCCCCAGGGTGGGCTGCTCTGGGGATTGGAGAGATGGAGTAGGATGACTAGGACTGGGAGATGGAGCTGAAGGTTCCTGCCCCAGTGTCTCTCTCTTTGTCTACTGGTTCCCCTTTTGCTTCCCTGAAAAAGCAAATCAGAACCTCACCCACTACAGCAGCCTTTTAGGGCTGGATATACCTATTCTTCTGTATTTAGGGGTCAAATGTAAAATGAGATGATGTTCTGATTTTGCTGGGAAATCTTCTGACCAGTTTCACCTTTCCAGAGGACTGTCATGTGCCAATGGGGACACTGGAAGTTCATGGGCAAAAGAGCTATGAGAACAATGACTCTGTGCTGAACATGGGGTAGCAAATGGAGGAGCAGTTGCACAACCTTGTTGTCGTTACCATGAGTTGGCACCCAAGAGGGTGGGTTGAGGAGCACTGAGCTTTTTGTCTCTCAAGGAAGCCTGTTGCTTCGTTTGATCTTGTTTTCATCCAAGATGATATTCGATCCCATCAGCATATTTAATGAAACATTACCCTAAAGAGTTGTATTTATATATTTCTTCATCTGAGGATACTGAATTTGTACTTCACAAGAAGAAAACGGTTGTTTGTTTTTTTGGTATTAATCTGCCTAAAAATTACCCTCTGAAGAAGAGCAAAATGTGTGCTGGAATGGAAGGAAGGAGGGAGCTGTGATGCAATACCCAGAGCTCCTCATGGGCTCTGCAGGCTGCGTCTGCAAACAGCAGCAGCGAAAACAACAGCCCAGCTCTTTTTGTGATATGTGAAGTGCAATTATGAGGTGAAATATGAAGCTGGTATCTTAATATCTTAACGATACTGAATTTATTTTCAAAGTTAAACTGTGCAGAATGAATCATTTATCAGTGGGCCATATGGAAAGGCACTTATCTAAACCCCCTTCTTAGTCCCAGGTGTGCTTGTCTGGCAAGAGCAAATCACACACAGCATTTGGAAGAGAACTGAAATTCCAGATGCGCAATTTGAAAAGATGCATTTGCAAAAAAAATAAAATACGGCCAAATTCTGGAATATGTTATTTTTCTGCATCTTCAGTGAACTTACGGAAAATTCCCCCCTTCCATAGGGGTAACAGCCCCAAAATACAGTTCAAGGGATGTCTTTTTTTACTGTGTTACTCCAGTTTTATGCCAGCATTGATTTCTGAGGAGTAAGGCTGTCATGGGGATGGGAACTAGACCAAAGGTGTCTAATGCCTAAGTGCTTTCCTTATGTCCTATTGATAAATAGACACTGTAAGACAGCAGGGAAAGGAAGTGTTTGTACTGATGTTGTTGCTGATAGATGCAAGGGTGCAAGGGTGCTCCACATGTGCAGCTTCTGGAGGGCCCTGTCATGAGAAAGGTGCAGCACCTTTGAAGAGGTTCTGCCAGAGAGTGCTTGCAGCAAAGCAAACCTTACTGCTGTCTTTGGGAAAGCCAGGACTACCAAGCCAAGAGATCAGGTCTGTCTTCAGTTCTTCGCTGTCTTGTTAAAATAATAATCACAGAGGTGAGTTAAGTAAAGTAGGATTAAAAAAATCTTGAAAATCACTTCAAAAATGTCAAGAAATTATTTAGAAATAACTCCTCTCCACCAGGAACTGCAGTTTTGGTGGAGACTGAGGTTTTCCCTGTGCACAGATCCATTGCAATACTGCCTTTACTAAACATTTTGGTTTATAGCACCAACTTGATGTGGTTTAATCAGAAAACTTGGGAGAAGATGCTTAGCACTTCCAAAGAGCAAGCCCGGAGCAGCATTTGGAAGGACAAGAGAAAAACCTGGTCAGATATTGTGACTGAGAGCTGCAGAGTGTACTCCAGCCGTGGAAGGAATATTTGCTCTCAGATGCTGAGCAGAGCTCCCAAATTGATTGCACAGTGACTGCTGTCAGTCAGAGATGATGTTAAATCTCAGATCTGGCAGCAGAAGGAATCAAAGCCAGTAAATGGAACAGGAACAGTGGCTTTATCTGCGTGCAATTTGGTGCAACAGAAGCACATCACTAGATAAAAACAGTTGGTGTTCAGGATTCTAAGCATCCACTAAATGTATTTGGGGATTAATTTAGCCTGGGATTAGTCTGGCTTCTGCCAAGAAGGAAGGAATAAGTTGCCCAGAGAAGCTGTGGATTCCCTATCCCTGGACGTGTTCAGGGACAGGTTGGGTGGGGTTTGGAGCAACCTGGTCTGAAGTGGAAGGTATCCCTGCCCATGGCAAGGGGGTGGAACAAGATGATATTTCAGGTTCTTTCCAACTCAACCCATTCTGAGATTCTGTGATTTGCTTCAAAGCTGGACTGTTGCTCTGAACTGAAAAACTCTGGTTGTTATCACTATAGTGGGACAAGGTTCTGTGCTCATGTAGAGCAATTTCTAGAGTGGAACTCAACAGATGCAGGTTTTGTCTTTCATTTGGATGCTGGATTACTATATGACTTCAGGGCAGTTAAGCAACACAAAGCCTTTTTAATTTGCCCCTCAGAAAGCTTTTGCTCTCACTGTTGCACTGAGAGAACTGTGGTTACATGGAGGCATGTACAGTGTGTTGAAACACTTTTGATGTAATCAGTTCTGGTTTCAAGACCAGACAGGGAAAAAAAATCAGTTCTTACCTTTGTTAAATGAATATTAATTAAAAATATTCAAAGGAATGCATAGTAGGATAAAATAATTAATACCCAAGGCTTGTGACCGTGATCAGGAATGGTACTGTGAGGAGTCTTTTACAGAAGTGTCTGACTTGGTGGGTTGTTAGAGTTTGATGCTGGTGACTGTGGAGTGGCATAAACCAAAGTGAGAGGACGTCAGTGGAGGAGGATGTTGTCACCAATTGCAAGCTGGTGTCTACAGCTGCAAATAGGCTTCAGCATCCTGCCCTGGAGACAAAGCTGCTTGGTCACTGTCAGAGACCACACACAGCCAGATTGCATCTCTGTGCTGTTTGATTCTTCCCCATCCCTGGGCCAGTTCAGTCATCACCGAGCCGCGCAGGTGGCTGCAGTTCAAAAGGCATGAGCAAATTCCTGCAAAAAGTCTGAGGAGTAACTTGTATCTTGAGATGCTCTGGAATATCTCCAGTTGGTTCAGATGATGGGGTGGCCTCCAGGAGCCAAATACTAAGTGATTCAGAGAAGCCTCCACATCCTAATAACACTAAAATGTAATGGATATTGAATGTCTGACTGCCTTTAAGTCATTTGAAAATCCCAGTCCTGTTATATTTACGAGACCATGCTTAGTGAGGCACCAAGAAGGCTCTCCCTGATTTCCCTCCCGTCCAGAGTAGCAATATTCATACAGGACCGTGTTCAAGAGATCAAGCTTTGCTCTTAGCAGAGCTTGTGAGTTTTGGCACAATGCAAAACTAATTTTGATTTAAAATCCAGCTGGTTTACCTGAGTGAGGATGCCCAGTGACACAGAGTCACAGGGCAGGGGGTGCTGGTTTGCAGGGCTTTGCCACACGCTGCGAGAGGTGGCCATGGCCAATGTGGAGTGGAAGTGATGCTGTCAGCTGTGATGATGATCCCCTTCACAGCAATGAGATGACACCTGTCTAGTTTAAGGAGGAGAGGTAGCTGTGTTGTAGTTAGATAATCTCTACCAAAAGAGGGGAAGTGGAATGGAGATCCCCCATGTCCTCCACAGATCAAGGGCTGCTCATTTTTGTCACCATGTCTCAGTGCCCAGATGGGCCTGATTGCTGTTGCATTTTAAGTTTCCTTTCCCCAGTTTTGAAAAAAAATATTCCTTTTCTAAGCCAGTTTAGAAATCCTTCACTTTTTCTCTTTGTTTGGTTTTTTTGTTTCTTACACATAGTGTAGCCTGGAGACTGCAAGTGACTGATTCCCAAAGAAAAATATCTCTGTTGCCCAGGCTCATAATTTATAGAATGGCTTTTCTGACCAGTTGTGTTTTCCATTTAATATATTTTCTGTTTTTCAAATCTGCTCCTTCAAAGCGGAAATGCAGCGTTTCTGGGAGCTGCAGAGGGGAACGCTGCTGAGAGCCCAATTTAAAGGTCAGGGGCCTGGGGGCCGGGGCGTTCCTTTGCTTTCTGCTCTGAAATAGGCTGAAGGCAAAGGTGAGGAAAGAAAGGAGAGCTAAATGCCGAAAGATCATAAACAGTCCTGTATGTGGAATCCCAGGTCTCACGCTGTCCATCACCATGGTGGGCTCATGAATGTTTACTCCAAATGGTTCTGATCTGCCATTTGCCAAAAATCATCTGTTCTCGTGTACAAAAACAAATGAAGTCAGCCTTGCCATTTCCCTGCAGTGCTTTCTCTTGGAATAAGCCAGCAGTGGGGCAGGTGGCCAGCTGACATCCCATGGCACGGGCTCTTCAGACCCACATGGCCACATATTACATGAATCATGCCAGGCTGTGGGTCGGGTGCTGTGCTGTGTCCTGACACTCGATGCCTCATGTGGAAGGAGCAGTCAGGAGGGTTGTGAGGCACTGTATGACAGCCTGTAACCTGAGCCATGGCTCATCTCCTCTCCATGCCTGAGGCATGGAACAGGTGAAGTGCAAGACAAAACTGTTGCTGTTCTGAAACTTGCTACTTTGGATGTCATGAATGCCCAAGTGGAGTTACTGGCTGAGGGCACTTGATGTGTTCAGCTGCAGAAGAGGAGACTGAGGGGAGACCTCACTGCAGTTCCAACTCCCTGGGCAGGGGCAGAGGAGGGGCAGGACTGAGCTCTGCTCTGGGGGGACCAGGGACAGCACCCAGGGAATGGCCTGGAGCTGTGTCAGGGCAGGGGCAGGTTGGATCTCAGGAAAAGGTTCTTCCCCCAGAGGGTGGTTGGGCACTGACCAGGCTCCCCAGGGCAGTGGGCACAGCCCCAAGGCTGCCAGAGCTCCAGGAGGGTTTGGATGATCCTCTGGGGCACAGGGTGGGACTCTTGGGGATGGGCCTGTGCAGGACTAGGGGTTGGACTGGATGATCCTTGTGGGTCCCTTCCAGCTCAGCATATTCTGGGATTCTGTGATAAATGTAGATGTACTTGACAAGGGATGTAAAACTCAAGGAATTCTCTTTGTTTATATGGCCTATCTTATTTTGACACCTCTTTTACATGCACTAACTCCATCTCAGCCAGATCCAATACACAAAGCTTTGTGTGAATTTTCTTAATTAAGCTAAAGCCATCTGACCCTGTCAGGTTGTCCACACAGGATTGAAGCCATGTTGCAAGAGAGGGCACGTGCTGCCAGACTTGACTGTACTCTGTGGGAAAGTTCATGGTCCCTTGGAAGGCTTAATGTGTGTGCAGGAACTCCAGAGTCACCAAGCCTGCAGGACAGAAGCCCTGGAGACATGACTGCAGGCAGGGTGTGCATTCAGATGACGTTCTTGACGTGGTGGTGGTGTAACAGCCAAGGCAGCATTTCTTGTTGGAGCTATAGCTATGGATCTGCTTCTTTTTATCCTTCCTTAAAAGCATAATCAAGGCTCAGGGCTCAGAATGAGTTGGGATAAGAGGGAGTGGAGCTGGAAAACCATCTTCCCAGTAAAGGCAGGAGGTTTCTTGGAGTCTTCAGAGTCTCCAGACCCTCCAGATCTCCAGAGTTCCCCCTTAGTACAGGGGCTGTTAATCCCGTTCTGCACTAAATGCTTGCAATTAATAAACCTCTTATGTGCTTGGTAAATAGAACTGATAAACAAATTAATATTTTTTTTCCTGTATGAAAAATGTAGAAGAAAAGGGTTTTTTCAGTCATTAAAGTTATGTTTTTTTTATAAAGGAAAATGTTTCATTGTGATTAAATTAACATTTTCACAGAAAAAAATTACATTTGAATATTTAAGATACAGTTGTACCTGCCACCTGAGAGGTATTCTGTAACATGATACTGTTTTTCTATTGAGAGCAACTGCTAACTCCTGAATCATAGAAACTTCAGAGCCAGTTCTTGTTGAAAAAAACATTGTAAACAGCTGACACCCATCATAGAATCACAGAATGGTTTGGATTGGAAGGGAACTTAAAGATACCTGGTTGCATCACCCTGCCATGGGCAGGGACACCTTCTGCTAGACCACGTTGCTCCAATCTGGCCTTGGATACTTCCAGGGGCAGCCACAGCTTCTCTGGGCAACCTGTGCCAGGGCCTCACCACCCTCACAGCCAAAAACGACTTCCCAATATCCCATCTAACCCTGCTCTCTGGCAGTTTGAAGCCATTCCCCCTTGTCCTGGCACTACAGGGCCTTACAAATTGTCTCTCTCCATCTTTCCTGTTGGCTCCTTCAGGCACTGGAAGGCAACAGTTAGATCACCCCAAAGCTTCCCTTCTCCAGGCTGAACAACCCCAATTCTCCAACCTTTCCTCCCAGCAGAGCTGCTCCATCCCTCTGATCATCTTGGTGCCTCCTCTGGACTCTCTCCAGCAGCTCCATGTCCTTGCTGTGCTGTTCCCAGGGCTGGAGGCAGCTCTGCAGGGGAGTCTCACCTGAGGGGGCAGAGGGGCAGAATCCCCCCTGCCCTGCTGCCCACGCTGGGGGATCAGCCCAGGGCACGGGGGGTTTCTGAGCTGGGTCATGTCCACCAGCACCCCCAAGTCCTTCTCCCCAGGGCTGCTCTCCACTCAGCCTGCATTTGTGCTTGGGATTGCCCAAGACATTGCTCCTCCCAGTATGGCTCCATGGCAGAACTTTAGGATTTTCTATGCCTTGGCTCCATAAGCACTGTCCAGGGCTGACTACGCAGGAACATATAAAGTGCCTGGGATGGGAGTTTCACGCTGTTCTCAAGGCCATATACAGAGATTAATTTCTGAACAGAGACAAATACATGGGATTCATCCCCTTCCATGTTTATCAGTAATTTGCTTTTTATTAATTTTTTGGGACAGAGCTGCAACGCTGGCAAAGCCAGCCTCTGGCTGCCAGCCACGAGAGCCCAGGCTGCAGAGCTTGTGACAGATGAAATGCAGCAAAGGGAAAAGAGCAAAACACAACATTTTTATTCTGATTTCTTCTAATGGCCTCTGAGCTTTCAAGACCTAATTTATTTTTTTTCTTCTCTTTAAAATTTTCCTTTACAGCAATGAAGAATGGGAATATGTATGTTGGGAAAAAAGGAAAAAGTAAGAGAGACATTTGTTGATAAACAAATGAATCCAGGAAATGGGGATTTAAGCTGTAATTTTAATGAAGTTGCGTTTACTGTACTTTGTGAAAATACTCCCTTTATAAATTCGTATTAAATAAACAGCACAAACCACCCACTTTTAAGGGCCCTTTACACAGTCAGTCAACTATTAAAAAGGGCTTAGGGCAAATGAAGACTAGTCTCACTCCATAATTTTTTGACTGATCATTCCTGACAGCTGTGTGGGAATCTCTGGGCAAGAAAAGATCAAATGCTACAGGAGCTGGGCCAGAACTGTGACTAAAGCTTGGTTTAGCAAGTTCAAGGGATTTCAGTCGCACAGCCACCCAAGATAGAGGTGGAACTGTTTCAGAGGGCTCAAGGAATCACTTACTGGGCCTGACCATGTCTGAGTTTCCTACCCAGGAGGTCTATTAGACACTGAAATGGTTTTTCCAAGTAAAAGGTAGCTGAAGCACTAGGGCTTGAATTATTCCAAACTAGACAGGATCAGGCTCTGGTGAGAACATGGCACCAGGAATAATTCTGTCAAGAGCCAAAAGAATGAATGACCTAACAGGTCTCTTTTCCACTTCAGATTTCCAGCACATGAAACGCAGTACTGTGGCTTCTGCTGCTCACAGCACTGTGATCGTGTGCTACGAGACCCGAAAAAAGACCCTGGTAAGACTGGTTTATAATCAGGTCTCCAACTCTGCAGCAGTACTAGAGTCAAACAGCATAATGGTGGCTTATTATTATTTCTTTGTCTAAGTTGTTTAATTGAGATCAAAGCCTCATTGCAATGAGCACCGTGCCACTGCACACTGGGAGACTGCCTGACTCATGCAAATGGCAGAGGGAAAGGAGAGAAAAAAATGACTTCTCATGCAATATATTAATTACAGAATCACAGAATCACAGAATATGCTGGGTTGGAAGGGACCCACAAGGGTCATCCAGTCCTACTCCTGGCCCTGCATAGGCCCATCCCCAAGAGTCCCCCCCTGTGCCCCAGAGGATCATCCAAACCCTCCTGGAGCTCTGGCAGCCTTGGGGCTGTGCCCACTGCCCTGGGGAGCCTGGTCAGTGCCCAACCACCCTCTGGGGGAAGAACCTTTTCCTGAGATCCAACCTGACCCTGCCCTGACACAGCTCCAGGCCATTCCCTGGGTGCTGTCCCTGGTCACACAGAGCAGAGCTCAGTCCTGCCCCTCCTCTGCCCCTGCCCAGGCAGTTGGAGCTGCAGTGAGCTCTCCCCTCAGTCTCCTCCGGCCACTGGGAACCCTGAGAGAGAATCAAAGGCTTGTGAAACTATCTACCTCCTCTATCACCCCAAGTCACCTCTCACTGCACCAGCCCTTACCAGCAGAAGGGCATCCAGGCTCTTTCCAGGCCCTAGAGAGGAGTTTTAGTGCCCTAAGCTTGGAGCAGCCGCATCCACACAGAGCTGCTGAGTACATCTACTGTACATACTGGCCTTTTTTAGGAACAATATCTTTCCGAAGTGTTATATTTTAATGAACAATGGACTTGATGACATTTCGCAATGGCTTTCCAGTGGCCCTTTCTGCCACACACGTGAATGTAAGACCTGATTACTTGATACACCGTGTGTGTTGTATGTTCCCATAAGGAAACTGCCTCCATAGGATCTGCATAGTTCCACCAAGACGGGTTTCATATGTCAGCACGAGTGCTAGCATGTGCTCTGACAGCCCCTAGTTTCCTTTTCCCAACGCCATGGGAGGACCAACAGCCCCCAAGGGCCCCAGCAGCCTTTTCTGTGCACCCCAACAGCACCCACCACCCAGCTGCCACCCAGAGCTGACCTACTGGTACAGGTGAGCCCAGCTAAAGATGTGCATCCCAAACAGCATACAGATAATAGCAAGTGATTTCTAGCTACAAATAAACACCAACTACCTCCTAACTGGAAAAGAGAGCTGGTAATAATTAAAATGAGTCTGCAGTAAGCCTGTGAAGTGCTTAGTGCATTCCAAGTGCATCATGGACATCATCCTTAGCACTGTTACCACTCTTTGATCATAGCTGTGCAAATAACCAGGGTATTGCAGTCCAGTCATCGTTCTTAAGGGCTTTTCAGTGTTGAAACCAACCTTTTGTTGTTTTTTAAGAAGGCAGGCAAATTTCTAGATACGTACCTATCGGGCAAAAAATGATAGGCAAATTCTAACGCTTAAAAGAAAGCTGAAAACAAGATTAAACATATATAATATACAAACAATGTTTTTCCACCCACTCTCGGATGAAAGCTTAAAACTTTTCTAAAACTTCTTACCACACAGATACTCCATGTATCAACAAATAGGTTTGTTGACATCAAAGAGCTGTAAAGATTTGAAACATCTCAGAACCTGTGGGTAATAATTACACACCGAAAGCATTCACCCACGTTTACAGATAGGAAAATTAAGATATATAGGGCCATACACTTCCTCATTTACTATATCAAATGGAATTACAGGAGCAATGAATCTGGCTCAGAGAAGTTCAAATTATTTGCTTAAGGTCACAGAAAAAGATCAAGGACAGAGCCAGAACAGGAACTCAGGAGTTTCCCGTCCTATTTGTAATCCACTTGATCATACTGACTTTGTAATTTGTCAGAGGGGTGAATGCTCAGTGCTCCTGTGAGTACTCAGAAAAACCTTCTGACATGTATTTCCTTTGAAGGAGCTGATCCTACCACAGACCAGACTCCAGGCTCAGTAGACTCACAGTCCCAGCAGGTACAGTTGACTCCATTCTGGGCTTGTGTGCAAGTAAAACTCCCTGTTCTCTCCAAAACTGACACGACTTCTAAGCCTCTTCTTCAGGTCTTGGCACTTTCTTATTCAAGAATACACCTTCTCCAAAAATTACATGCGAATGAACGTTCTAGGTTCAAAATTAACTGCCCAGCAAAGTGGCACTAACGATCAGAACCCAATCAGCCAATGCCCACAAAATGAATGTCTCAGCCTCGGCAGCTGTATTCCGTGTCTGATGATGCCCTAATTACAAATGCTGAATATTCAAGCGCTTTTTCCTGGCAATAAAACCTTGACACAAGCTTTGGAAATCTACTGTACTTGTGAGAAAAGTGAGGTAAGAATATGTTTCCATTTACTCTCTGAAAGAAAACAAAAACAAATGACCTGCTACTGAATGTCCTTTTTATTCAGAAAAATAAATCAGTGGCAGTCGGTCTAATTTATGTTTCGCTAGCTTTTCCTTGAGATTATTTAAAAGAAAAAAAATGGCTGTTTCTATGGTTAGCTGGGAGAACATGAAGGATTTTCTGGTCCTGTTTGTTCTTGTTAGGGGCCATAAATTTCTACCTGCTGAGTTCCAGTCACTGCAAACTTTCAAATGTCAATGATATTTCATAAATTAAATTTTATAAGAATATAGCAAAGTATTAGTAACAATTTTATGTGAGAAAAGAAGGAGCAGGGCAGTAACTTCATCTATTAAATCAATAGGCTTCAGTTTCCTTTTTCAATTAAATCAATGCCAGAATTATCTTTTCCTCTCTTTAAGAAAATTGAAAGGAAACATAAAAAAACTGAAGGAGGGGATAGGAAAAAAAATAAAAGTACATTCAGCTTCTGATGCATTGTGAAGAATAAATGGATACTGAGAGTGTATCAGCAGGGTGCAAGTGCCTTTCCACGGGAAATTTTGAGGAGCAAAATGCAGCAGGTGATGATCCTCCTGCAGGTCATGGGGAAAGCAACTGCAGCCTGAGTCAGAGCAAGAGAAGGAAGAGATCTCATTTGTCAAGGTAAAATCACATTCCAAACAAATAAAATAGAAATTATACAGAAAATTAAGCAGCTTCTCCACCATGATAGATAGTGACAGGAAAAAGGGGAACAGCTTCAAACTAAAAGAGACGAGATTTAGATGAGATATATGGAAGAAATTGCTCCCTGTGAGGGTGGGGAGGCCCTGGCACAGGTTGTCCAGAGAAGCTGTGGCTGCCCCTGGATCCCTGGAAGTGTCCAAGGCCAGGTTGGATGGGGCTTGGAGCAACCTGGGCTAGTGGAAGGTGTCCCTGCCTGTGGCAGAGAGGTGGACCGAGGTGAGCTTCAAGGTTCCTTCCAAGCCAAACCATTCTGTGTTTCTGTGATTATGCAGGAAATGCATCCCAGACAGGTCTGACGTGAGCCCCTCGCTCTCAAGGAGCTCTCAGCTGGAAGACAACCACACATGTGGGACACACATAATTGTTACCCAAGAGAAAGCTCCAAGCAACACAAGGCCTCTGGAAAGGCAGGTAACTCAGGCAATAGCCGACAGCAGTTCCTTACTCTTCACCAAAGCTGTGGCTCTCTTTCAGCAGGGAAAATTGGCCCTGACCATGAGCAGACAGGCGGCTGTGCAGGCCACCTACAGATCAGAGACACAACACAACAGACACTCGGTCCTAACATTGCTAACAGGAATTTCCTCATCACTTCAGGGCTCGGGGGCTGTGTTTTGTATCAAACCCCCATGATTTCCCCCACAGTGACCTCACAGAGGTCAGCAAGCAGCGGGTGGCTGCCGGCAGCGGGGACCAGCAAGGCTGAGCAGACTCATTAGGACACTGGAGTCTGACCAGAAGACTTGTCTCTCCTTGCAATGTAAGGGGAGACAGAGACATGCAGCACAAGGCTCTAATGGGAATAAAATACCATTATCCAGTGCTCCAGAGGGCTTGTTTAAGCACACTGTGTTACTGTAAGTCTGCAGCTTCCTCGTGAGGGGTAGGGGAAGGTGACCAGGGACAGCACCCAGGGAATGGCTGAAGCTGTGTCAGGGCAGGGTCAGGTTGGATTTCAGGAAAAGGTTCTTCCCCCAGAGGGTGGTTGGGCACTGACCAGGCTCCCCAGGGCAGTGGGCACAGCCCCAAGGCTGCCAGAGCTCCAGGAGGGTTTGGACAACAATGCTCAGAGGGACAGGGTGGGATTGTTGTAGTGTCCTGGGTAGGGCCAGGAGTTGGACTGGATGGGATCCTCGTGGATCCCTTTCAGCTCAGGATATTCCCTGATTCTGTGAAATAATTGTAAACATGCAACTGTTCCAGCTTCAATGTAACCAAATGCCCCATTCCTTACAGACTTTGCTGTAACCCTCTGGTTTATATTCCATGCAAAAGCTTTTTTCCCCCCACTTTTTCATCTTTCTCTTTGTCCCGACACTGTGGACACAATCAAAAAATTTCTGCAGCCAGGAAAGATTTTTTGTGACTACCTATAGCCATTTCTTTTTGACATTTTTGCACTGATAAAAGATTAGGTAGTATGAATAAAATCTTTCAGTCTGAGAGCATTTTGGTAAGAATATTTGAAGTAGAAGAATAAGTTCATTTGCAACTCTATGTGTATTTGTCTATTTGGGATTTTTTGTTTGTTTGTTTTTTTCCCCCAAGAATATAAATTAATACGTATGCAGCCACAGGAAAATAAATTCTGTGCTATGCAGCCTGCACATTTTGGTTAGTTAAAAGTGAACAGTATGAATACAGATTGCATCTTCAAACCTCTGGCTGAGGGCCATTGTCCCAGACTTCCCTGCACTGCTGTGGGATAGCATAGTTTTGCTTTTTGTTGTCACAAACATGAACAGCTCATCTGCAGTTGCAATGAATATTGTGGGACTGGATTAGGCCAAAGCTAGAATTCAGCCAGACAGAATATATATATGTACACATACATACAAACAAACCTTTCAGAAAGAAACCGGAAAATTGGGTTCTAGTGCCTCAAGAGACTCTTAGAGAGCTGGAGAAGGACTTTGGAGAAGGGCCTGGAGTGCCAGGACAAGAGGGAATGGCTTCAAACTGCCAGAGGGCAGAGTTAGATGGGATATTGGGAAGAAATTCTTGGCTGTGAGGATGGTGAGGCCCCAGCACGGGTTGCCCAGAGAAGCTGTGGCTGCCCCTGGATCCCTGGGGGTGTCCAAGGCCAGGCTGGATGGGGCTTGGAGCAACCTGGGCTAGTGGAAGGTGTCCCTGCCCATGGCAGGGGGTGGGACTGGAGGAGCTTTAAGGGCTCTTCCAATCCAAACCAGTCTGTGATTCTGAGATATTGGCTCTGTGTGTGTGGTTTTCCCTCCCTGGTAGAGCCACATCTGCACTGGAGGGGGAACATGTGCAGAGCAGGAGTGCAGCACAACCTTCCCAACTGCTTGCTCAGGAGAGGGACTGAGGGCTGTGGAATGGGACCTCTTCAAGAGAAGAGAGAGCAAAACTGTACCTGGTATTTCAGAAAGGTTCCTAATCAGAACAGCCTTTCTAAGGCTTTTACAAAATGCTTTGTGATTTGAGGTATAACACAGGCAGGCATAATTAAGTGGAAAGCAGAGCATGGTTTTTAAACGCTGCACTGAACCTGAGGGTGCAGAGATTCAGTCCTTTGCCTTTCCGAAGGCTGTCTGGGAACTCTGGAAAATTATTTCATTTCTCAGGTATTCATTTTCTCTCTCAGCCTGGATTTATCCTGGATCTTTTGGCTGATGTTCCAGTGTAGTGACATTGTTACTGTACATTGATTGCCCTGTGCTCGAGGCCCACACCTGGCATTTGGTTAAGGGGGCACAAAGTGTTGTCCCAGCCCCTCCCACCACAAATGAAAAGTTGACTTTTAGGATGATTCCTTCCAGCTAAATTCTGTGAGAGTCCCCATCAGAGCCCAAAGGAAAGCAGCAAGGCCTGTGTAGGCAACCAAATCCACCAGGGGCGTGTTATATTTCTGTCTTGAATATTTTGAATCGTTTCTTCATGCATAATGTCTATAGTGAGCCTTAAAATTATTCAGCAAAGTGTTTCTGCTATCAAATTATTTTTAAAAAGTAGCCTAATTGTAAATTGCCCAGTAGAATCTGACGAAACCACCTCTGTGCAAGAGGGCTTTACAAAGACCTTTGCAGCAATTTATCTCCAATTAAAGTTTCTGGAGCCAAGTCCTGATTTCCAACAAGGGAAGAAAAGCTGCAGCTGCGACTTCAGCAGGATGTGGGTGTTGCCTTGCACCAGGTCTCAAGTTAGCACTTTGCTTTCTGACCTTTGGAAAAAAGTCACCTGCTGACCTGCAAGAGTTAAAATCGAGAGATCTGTGGAGTGGTGAACTTGATAAAACCTCTGAGCAGCACAGGGGTGTGGGAGCAGCGGGGAAGGCACCACGAGGCACCTCATGTGCTGGAGGAGGTGGGCAGGCTGAACCCTGTGCCCCAATGTGCACATGAGCACGTGGAAAATGACGACTTGGTGATTTTAGTTCAAAACTATGTGGACTTGGAAGCAATGTCATTTTCTTTCATGCATCTTTTATCTGAGAGCTGGCACGTTGTGTTGTGCGCAGAAATTAAGAAGATGACTTGGGGCTCTCTTCTGTCGTCACTTACATGGTGTGTAACTCAATACTTTGTTTATTTATGGGAAAATTCTTTTCTGCAGATCCACAAAGATTGTGCGAGAGCAAAGGAAGCATGGGGAAGGAGAGGGCCAGCCCTCTCCACCCCAGAGTGAGAGCACTGAAAAAATAAAACCTGGCACCCAGGCTGCAGCTGACTGAAAGCATCTTTCATTTGTGCATTAAAGCCAACGAATCCCTGGCCTCATCTCTCCCAGCCTATCCCCAGCATCAGCCAGCTCGCCAGAAGAGTGTGGGCCATAGGAAAATAAACTCTGTGCATATGGATAACACTGATCTATTGGCTCAGAAGCCAATAGCCATTAAAGTGTCTCACTCGTATCTGATGATTGCAACACAACCCTCTCCTGTCCCCTCTTGCCTTTAAGTAGTCCCTTGTAAAAACAAGAGAAGTTGTCCAAGGGTCTGAGTGGGTACAAGAGGTAATACCCATCTTTTTTGCCCTCCATTTGTACACTGAAACGCAGCTGAGAGTGGTCGCTGAGCTCTGTGACTGCAGTATTTTAGTGATGTTTGGATTATCTTGCTCTAACGTGTCCTTTCCCTTCTGCAGCTCAAAGTGTCTCTCTCTGTCAGGTACATTCCTTTCATGAGGACGAGCTCTGCACTGAATGTTTTTGGGAAGCAAAGCATAGCTAAGGATGCCAAATTATTCCAGATGGTTAGATTATATTTCTAGGCACAAGGCTGGGCTGGTTAATGGTCTTTGAGTGTCATGGCCAGACTAGTAATGACAGAGGCACTCTGCAATTCCTGCCTCCTTTCTGTCATTGCTCAAACGTTGTTTGAGGATTCAGATAAAACCTTCAGGGGATGAAATGCTTTGGCTTCGTGAAAGGGCTGATACAGGCAAGTCACAAAATCTCAAGCTGAGAAGGGAATATTGACTCTACAAAGACAGAAAAATATTTATTTAAGAAAAACCCTGCCTAGAATTTCCTTGTCTGAAAGAAGCTTAGAGAATTTGATGTGATGGGCTCAAAACCATGAAGAAAACCAGGACACGGACAGAACAAGGACAAAGGAGTCCCTGCCTAATGTCAGTCTTAGTCTACCTGCTACCTTTACTCCTAGAGGACTATGTCAAGCCATCAGCTGCCAGAAATATACTGTGATGTATGTCATGACTCATGACAATGTTTTTTGATAAAAAAGTTTTCATTTCTAACTAGTCCAATCCTATAAATTTTGACAGGAGGGGTTTTAATTTAAGTAAAATAACTAGATTAACCCAGAGTTTTATGGAAGCCAGAGTAGCCTGATGTATGGGAAGATTCAAAGATGTAGAAAACTTGTTGAAGATGCTGGAAAAAGTACAGGTGACTTTTTCCAAATTCTGTTGAGAATTTTAGTCTCTACAATGATTTGGAGTTGGTTATTTTTCCTGCATATCCCTGATAAATATCTGACTTTATCAATGCTAAGCCAGTTCCCGTGATTGTAAAGGGGCATAACTCTGGTGATGCCAGTCTTGAGAATTTTGAGATTAGCAGAGTATCCTTCAGTGGTGTTGTTTAATTATTTATTTATTTGAAATCTACCTTTATGCCAAGGAAAGATTTACAAAGTAAATTGGAATAACGCTTAAGCTTTCCACAACAGTCTAAATGAATTGGCATAGCCAACCTCCCTTTTGTTTGGGTGACCATTTGGTGATCTTCCACAAACATTTGTGTTCTTACAATTATATTTTTTTAAAAAAAAGTTGATCTGTCTCTTGAGCTCTTCCAACACTCTTCCCTCACCTCTGTGTTTCCCACATGCGCAGAGTGTGTGTATATAAGTTTTCAGGAGTCTGGTACACAGCAGACAGACACAACCATGTGTGTATTTATTACCTTCCTCTTCCTGCATTGTCCTGTGGTTTTGGTGCCTGTGTGGTTCCACAGAGGATCCCTGAGATCAGGGACTGCCCCTTCTCTGCCCCTGCCCAGGCAGTTGGAACTGCAGTGAGGTCTCCCCTCAGTCTCCTCTTCTCCAGCTGAATACACCAAGTGCCCTCAGTATCCTCTCATGGCTTCAAATCAAGATCCTTCCCCATCTTCATTGCCCTCCTTTGGACACTCTCTAATGGCTCAGTATCTTCCTTCCATTGTCCCCCAAACTGCCCCAATATTGAGGTGAGGCCACCCCAGGGCAGAGCAGAGCGGGACAATCCCCTCCCTGCTGCCCCCAGGACAGGGATGTCCCTCCTGGCTGCCAGGGCACTGCTGACTCAGGGACAGCTGGCACCCACCCGCACCCTCAGGGCCCTTTCCTGGCACTGCTTTCCAGCATGAGGATTTGGCTGTAAGTGCTCACCCTTTGAGGCCAGACAGACATCTGGGATTGACCCTTTCTTCCCATTCAGCCCAGAAAAGCATCCACAAAATACATTCTGCAATGAGAGTGGAAAAGTTGTGAGGGAGCTGAAGTCAGACCAAGTTTTTAGTAACAATTCTAGGCCTTTTTATTTTACTTTTTATTTCTCCAGCATTCCTGAAATAAATCTTTTTTTTTTTTTTTAAATTGTAGTTGGAATGTAACTCTCTTTCTTCTTTCTTTTAAGTTTTAAATCTTAGAATCTGCACCCTGGGATTATGCAAACCCTCTTCAAGAAATGGTGCAGGATATGGTGATGCCACATGGCTGCAGCGTGGGAGTCCTTCAGGACAACACACTGAGGCTCCCAAGCTGGTGTCGTCATCTTGGGTGAGCACAAGTGACTTTGAAGGGGCATGAGGTTTACACAGAATTAGACAGCCTCACCTCGAATATTGTGGGATTTTTGGGCACCACAATATAAGAATGATCTGAAGCCTTTAGAGAGTGTCCAAAGGAGCCAACGAAGATGCAGAAGGGCCTTGATTTGAAGCCGTGTGAGGACACTGAGGGCACTTGGTGTGTTCAGCTGGAGAAGAGGAGACTGAGGGGAGACCTCACTGCAGTTCCAACTGCCTGGGCAGGGGCAGAGGAGGGGCAGGACTGAGCTCTGCTCTGGGGGGACCAGGGACAGCACCCAGGGAATGGCCTGGAGCTGTGTCAGGGCAGGCTCAGGTTGGATCTCAGGAAAAGGTTCTTCCCCCAGAGGGTGGTTGGGCACTGACCAGGCTCCCCAGGGCAGTGGGCACAGCCCCAAGGCTGCCAGAGCTCCAGGAGGGTTTGGGTGATCCCCTGGCGCACAGGGTGGGACTCTTGGGGATGGGCCTGTGCAGGGCCATGGGTTGGACTGGATGATGCTTGTGGGTACCTTTCCAGCTCAGCACATTCTGTGTTTCTGTGATGTGAAAGTGCATCCCATCATCAGAGGATCTGGCTCCATTGGTACTGAACATGACATACGAGCAGGAGTTTGGGCTGAGGCTAAAATCACTGTTTACTACCAGGGGCAATGCCTGGAGAGCAGATCTGTGTGTATGCTTTGTCTGAGTTAATGCAAAACGTGTAAATGAGGGAAAAGATGCTATGGGATGATCTGTGCCTGGTTGGTGCCAACCAGGACCTCTATGGAGAATCACACTGGGCAGATACAGTGGCTCAGATGTACAACTAGCCACAGCACATGTACAACTAGCCACAGCATAGTGTGTATAAGCAGGAGTATCTTTGGAGCAGGTTTCGTGCCATGAGTTATCCTATAACTCTCAGCCTCATGGAGATTTCCAACTTTTTTATCCCAATGACCTCTCCCTTGTTGGAGCAAATGACAAAAACAGATTCTTGGCTTTTCTGGGATGTTATTTTGAGTTATTACTGCAAGGGGGTGGGGGAAGGGGTAATAATTTACATGAATACAGATATCTCTATATTTCTTCACCCCCCTCCAAAGCATGGAAGGATTTATATGGAAGAGGTGCAATTTATCAAAGATAGAATACAGTTGAGGTAAGAAGGGAGATCACTCAGACTGTGTGGTGACTAAATATTGGAAGGGGCTGCCCAGGGAGGTGGTGGAGTCCTCATCCCTGGAGGTCTGGATGAGGCAATCAGTGCTCTGGGCTGGGTGACAAGGTGGGGATCAGGCACAGGGTGGACTAAATCTCAGAGGTCTTTCCCATCCTAATTGATTCTGTGATTCTATAAACACCAACCTGTGGCCTGTGTCATCTGCTAACTTATGATAAGGTCCTTCCATCCGTATGCTTCCTCCCTCATCCTTCCGCATCTTCACTTAGAGTCTATTTTATCCACTCAAATAGTGCCTGACAGGACCACAGTGACCCTCCCGAAGGGCTTTGAATGAATGGCCCCCACCAGAGGCATAAGCATATTATTTTGGAATCAATACACAGCCCTTACTCCAACTGTTGCAGAAATTTTCCTAGAAATCTGATGTCCATCCCTCTGTTTTATTTCCCTGTGGGCACAGCTTGTGCAGTGGGGCAGAGCAGCTCCTCAGAGCCATCACCCTCTTCTCATCCCATAGTCCTTGGGTACCTGATGGAGAGCTTGGGCTCCTGGGCAGAGAGAGGAGAGGTCAGCTGCATAGAAGAAGCATTTCTGTTGTTAAGAAAGGAGGTGACTTTGCATTTTGTATAATTTTCTTTTTCCAAGGAAGTAAGTGACCTGTCACTAGTGGGGTTCCACAGGGCTCCATCTTGGGCCAAACTTGGATGCAGGAAGGGACACTGAGCAAGTCTGCAGGTGACACAAAACTGGGAGGGGCTGTTGACTCCTTCAAAGGCAGGGAGGTCCTGCAGAGAGACCTGGACAGATCCTAGGGCTGGGAATCACCAACCATAGGAAGTTCAACAAAGGGAAGTGCTGGATTCTGCCCCTGGGATGGGTCAACCCTGGATGGACAGACAGACTGGGGAATGAGAGGCTGGAGAGCAGTGCTGCAAAAGGGCTCTGGGGGTCCTGGTGGGTGCCAGTTGGCCCTGAGTCAGCAGTGCCCTGGCAGCCAGGAGGGACATCCCTGTCCTGGGGGCA
>VZRE01006217.1:277314-293128 GCA_013396775.1 Cephalopterus ornatus | reverse complement strand
CCTGGAGAGCCTGTTCAGTGCCTGACCACCATTTGAGGGAACAACCTTTCCCTGAGATCCAACCTAAACCTTTCCTGACACAGCTCCAGCTGTTTCTTCTGTCCCTGGTCACACAGAGCAGAGATGGAGCTGTCCCTTGGGAGGAGCTGCAGACCCCACTGAAGTCTGACCTCAGCCTCCTCCTCTCCCTTTGAACACACCAAGTGCCCTCAGCTGCTCCTTGTGTGGCCCCTCCAGGCCCTTCCCCATCCTCATGTCCCTCCTTTGGACACTCTCCAACAGCTTTAGATCTTTCTGATATTGTGGCACCCAAAACTGTAGACCGCCAAAGAAACTGTTGGCCAAAATCTGTAGAAGCTGCTCGTGAAACCAATTCTACTGTCCCCAGGAAAAGAGGGAGCAGAGCTTTGTGCAGCAATCCCTTCTGATGAAGGAGCATCTGCCCGTGTCGAAGCAGCCGTTGTATGCCAGGCAGGCAGCCAGCGTGTCCTACCCACAGCCAGGCTGTGCCTGCTGCCAGCAGGAACTGGGTCTACTTTTGTATCATTATGACCCACCAAAGGGCAGCACCTTCTTGAATAATAATGAAACTAAGCCCAGGGTTTAAGCTAGAAGTATGCACCAGCACTTCTCTGCTTCAAAATAAAAGTCATAAAAAAAATCTACTGAATGAGATGCTAAATTATTTTCTTGATGAGATGTTAACTCCAAGAACAAGAAAAATATACCCTCCAAAAAATAATCTCACAAACTCAGAGTAGATTACAACACGATTTTGAGATAGTTCCCCAGGGAGCACAAGATGAAATAATACCCACCAGACCTGGTACGTGGAGAGGCCAAGTGCTGCACAGGGCAAGGTGCCCCAGTGCCAGCGGGGTGTCCCTGTGTAAATCCCTTGTGAACCATGGAAATATATTTTGGGCATGCCAGTTTGGCTGGCTTTAGCTTAGAGCTCTAATCACAGAGAATGGCTCCTGAGCTAAACCATGGGCTTTGCAGCTCTACTAAGGCTTTGCAAGAAGCAGAAGCTCCCAGGTGGACCTTTATTAGTAAGTAGACTTAATAATAAGGAATAATATGGAGAAAAACTGCCTTCTACAGTTTCTTTTTTTCATACACAAATCCATGCACACCTGAACTTCTTCTGTGCAGGCAAGTTCCTTGTCCCACAAAACCCCCGTAACCAGACAGGGCAGTGGGGTGGACTGCAGGAGATGGAGGTGCCTGAGCCCCAAAAAGGTGTGGATGCTCAAGACTTGGAGGCAATGGGTTGGCACAGCTCCAGGTGCCCAGGCTCTCTTTCTTGGCAGCCCTGGGGATAAAGAAAATCAGCTGAGATCCCTCCCTTAGTCTGCATTCCTTGCCTTATCCCTAGTCGTGGCTTGTTCACACTACAAAGCCTGCAAGGGGCAAGACTGCACAGGTTAAACATCCTGATTACAGCGCAGAGAAGGTTCTTCAAAAAAACTGAATTACAGTAATGAGATAATTTCTCTTTCTGAAAAAGCTCCTTCCCAGAGAGCCAAGCAAGGAGCCTTGGCAGCATGGACATGAGGGCTGTTTGAGGGCAAAGCCTGCCAGACACTTGTTCCAAGTCCTGAGAGGTCTCGCTGGCTTTTCCCCCAGAAAGAAGCTCACCTGACTGCTCCAGCACCAAAGCACATCTTTGAACAAGCTGATGGTTGCATTTTTCCTCTTCTCCCTCACTCATGATTTTCAGAGCAGAAAAAAAATCACTGATCTCTGCTCTGTTGGGACCAGGGACAGGACCCAGGGAATGGCCTGGAGCTGTGTCAGGGCAGGGTCAGGTTGGATCTCAGGAGAAGGTTCTTCCCCCAGAGGGTGGTTGGGCACTGACCAGGCTCCCCAGGGCAGTGGGCACAGCCCCAAGGCTGCCAGAGCTCCAGAAGGGTTTGGATGATCCTCTGGGGCACAAGGAGTGACTCTTGGGGATGGGCCCATGCAGGGCCAGGGGTTGGACTGGATGATCCTTGTGGGTCCCTTCCAACTCCGCACATTCTGTGACTCTGATTTATTTCTGGGGGAGGGTTCTGCAGCTGTGAACGTGTTGGGAATAATTGCCGTGAAATCCTCTCAGGGGTCTGTGCACACAAACCATTTGTAAGGACAGGACACAGCAGTGCGAAGCAGAGAGATTGTCTGGGATCAGCCACAATACTCATCAAAACTCACATGATAAAGAGCATTGCTTGGGTTTCTCAACTAATTTGTCTGCTGTTGGCTGTTTACTCAGGAATCTGCTCTCAAACCCTATGCGGTAACATAATTGACTGAAGAACCATAACGTAACCAGAAAATGAATCAGAAGGAATTATTTTACAAACCCACCACTTAAGTGCGAGGCAGTGGCAATCCGCAGTGGCCCTTTTCATCTGCTTATCTTCATTAAGGCATTAGAGATCCTGCCTGCTCTGCCAGGCTGCTCCCAACCCCACACTCACAAACATCCTCTTTCTCTTTTTAACTTTTTTTTTGAAAGAAATATAGTTTTCTATTTGTATCTTAATGTCTTAATAGAGAAAGTAAATAATTAATGCCAAAGAATAAATAAAAGTCTCCATAATCCTTATGCTATTCATGAATTGAAGGTGGGGAAGAGGCAAGGTAGGAGGGGTTTTAGTTAGTCTAAAGCTCAGCTTAACCCAGCATCACCCATATAAGTGAAATAACACTTTTCTCTTCTACCTAAGAAGCTTTTTCTTGACTGTGCTGTCCCAAGGCTTTAAGCACCTTCACTGCAGTGAAAATTGCTGGGGCCTGCCCGTGCCAGCCAGTCTCAGAATTCCCAAGTGCTGGGGCATCGCTGGTAAGAGGCCATGTTTGGGAAATCTGGGCTTCATTGAAAAAGGGCAGAATGTTCATGTTCCAAAAATAATTTTTCCTGCTCTTGACAATATTTTTGGTAACCAGAATAATATAAAAATAATGGGAAAGGATCTTTAGTGTAGGCAAAGGTGTTCAATGTGGATGCTATTTTTTTTCTCTTAAATGGGAAATGTGTGCAAAAATTACATTTTTAATCACAAATTATTTTGGAAATGCATATGTTGACTTAATTTTATTTAAGGCAGGCTGGTTCAGCTTAACTCTGTATCTAAGTTGAGACTTTCAAACTGTCTTCACATGCTGCCTGCCACTGGTGGTGTCTTGGATATATCATTCTGGGTGACTCACCAACACCATAAGTGTCAAAGCCAAGTGTATTCTCTTTTTAAATTATTAATCCATTTTCTTTATCTTTAATTGCCCCAATATTTTCATACTGTTCCTCTGGCCTACTCCCTAAGTGTTTCATGGGCCAGCTGCATGTGTGTGCTGTCTGCCAGCATTTCTCAGAGACGAGAAACCACATCTGAATTTGTTCCCTGTTCACACCATCACTCGAATTCTGACGGGGATCAATTCTAAACAGTTATAGATAAATCCATGCAAAACTGTGGGGGAAAAAAAAATCAGATTTTTTGAATCCAGAACTAATACTAAATAATGTCGTATTGTACTGTTGAGCTAAGATTCAGATAACTATAAATAGATTATCAAGTACCAGATTGAGGCTCAATTACTGTGATTCATCAATTTCTATAAGCTGTATTTCCATTCAGTTCTCTGACTCAGATTTTTTATCAAAATTCAGAGTCAGTGTTGCACTATGAATATACCCCCTCTCCTGACAATATGATGCTTTTGTCAGCAAAGGGAATGAGAGTAGAAAATTATGTGAAACTGAAAAACTGATTTGTTTTCTTGGGCTGGGCAGAGAAGTTTATACCATTTGCTAAGTAGTAAAACCCGTTTGCTAATCTGTTGCCATCTGCCTTTATTACTCCATCCCACTCAGTGAGAACTGTGACAGCCAGTTTATTAGCGAGTTATATCCACTTCAAATCACCCACTGATCAACTGTGTACTTTATTTAGTCCTTCTTTTTAAGGACACCCATGTTGGCCATGCTGGAAAAGTTATGGATCCTGGACATTCAACGTTTTTCTGTAGATGTTCTATCTTCCAGTTTTTAATTTATTTTTTTTAAAGTTTCTTTGGTTACCAACACTACTGGAGGCTTCTTAATGTAATCAACCCACTGCTGTCCCCGTTGAGTCTGGAGACCAAGCAAACAACAGCAGCAAGAGGTGTGAATTTCCCCCCTTCATCTTAATAGACTGCTAAATTCAAAGTCTATGTGTGACCACTTAAAGGCTTAGTGTCAACCTCTGCTGCTACAGGATGTCCAACAAACGCATGTCTCGTCCAGCCTCATATGGACATACCAGATGTTCCTTCCACTGAGTGGACATTCCAGAGGGAATTGCTGCTGCCAGCGTGGCCCAGCAGCAGGACAGAGGTAGAAGGTAGCAGTGGTCTGGAGTGTGCCAGTAGTGACATGCTTTTTGAACTGCAGATGAAGGATTTGGGAGCTGTCTCCAGCAATTTCTTTTGTGAGCTACCACTTAGAGCCCTTTTCGCAGATTTCACAGGGATGTTTTTAAAATTGCTGAGAGATTTTCACTCATCTGCATCCAACATTGTGAACTTTAACAAATTGTGGAATAATTTTTCCTCCCAGGCAGAGAGTGGAGAGGATTCTCAGCCATATTTTCCTGTTTCCTTCTGTAGAAATGAAGGCATTCACTCACTTTTGTGCGAGGCTATCTATTTAAAACACATCCAAAAGGACTTTGAAACATGTAGCCAGGAATAACCTTTTCTGAGTGATACCAAAAGTACTAACCACACACTCTTCTTTCTGTTATGCTCCATTTAGCTCTGTCTTGCTATATAAAGCACACTAGTTTTGCTTGCTTGCCAGGTGCCAAATGAGAGCAAGTTACTTTACCATCTATATAAACCTTAGAACTGATTTTTATTTATCAAGAAAATTCTAATTGTCATACTGGATGTCACTGTAGATTTTCCCCAAAAACCATGTCTTTCCACTGCTTTCATCTGCATCATCCCAGACACCTCTCAGGAACTTCTGATTTGCTGCTTTTGCCCTCCTCTTACTAGAATCACATAATCATTTAGGTTGGAGAAGACCTTGAAGATCATTGAGTCCAACCATTAATCCAGGACTGCCAGGTCCACCACTAAACCATGTCCCTAAGTGTCACATCTACATGTTCTTATTCATGACTTTGCTGATAAATTCAAAGATGACTGAAAAATTACAGGATGATCTCTTCCTCCCTTTGGAGTATCTTTCCTTCTCCCCCTTTAAAGTCTCTTCTGCTTCTTTTCTGACTCAGAAATTGGAGCTCCAGTTTATTGTCCTCTTCTAAGCTTCCTTTTACCTCCAGCTTTGTTTCTCAGCCTCCTTTAGACAAAAGTAGAGATTACTCTGTCTTGTGCTTTTTTCCTCTTAACCCCTCAGTTTTTCCTGGCTATTTACATTGAAGGCTCCTTATATATTTTGAGTTCCTTTCCATCCTGGGCTTTGTCTACTCAGTTACAGCTTCTACTTGTACAGTCTCATATCTTTAGAGGTCACTTTCTGGCTGAAACTTAGAAGTCCATCATCACCCTTCTTGATCTGCCATCGGACTTGATCCTTGATCACTCTGTATTCTCACTCTAGGTTCTCCATATTTACATTTGCCAAAAATCATGCAGTTTCCCTCTGCAGAACATCTCCATGCTAGAGATACTGCCTGACACCTACTTGACTGCCCTTTGATCCATCCATACTGTGATCCCTGTAGGATCTTCTCTGCTTGTCTCTGGAGGACACTGCAGTCTCTCACACCCTCTCTGACTGCAGAAAATGGCTTTTCTTTAGTGTTTACAAAAATTCTAAGAATATTTATCAACGCGTTGTGCAACAGCCTGTAGCAGTGAGTGATGCCATCCACGTTGTTTCCTTGTACTTTCTGATCTATACTTACATTTTTTTTGTGGTCTTACCTGCAGTCCTTCCTAAAATAAGTCAAACCAAGGTTTGGAAGCTCTCCTTTCACACAGTGTTGGCAAAGCCCAGAGCAGCTGTTGTCCGTGTTGAAGGCAGCCATGGGTACAGGGTTACAGATGGAACTGTGGGGTCTGGGTTCTTTCCTCAGACACGTTTGTGCTTGAGGCTTCCTGTGGCTCCACACATGTGGAGAGAAAGGAGTTGATGATGACGGAGAGGGATGAGGTGGGTGCAGCTATGCTGACAGTGCTGCTGCCTATGGCTGCCTCTGCCTCTGTTCGTCTCCCAGCACCAGGAGTGCAGGGCTTTGGCCTTTACAAGTCTTGGGGAGTTCACTGGAGTCCTGAACTGATTCTGCAGGAATCATCAGGCTCCCTCAGATTCTTGGATGGCCAAGAGTTTCTGGTCCCCCACATGGGTAGATCCCACAGAAGCACTAACTCATTTTCATTCTTTTAACATGTGTTGTTATTATTTGTAGTTAAAAGGCAGAAAGATCACAGACTGAGTCCTGTGAACCTGGTTGTATCGGCCAGTCTGACAGTTAATTGCCTCTTGATCTGCAGTCATTTTCAGAGAATACAGAAACCCACCAGGTCCTTTTCACAGCTCCTTTGGCTTCACACATAGTGTACCCTCAGGGAGGGGTGGCAGAAGGTGTCAGGTGTGGGGTGCCATAGTGACATTCCAGCTGGAACTGCCTTGTGTTCCTGAAATCGTTTTCTTAAGAGTGGGTGTGTTGTGTAATTTCTTCCTCTTTTTTCCTTGATGGTTATTATGCTCTCTGTTCTGTGTTTATAGTGACGTGTGTTTACTAATAGTGTGGTGCCATGCCACTGCCAAGCTGCTTCTGCTAACAATGAAACAAGGGAAAAGTGATATTTATGGAGGCTTGGGGGCTGGCCGGGCTGCAGCACTTGATTTTTATTGTAGTTGACTGCGAACTTCTCAGACACGAGAATCTGTATCTTATTGTGCAGAGCTGGTTTCCATTTCAATCTGGGTCCCATTATTGGGGTTTGGTTTGCATTCTGTTAGGTTGGCCATGTGTGGATTCACACAAACAAATATGGAATTTATGTCTGTAGCTTTCACTTGTGGGATTTAAACCTCCACCTATTTGAAAATGTCTCTGGAAGGGGATAAGAGGAACTACAATATTCCTCTTTCTAATGGAAGGATGTGTTGTATAGCAACAAGCAGGCCAATAAAAATAGTTTGAATTAATTTCCACCCTTTACTTAGCCACTAGGGCACGAGAGAGCTGTGTTAGGGAAGAGCACAGCAGATGTGACTCGCCACTGCTCACGCTGTGTATCTCTTGTGGCTATGAAAGGACCTGTCTCCAAGATTGTCATCAGCCCAACACACTTCACCAACACCAGCTACTACCTGGAGATGCCTTCAGTGAGGTTTTCAGGTTCAGGGTATTTCATGTTTGGAGAGCCTTTGCAGTCGTTCCTAGCCAATGTAAGAGAAAAGAGAAATTCCCGGAAAAGCTCCTGGTCTCTGAGAGCAAACCAATTCCACTTCAGCAAAGATTTTCTCCTGGATGGTATCTGTGTTGACAGAGAGGGATATTGGAATCCAAGCTGTGCATGAAAATGTTGAGCATTGGGGTAGGGGCTTCTTTTAAAAAAGTGTTTCTAAGAAGAGCTACGTGTCTGTGGACAGTTGACTTCCTTTGCAGGAATATATTATGCCAAGGAGGTGACTTGGCAGACACAAAGCATTTCTAGGCAAGATGCCTGGAGAAAGGCAGCTGGCACTGTTTGCCTCGGAGGTGGGGCTCTCCCTGACACGGACGAGAGGAGTTGTGTTGAAACCAAAGGGTCTCATTCTGTCTTTCCCTTCTACGAGTAGGGTTCACTTGTCCGTGGGAGACTCTCAGTCTGCTTCTTCAGTGCTGATGGAGAGTTTGGTTCACCACCAAACTGCAGCTTCCATTCACCTCTCAGTTGTCACTAATGGTGTCTCCTTCCTTCTTTTTTTTTCTTTTTGTTTCAAATTACATGCAAGCAGGAGTTGTGTAACTCCAGCCTTCAGCTTTTTGGTGTCCCCTGTGACTGTAACCCTAAATACTCATAGAACAAATGGTGACCTGACCTTTTTACTGACCAAATAGAGTTGTGAAGGGGACCACCTAGAAATGTACCTTTTTTTCTGGAGGAAAAAGTGTTTTCATTAAACTTTGTGGCAATAGGGGGTTTGCTTCTCCTCTCTTGAGCCTGACACCAGGACCAGCCCAGGCTTAAGCCAGTCACACTGCTGACACTGAAACAGGCTCTCCCAGGACAGATGCTTGAAGGTGTAAACTCTCCTGCTTCAATGTCTGTTGCCCCCTGCCAGACCTGAGGTATGTTTATATCTTCTCTTACCAGTTCATTTGCATAATTCAAGTGATGGAAACCAATTCTTTTCATGTTAAAAGTTATACCAATTACGTATTATTCAGTTATGAGTTTCTTACCCTGAGTGTCTCAGGTAGTCTCTCTCACAAGGGGGAAGAGGAGGTGGTATTTTAGGAGTTGGTTGCCCAGCAATAAATCTGTGCTACTAGTGCATCTTATACACAGGAAAATTTTAACAGGCTTAATGAATTTAAGCTGACTTCTGGAGAGCTTGACTGTGCAACTCTATAGTCTCTAGACAAAGTTATATTACAAGAACATGTAAACATCATATGTCTGATTCGTCCTTTTCCAGCCCAAGATTTTCTCAATTACATGGGAGCAGAATATGTGATCCGCTTTCAGTTCCCATACAGCTTCCATTGAAACCACCTCATAACCACATGGAATAAATGAAATATGAAGTATGTCTGTGTTTGGAAAGGTTCCTGTTTTTTTTACCTGGATACGTAATTTATATACACATGGATACTAGCCATACTAAAATAATAAAAAATAAACACGAAAACCTTTTCTATTTAGGAAAGAAAATCATGACTCAGCCCAACAACAGATGAAACTTGTGGTTTATGAAATGAAGAAAATTGAGTGTCAAAGTTAGTTCAGAGATGGCAGTAGCCCTGAATTTTGAACATTCACTGTGCTGAATTGTTCTTCCTATTGTCATAGTGAACCAAACAATCAGCTTTGGTTTTCATCTTGTGCTAAGACTTCAGGGAGAACTGTGCTGAGAAGTATGGATGCTTCTGTAGTGTTAAATGCAGTACTGCTTATGGTCCTGAACTTTCTGTTGCCTCTCAAACAAGAGCTTCACATTTGTATTGAATACAAACTGTTTTTAATATTAACATTAGATTTGAAAAGTTATGCAGACCTTAACTCTTTTGTGATGGTGGGGGGAAGTGTTGGCACATATGGATCCTGATGCTTTGCTGGTTCCTGTTATATAAACTGATCATAGTATGAGTGGCTTTCCAAGAACTGCGGCTTCTCCAGCAGCTACACTTGCCATGGCCACCAAACCTGTTTCATGGATGTGTTCGTTACCTCTGGATTTGGCCTATATGTTGGTTTCAGACACAGGACAAGGCAGAATGGCTTTAAGATGAAGGAGGTTAGATGTCAGCAAGGAATTCCTCCCTGTGAGGGTGGGGAGGCCCTGGCACAGGTTGCCCAGAGAAGCTGTGGCTGCCCCATCCCTAGAAGTGTCCAAGGCCGGGTTGGATGGGGCTTGGAGCAACCTGGGCTAGTAACAAGATGTTCTTTAGTGTCCTTTCCAACCCAAACTGTTCTATGATTCCGTGGTTTTACATATTGGGCCAACAGAGGAGAAACTTTTTCTGAGTGGGGGTAGTATCTCCCCTCCTCCCCGCCTCCGCCTGTTCCCTCGCTGCTTTATGACCCCTCTTGCTATGAAGTCTTTTTGTAATGTTCATACAAGAGCTGCTCCCCTGGGGCTGTGACTCAGCTCTTCAGGGCTCTTGGCATCTTCTGCTGACAGGCAGAGGAGGCTGATGGAGGGGAACTGCTCCTGCAGACAGCCCTCTCCAACAAAGCCATGGAGGAGAGAGTTCATAGGAGAGAGTTGATTCTGTGTTTGGAAAAAAAATTAAAACATTAGCTTGCTGCTAGTAATTTATTACACCCAGACTGTGTTTTTGCTGCAGAACCTCATAAATAATACTGAATCTAAGATTTCCAAGGATTGAGAAAGGAATTTTGAGGACCAGACTAAAGGAAGCATATTTGTATCATCATCGTCTTTAATTCACTGCTCTTTGTAAACCAGTTGAAGATGGTGGGTTCAGGGATGACTAATAAATACAGAGCATTGAACTGGGCCAAGTTTAAAACCTCAGATTTTTGAGTGCTTTAGCTCTAACACCTTGGGACCCTCTGAGGGTTCAGTTTTCAGTAATGTAGGTAACACATGAGAGATGTAAGTTGAAGTCAATCAGATTTCTGCTGATGGAAATTCTTGTGGTGGAAGAGTGATTTACCTCAGCAGATAATCTGGCTTTTGGAGAGCAAATGACAGCAGCTCCAACTTCTGAGCTTTCCTGAAGTGATGAGGAAGATCTTCAGCTGGAGAAAGGGAGGTCATTTAGATGGGGTCAGGAGAGCCATGGGCATTGGCACAAGCTGAGGATTTATCTCAAACTTGTCTTCCATGTTCAATGTAAATCACATTGTGTAACACCTTTTAACTTCAGGGACTATTAGTACAACTCCAGCTGCAGCTGCAGCTGCTAGGAAACAATTGAATGAATCAACCTCCCCATACAAACCTTCATCCTGTGGTACGGATGTGTCCCTTCTGCACCCAAGAGACATCCCAGTGCTGAACTCTGAATCTTTAGGATTGAGGTACTGTACTGGGTTTACAAGGCAAAGGTTTGGTAGTGGGAGGGGACTACAAGGGTGATTTCTGTGAGAAGCTGCTGGAAGCTTCCGTGAGAAGCCCCCATGTCTGACAGAGCCAACGCCACCAGCTCTGGGACGTTGACACTGCTGGCCAAGCCCAAGCCCAAGCCCAGCAGCAATGGGGACAGTGTCCCAGGGATAATGCATTTAAGAAGCAGTAAAGGGTTACTGGGCAATGGCAGCTGGGGAGAGGAGAGACTATGTGAGAAAAACAACTCTGCACCACCAGGTCAGTGAGGAGGAGGGGGAGGCCGTGCTGTTTGCAGTAATCGGGGCGTGATCTCTCCCTCCCCTTATCTTGACCCACAAGCCTTTCATTACATTTCTTTCCTCTGTCCAACAGAGGAGGGCAGTGGTAGAGTGGCTTTGGTGGGCACCTGGAATCCAGTCAGGGCCAGTCCACCACAGGTACCTCAGTGAAGGAGATTCTCAGGTGTTTAGAGGACTGAGACCACAGGGCAGCTGGGTTTCCATGAAAGTGTGACTCCCTTGCAGAGAGATGAGTGGGTATTTAAGAGTATCTGATGCTGTGAGTCCATTTATTACACAGGGTTTAACCTGCTGAAGCTGAAAGAGAGGAATTTGAGAAATAAGTGAGTGGTTTGGGTTGAAAGGGACCTTAAAGGTTATCTAGTTCCAACTCCTCACTTTTCAAAACATCTTCCTCTTGGAGAAAAATTAGAGTTCTCCGAGAGCCAGAGACAATGAGACCCTCTGCTCCTGCTCAATAATTCTGTTTAGCTCAGAAAAAAACTCACATGGGGAAAAAAAAGTATGAGTAGTTCAATAGGGCACATCTTGATGTCCTAGTGACTTAGAGATTGTTGGCCTATGAAGGAAATCAGAGTTGTTGGAGCATCCCCAAAGCACTGAAAGGTGAGTCAGGGCCTGACTCTGCTGGTAGAGACAGCAGGGTCTGCTTTGGGCAACATGGAGAGACACTGGGCTCTATTTCAAGCGCTAGTGGCGACCAACATTAAGTATTGTCATACAGAAAAACTTGGCTAGCATGGAAAGACAAGTCTTATCGATGGAGCTGGTTCTTCCCAGATGGAGTTGAGGCCCACTGGATATGAGGGAGATGACACTACCCTTCTTTTTGTGATTTTGTTCTCTTCCTAGAAGGAGCACCATCGTCAACTCACTTAATCTACCTCCAAAAGACATCTTTTTGGTTCTCTGAGGTTTTTCTTGAACCTTTTACAAGTGTATCTCCATCTGAGTTCTACAATGGGTGTCTGTGCATAGCAGTGGACAACAGTGTCAAGCTACGTTATGTTTTTAAACATGATTCACTTTAAAAATAGGAAAATCAATTGCTAAGGTGTTGGGATTTCTAAGGGTTTGTTTGACTGAACTTTGAAGTGTTAAGTACGTGGTGGGATGTGCTGTTCGACCCAAATTGTCTTCTGTGAAGCGTTGGATATGCTGAGACATCAAAAGCATATGGATTATGTATGTTGAGTGTCTCAATTTTAATCTCCTAGAACCAAAAGTCAAGTATTTACTGAAATTAAAGGAATGGAATGGTGTCAAATGGGGGAACACAAGGGGGGGGAGGGAGTCTTTGTGTTTCTTATTATTGTTAAGCATGAATTAATGGCTTTTTCTAACAGAAAATCTTGCAACCTAACACAAATCCAAGCACTTTGCAATCTACATTCTGTCTTAAAATTATTCTTCACTGGAGGACATTTCTATGCAGAAGTGTAGGTGCAGCCTTACGGCTGACATTGAGCTGCCTGTGGTGAAGTTACTTACCATATCCCTGGAAGTGCAGCTATAACGCAAATCAGGGCACTGGGTCCTTCTATGTGTTGGTGCGCCTTGCAATGCAGCCCTTCTTGCACCGCAGCCCTTCTTGCACCTGCTGCACCATGTTGTTCTCTCACCTGTTGGAGCAGAACTGGTTCAAATGTGCTTCTACCTGAGCAGCAGTTCACGTTATATTGTCGAAGTAGAAAAGTGGGAATGCCACCTTGTATCTTGACACAGAAGTGGTTCCCAGCAGCTTAGGCTATGAAGGATTGCGTCTGGAAGGGGTCTGGCCATGAGGATACAGCTGCACATTGTACAGTTGCCCAAGGTGCTGAAGACAAAACATGAGCCAAGATACTCGGTAAAACTCTTCAGATTTTGTTGTCACAAGTGTTCTTCATTACCACAGGTGCTGACTTTTTTTCCCTAACCATCAGGAGCATGGGCTGTCCCTACCAGCCAGGGAACAAGGGTTCAGTCCATATTCTCACTGAGACAGTCACCTGAGCTTGGCTCAGTTGGTCAGATAACGGTGCTAATAACACCTGGGATGTGGGTTTGATCCCTGTATGGGCCATTCACTTAAGGGCTGGACTTAATGAGCCTTGTGGGTCCCGTCCAACTCAGAACATTCTGTGACTGTGTCACCTATAGAATCCACAGCAATGCTGCTGGCCTGGTCTGCACACCCTGGTGCAGGGACTGGTCAGATCCCTTTTATAACCCCATGGGACCTATTCTGCCATATGAGCACATAGTGACTACAAGCACCTTCTCTATGTCTCATTAGGCAGTTCTTTTCCAAGAGGATAACTTCACGCTGCCTTTGGAATTTCGCATACATTGGTTAGTTGTGATTAATGCAAATGAGGGCTCATTGCTCCCAGGCTGTATAAAGCATAATTGTTATAACCAAGAGAACTGGAAGAAGACAAGTGGCAAAAAAGTAGGCTGTCTTCCCTAGAGGTATCCAGGATAATTATACTAATAACATAAGGTTTGTTGGCTGGAGCAAGGCTTAAAATAAATTCGTGGGTTTTGCTTTCACACAATGTAGTTGCATATATGTAGATGGCTCTTGTTGGGAGAGCTCTGGACAAACCCCTGTCTGGACTGTTTGTCTCTGTGTCAGTCTGGCAGTAGGTTTGGTGCAACCTGGTGTAGCATCTCCTGTCACATTTTTCATGTGCATAATCATGCAGTAAACTAAAATATGCTTGAATGAGTACTTGAGTGAATATAAAAGTAACCCCAATAGTAGCATAAGCACAATCAAAATGAATTTGTAAACTTCGGAAAAGGAGGGGGAAGGGGAGAAAATGGTTGCACTTCTTGCCATGGCTGTCAGATGTTCATTTGGATGACACATGTGAAATGTAGTGGCAACCTGCACCTAAATGCATCAAAATTAGTTGGAGAGACGTGGCCAAGTGCCAGGCACTGCTCAACTGCAGACCCACCAACTGCACATCTGTCTCACATGTGCTGTGAGTGGGAGTGGAGAGGACCTGCCAGCACTGAGATGGGTCTCTGGCTTTTCTTTCCCAGGTTCTGGCATACCTGGGCCCTCAGCACTGCATTTTTTTCCTAATAATCTACCTGCCTACTTGGTGCTCCAGCATGTGGCATCAATTGTCATGCTTTGTGTGAATCCGATCACACTGGCATTTTTGAGAGCATCATCTATTCTCAGTAACATTTTTTAAAGTACCTTTTTACTCTGTTATATGCAGTTTGGTACTGGTTCTACTTCCAAGAGACTAACAGAAACCTCTAGATAGAGCTTCCCTGCAATTACCGGGATTTGGGATCATTCTGTAGCATAGTCTTGGTGCAGTTCCACACAGAGCTTGACCTAATAACCATTTGGCTGCACTGTGTGTGACTTTCAGGAGGCAGGTCCCCTGGCTCTGCAGACACTTCTCAGTTCAGATAGTTACAGCCTTGCGTCTCTGCTGCCAAGCTCCTGAATCCCTCCTGCACTGTTCCTATTCATCTCCATAATTCAGAAAACAGCAATAATTAGTAATTGTATTTATAGCAGAGCCTCCCACCCAAACTGAAGTGAGGAATCCCTTCTGCTGGTCACTGTAAATGGCTGATTCTCAGCCTAGGGAGACTTCTCAGATGGGCTATGTGGTTGGACAGCATCCCACAGCCACCACTAACACTACAAGAAGTCACAGGTGTAAAGAGTCACCATGTTACCTCCAAAACACTTCCAAACTTACGTAATTCTGCCCTGGATAAGGTCATTCTTGTTTATGGATTTCTCCTTAAATTAAATTTCCTCTGCCATTTTTAAAGCTAAATGTTACCACGATAGGCACAAACATGGAAAAAGACAGTATTTATTCTCTTGTCTTCAACAATCATGTGTGTTCATGGAAAAAAGTCAGCCTAGAATTGTGCTTCCTATTTGCCTAGACCACAAATATTCCTGGAGGAGAGACAGTCATGGCTATTTCACAGAGACTGTGTGTTTAAAGAGGTGACATTCCTCTTGGCAGTGAAATCGCACTTCAGGATGTGGATGGCTTCCACAGAAACCTAGAGAGGAGGAACCTACTGAGAGTAGGCAAAGGATTTCTGGAATGATGGAAAAGATCTCCGCCACTTTGCAGGATTGCCAGAACTGAAAAAATTCTTTGGGATAGCACATCTTTTAGTGTGGTGAGTGCCTTCCTCTTCCACATAGAAACTGGACTGTAGATGGTGTGTTTTCCTGATGTTCTAGGTATGGTAAGTCAGGGGGTTTTTGTTTGTATTTTTGTTGTTGTTGGCTTTTTTGAGAGCTGGGGAAGAACTGGCAGGAGCAAGGATGAAGAAGATGGGAAACCATTTCACCTTTCATAGAATCTTAGAATCATAGAATCAACCGGGTAGGAAAGCCCTTCTGAGATCATCAAGTCCAACCCTTGATCCACCCCCGCCGTGGTTCCCAGAGCCAGGCACTGATGCCACATCCAGTGTCACCTGAAACACCTCCAGGGACGGTGACCCCCCCCCCTCCCTGGGCAGCCCATTCCAATGGCTGAGCACTCTCTCCCTCTAAAAAATTTCTTCCTAATATCCAACCTAAACCTCCCCTGGCACAGCTCAAGACTGAGCCCTCTTGTCCTACTGCTGGGTCCTGGCAGAAGAGCCCAACCCCCACCTGGCTACACCCTTCTGTCAGGGAGTTGTAGAGAGTGATGAGGTCTCCCCTGAGCTTCCTCTTCTCCAGGCCCAACACCCCCAGCTCCCTCAGCCTCTCCTCACAGCACTTGTGCTCCAGTCCCTTCCCCAGCCT
>VZRE01006217.1:206316-270204 GCA_013396775.1 Cephalopterus ornatus | reverse complement strand
GAGGCCGTTCCCTCTCCTCCTGTCCCTTGTTCCCTGGGAGCAGAGCCCGACCCCCCCCCGGCTCCCCCCTCCTGTCAGGGAGTTGCAGAGCCACAAGGTCCCCCCTTGAGCCTCCTTTTCTCCAGGCTGAGCCCCCCCAGCTCCCTCAGCCCCTCCTGCTGCTCCAGCCCCTTCCCCAGCTCCGTTCCCTTCCCTGGACACGCTCCAGCCCCTCAGTGTCTCTCTTCCCTGAGGGCCCAGAACTGGGCACAGCCCTGGAGGGGCCTCAGCAGGGCCAGCACAGGGACAGTCCCTGCCCTGGTGCTGCTGTCACACTATTTTTTGATACAAATGTTCCAGAGTTCCAGGCATTATTTAGGAGTCTTGGGATGATGAATGTAAGTATTTGAGTTTGGTTTGACCCTGTAACAGCTGGGGTGAACCTCAGCTCTATCCATAGCAATGCCCAGTCACAGACAGCACCTGAAGGGTCGTGAAGTACCTGGTGCATCCAGGGTAGCATTCCCAAGTGAAGAATCATTTCACAAAATGAGTACTGGGAATTAAATCAAGAAACTGGGTGAGGTTTAAAACGATTTCCCACCCCCAATGATTCAGTTCAAGCCCGAAAAGTCAAAGCTGACCTTATAGGGAGGTTTGGAAAAGTTTTATTGTAGTCCGTCTTCCTAAAAGCTATTTAGCCAAGCTTTATTCAATAATTAGTATGACACTGATTCTAAATACTTTCTACTCATTCTTATTAACATGGTTCTACATTATTATTAGTAGTAGTAGCATTCTATTAGTTAAGTGTATTGGATTTTATTATAGCTTGGAAATTTTTGCCAAACACAGTAATCACACTATGAGCCCTAAATATAGGGAGTCCTTGGCCAAAAAGTGTTGAATGAGGGTTCATAGGGTGAGCTCCTCAAAGGGTGTATTTTACTGTCTCTCTGCTGGGACAAATTTGAAGCCTTGAGGGGAAGCTGTGTGAGGAGCAGCTGAGGGCACTTGGTGTGTTCAGCAGGAGAAGAGGAGACTGAGGGGAGACCTCACTGCAGTTCCAGCTTCCTGGGCAGGGGCAGAGGAGGGGCAGGACTGAGCTCTGCTCTGGGGGGACCAGGGACAGCACCCAGGGGAGGGCCTGGAGCTGTGTCAGGGCAGGGGCAGGTTGGATCTCAGGACAAGGTTCTTCCCCCAGAGGCTGGTTGGGCACTGACCAGGCTCCCCAGGGCAGTGGGCACAGCCCCAAGGCTGCCAGAGCTCCAGGAGGGTTTGGATGATCCCCTGGGGCACAGGGGGTGACTCTTGGGGATGGTCCTGTGCAGGGCCAGGGGTTTGACTGGATGATCTTTGGGGGTCCCTTCCAACTCAGCATATTCTGTGATTCTGTGATTTCTTCTTTTGGGAAACCTCCTGGTAACATTTCTTGATGACTTTGTGGTCTCTTGCACATCAAATAAGATGGTGGGCAGGCCTGCTGCTTCTGCACAGCCCAGATTTCTTAAGCTTTCTTAAGTAGCCGAAGAAGCAGCCTAAGAACATAAGAACATGTTCTTTCTGCTCATTCTGCATCAGACCAAAGTCCCTTTCTCCAAAGCTGAACTTTAGGAAGGGTTGAAGAGGAGTTTCAAGGCACATCACTTTCTCCCGTGCTCTTACAACTTCAGCTGCAGCCTCTTCCTGGACTGCTCTGTGTATCCACCAGTTCTCCATGGGTTTTTTTTCCATTAAGATGTCCAGTCTCCTCTTCACATGCAACCTTTTTTCACCCTTGTCTTCTGAAGGGCTCTGAGAGAGAGGGGAGACACTCAGCTACCCAGAAATTCCTGTCATCTCGCAGGAAACATGTTCAGATCTGGGACAGTGAGGACACTGATGATGTAGGACATGCTGTAGAGATCTCAAGACTGGTGAATGAGTAATGGACATGAGAAGAGGCTTTAAAAATGTTTATTGTTGGATCTGTCTAGGAAGCAGCCAAACTTTCAAAGAAAATAGAAAGTTGTGTAAATAAAATAAGGCTTAGCTGGTGTCCGTTATGGGAACTGAGTTCTGTGAGGTTTAGTGTCTCCTACCATGAGCCTGGTGCATTTAACCCACTGAGCAGGAGAGAAGGTAACACCAATCCAGCTAATCCAGAGCTGGCATCACCAGTATGACAAAATAAATCTGCATTTTGATGCTTGTGTGCCTCACAGATCTCATGAGATCAGTTCTAGCCTTGTGTGACTCTTGAAGACCAGGGCATGGAGTTGAGGGTTTCATGCTCAGGCTGAAAGGGAGCCAGTGAAGCCAGGCACAGAGCTCAGAATTCCAACCTCAGCTTTCCTGACCATCTCTAAGGACATTTCCTTTGTTCAGGTTTGGTGCCAGTGACTGAAACACTACTGTTTGAGTACACCTCTGACTCCTTTGCCTTACCATTGGCTAATGCAGTTTTGCAGCTCTTCTGCCCTCAAAGAGATTTTAAAGGCAGTGGGCTGTGATTGTTGCACCTCTCATTTCCAATCATCTCTTTCCCCAGCCATGGTCATGTGTTGTCTCTGCTGCGGTCCAAGTGCTGGGTGGAAGCCTTGAGTGGGCAACTGCTCAAAAGCCTTCCTGCCCCGAGGGGCTTTGGCAAAGCACATCCAAATTTGGAAGATGGATTATACCATGGGATTAATATTTGTACATATAACATGTTTGTGATTTTAGTCTCTTCTTAGTCATGATTTTGGCTTGTCTAATATAATTTTTATTGGGCGGATACCAGAGCTGCCATTGAAGGATAGTTCTGGTTCTTCGGTTTGAGACCTGGGAGCAGCCGTAGAATCTCTTTATTATAACTGCAGCTTTCTCAAGGCTTTACAGGATTAACATTTTCCATGATCAGTCTACGACAAATTCAACACCAAAACAAACAAACAAATCCCCAAACAATCTGGCTCTATCTTTCCTTTTCGAGTTGTCTGGGCTAAATCCTCCTATCATAAAAATTGGCATTGCTCCTCTTCAGGGGAAAACCAGCCAGAAGAGGGGTACACAAGAAACTGAGAGCTCCAGTAACCTGTTTGGGGTGGAAGACCAGCATTTTCCTGGCTCAAGGGTTGCTCAACCAACTCTGTTCAAACTTGCTGGGTGTTGTACCTCTTGGTGGAAACTAGAAAACAGGGATGAAAAAGAATTTTTTCACTAGATCTGAATTATGAGCCCTCAAAAATTTTTTTCTGGCATGTTTATCAGTTTACTTCCCTTTGGTTTCTTTGCTTCCTCAGCGTCTAAGAATGCTGGAGATGGAGAGACAGTGTGGATTTGGTACTTGGTTTATCACATCGTTGTAAACTGGCTTTGAGTGCTGTGAGACACTTGCATATAATCCTCACACAGAGGATTTGACTGAAGAGATTGGAAAATTTTCCAAATATTTTTGTACATCTACCATATCTTTGCCAATTTCTGTGCCCTGAGTGTGTCGTGTCATAGAAGCACTCCAGCTATTTCTGTCTGCCTTTAATATTTTGTGCTTCATGAACCCTTATTAATTAGGATATTAATTTCCATATGCAACTTTGGAACAATGCCATGCTGTGAAGTAGCTTTTCACACATGCCTTTATTCTGGATTTGTTCACTGAACCCTCCCCCTGATGCTGTTTCTTACAGTGCATGTCAGGTAGAGCCTGGGAAATTAAAATCTGGGTGGGGAGGACAGGGGGTTTGGAGGTTTTAGATAGTGTCAGGCTATTTCTGTGATTCTATGATTGTATGTCCTTAGATAGCTGTGCTCACCAGTACCTGACACCTTTTCCCAAAAAAGTCTAGAAAGGACACAGATTATGGTGTGAAATTCCCTGCTGGCTGCTGATTCCAGGCACCAATTAAAAGCAAAGTCCTGTTCTATGTTGCATCTTTACATCCAGAAGTGAACTGCCACCCAAACACCAGGGATGAGGTGGGGTGTGCTACACAATTTCAGGAGCGAAAGTTGTCCCACATCTCTTATGTTGACATAAAGACACTTTGATTCCTCAGGTAAACATGGGGCATCTTTGCAATCAGTGGTGTCTCAGCCCACATCCGTTGAGGTGGAGCAGCTATAACCAGCCTTGCTGGGGAATATAAAACTTTCTGAATTTTAAACTCAGTTTGGCACGTTGGAAAGAGAACTAGGTGCCTCTTTGACTTTTAAGTGATCTGAAGAGGAATGTGCTTCTTGGAGTTCTCAGATGTTCCAGGCACACATCTATTTTCATTCCTCACAAGTGTATCCCTGGTGAGAGGGGTGGGGACACCAATCAAGAGGAAAGCCATTTTCCATAGTAGCACAGGATCTGAAATGAGCCTTCTGCAGATTAAACAGAACACTCTCCAGAGGTTTTGCCAAACAAATTTTTCAGATTTCTTCAGGATTCTACTGAGGGCCTGTGATCTGAAACATTCGCCAAGAATTCAGGATAAAGAGAAAAATTATCCTAACCCTGAAGATTTGAACAGGGAGGTGGTTTGTGGCTTTCATGGGATTGCATCAGAAGTCTGATCTTCCCGGCAAAAGATATTCTCTTTGCAAACAATGAATCCTCTAAAACCACAAGTGCCACGAAATTAAGCAGCATGTGGCTTGGATAGGAGCAGGCCAATTTGTCAACTCGGTTTCATTCAAAGAGAAGGAAATAGTGAGTGGGAAAACATTGAGATAAAAAAGAGAAACCTCAAGATACTTGCTACAGATTGATCCTCCCAAAGCAGAATATAACCTTTTTACTGAATGGAACTCCCCTGTATTTGTACTTAAACAGCATTACTAAGTGATCTGAATAATACATAGTTATAATGTATGGTTATTTTTTGCCTGGCACAGGGAGTGTTATTCTAGGTAACACAGTATTTTGTGGGAATTTCAATTTTGTTTTAGGATCCAGTCTAAATATTGTGATGAATTTCTAGCAGATAGTGTCAGTAGACAAACACTCTTTACGAGGTGAAACTACCGTTGTGGATCTGGGAGTGACTGCATTCAGCTCCCCATGTTTGGATCCCACAGGCAAGGCTGAGCATCCGTCCCCATCTCACCATGTCATTCTAATTGGTCAGAGTGTAAAAAATTATTCTTTGAAGCAAAGATTTGTTTCTTTACCTACTATTACTAAACATGCCCAGCACCCTCACTTTTTCAACAGCAGTATTAAAAGCATTTGGAAAAGTATTCATCAGTTTTACTTATTTAATTTTTGGCTGCTTTGTTCTTCAGGACATTAAAGATGGGACTTTTGAAATATTCCGGTCTACAGAAAGTAGCATTGCCCCACCTAGACAGTCCTTCCTGCAGTACTTGTGGGTGAAATTTTGGCTTCTTGAAGTTATGAAGGTAATAAGAATATTTAGGTATTATCATAAGGATTTTGTGAAAGGTGCCCTCCACAGGAAAAGCAGAATTTCTCAGTGGCTTTGCTAAGATGGAAACAGGAAAACAGCTTTTTATTCTAAAAATAAACTGAGTAATGCAGGTCACATTACTCTGCATGTGCAACAATGATGATTTCAGTCTGGGAAGTTCTTCTTGCTGTCTCTGAAACTGAAATCTTGAAAGTCCCTCTCACTGAGAAGTCAAATTCTCATAACTAACCAAGCCATTGAAAGGTGACATCACACTGCAGTTTCTGCTCCCTGTTGCTTTAGCTCAGAGAATTTCTGTTTCTTGTCTTTGAGTCTTCACTGGTGTTGCCAGTTTGATTTGAAAACGTGTGAGTCTTGGTACAAGCACCATGGAATCTCTGCCCACAGCTTCATTGTTTAGAAATTCCACAAAAGTTGTAGCAACAGAAATCAGCAGAGAGCTTAATTAGCACCTGAGGAGGTAATTGGAATAGATTTTAAGAATTTTAAGAAATCCTCTTTTTGTCTAGGCTTTGCTCACACTGACCCTCTTCTTGGTGCACGTTGGTTCCACTTCAGCGAATCACAGAATCCCAAAATCCCAGAATCCCAGAATCCCAGAATCCCAGAATATGCTGAGTTGGAAGGGACTCACAAGGTCCGTTGAGTCCAACTGCTGGCCCAGCACAGGCCCATCCCCAAGAGTCACACCATGTGCCTGAGGGCCAACAGTGGTTCCCTTGTGGTCCCAGTCCCAGCTGAGCACTGTGGGCTCTGTGTCCTCACACGGGCATGTCACCTTTGAAAGCCACAGCCTTTGTTAGAACCGTTGCTCATAGCCCTCGTTGGAGACATTGCTTTCAGCTCTAGATTTGGTTACAACAAATCAAAATAGGATCTCCTTCTCTAACAAGGCAAAGATATCAGGAAAATGGTCCCTGGATTTAATTTTCCCTGGAAAGAACCAAACTAAGGTGTCAGCAAAGGTAGATCTGAAAACCATTCTCCTTCACTGTTTCAAAATAGCAACAGCATGGAAAAAGGGATTGATGGCAAGAAAATGGTGAATATCACAGAATAATACCAAATTGCACCCAGAATCTTTTTCCTCTTTAATAAAATAACTAAAGAAAACAAATGTGACATCCATCAAGCAGAAGGGTGGATGGTGACTTCCATGCCAGCACTGGATTGTTCCCGCTGGGTTACTCCAAACATCTGAGGCTCCCCTGTTTTCAATTCGGTGCAAACTCCCTCCTGGGTTGTCTCTTTGACTCACTGAAGAGCAGACTTGGGAAGTTAGAGCTAAAAAGTTACATTCTCCAGCAGTGGGCTGTAACAAAGCTGTGCACTCTACGTGTCGGCCGTGGAGAGAGAACATGCAACCATTGGTCTTGGGTCTTGTAAAGCAAGGACAGAATTGCTGCTGGCTATAAAGTTAACTCTTGAACTCCTCTGAAAATCTAGTAAAGAAGCAGAAATGGTTGTAGCCCAATTTTTCTATATATAATATTTGTGTTATTTAGTTCCAACTTAAACAATATCCCACCCAGTTTCTAAGCAGCCCAGAGAATGTGGGGATGACTCAGAGGAGGGTAACCAGAGGTCATCAGACATCGGTTCAGTAGCAGTGTGGAGATCAAGGCAAGCCAAATGTGGAAAGTACAGTGGTTTATAGACGAATATGGGTGTAGGCCAAAGGTACAGCAGAAAAGTGCTTTCAAAGTCACGTTATCTTTGGGTTGCCCCATTCAATGTTGACTTGAAGTACAGGTGCAGGCAGCATAATGAGAACAGGAGTTGCCTCAGTGTCTTCTGTGGGTTTGTGTCATGCTTTTCCTGTTGGGGAGGTTGTTGACAGAAGTGGGCATTTGCTGTTTTTCCTTTTATCCCATCTGATGCAGTAAAACTCCAAAATCAAGAAGCTTCTCTCCTCTGTACAGTACCAGAACCTCTAGCTGAGGATATAGGTAGGGTTTACATGGGCATAGAGGAGAATAACAAAACAGACAAGCAGCCTGGCCTTGAGATCCCATGTTGGAAACACAAGTAGTAAAACTGTCTACACTGTCATCAACTGGACAATTTGGTCTGCAGCAGCTGAGACAATAACAGATCAAAAACCTTTGGTGCTGCTGGTTGTTCCTGAGAGGAATCACTCAACAGTCACCACCCCCCATTTGGCTGGTGTTGAAAAAAGGCAGGTAGCAAGACTGTCCAGGAAATGCTGATCCTAATAAAATGGCCAAATACGACCATGTTACTGAAATCTTGGGTTTCCTACCACATCAAGTTTATTTTTAGGGAATGTGTGTCCTCCCTTTTTCCATGCCATGATTCATGGAGGCTGAACTTCTGCCTTGAATCCTCCTCTCTTTCTGTACTTCCAGTGCCTTATTTAATCCTTCCTCCCCACACCTGTTCCCAGCACCAGGCTCTACACCAGCAGGGCCAGAGGCATCCAGTTTACTAAAATTCTGGTTATGAGCAAGCTCGAATGGAACAGACAGGATCCGTCCTTTTTTCCACAGGGTGTAAGCCGTGTCTAGTAGGGAATGAAACTCGAAGCTAGAGTTTGTTCAAAAGATGAAAGGGATGGGCCCAGCCCCGTTAAACTTGAGATGGCTCAAGAAGTGTCTGACCACATCCCTGTAAATCATATGGTATGATAAGTCAGCACAGTGCATAATACCCTTCATTCAGGCACCTGCAAGTGCTTTGTTCGGAGTCCAGTAATCCCAAACATTGCTCTCAGATAGCTGTGGTTCGTCCTTTTCCTTTTTTTACAGAGAGAAATTTGGGTTGGCTCGCTCTTTAATTTAAACCATTTGCCCATTACAACTGCTTTTACAGGCAGAGATCTCTGGTTTCACCGGACTGTTAAGATCCCAGTTACCTGGGGGAAGCACACGTGCAGCAGACACAGACTCCATCCCTGTCCGTGGCACATCTATGGCTCAACCAGCTGTGTCAGCTCCTGGAGTGTCAGGTGTCTCATCCCTACTCTTCTGTTCTGAATTTCTTTTCAGAAACTAAGTAAAGAAGCTTGAGACAACAAAGACCTTAAAACCCAAATTATAAGCTACAAATGAGATTGTGGACTTGAAAGAGCTGCATGAGGGTCACTGTGCAGCTCACATACATGGGCTGTGGGGGAGTGGTGCAATAGTGACAGGCTTCATTTCCTTGCCTTTTGCCAGTTTGTGAACTGCTGAATTAGGACAAGACTTAATGGTCATTTTTCAGTAGGTCTCTTTTTTTCCTTATGTTTTCTGTCCTTCTGATTCCCACAGTCATGAAATCATTTTCTTAAGTGTGGGTATTTTTGTTTTACTGTAATACTCAGCACTTCCAAGGTATCACATATACCCTTACAGTGAAGACCTTATAATTCAAACAAACCAGAAAATTCTCTTTATTCCATTGACACAGTGTTTAGGCACCTTGAGAGTGCAGCTCTTGACTCACGCCCCTCCTCCCAGAGAGTTTTGTTTGTCCCCCTTTCCAGGTTTTGGTGCAGAAAGACAAAAAGAGTGGGATTTACCTCCTCTCACTTTAGAAATCTGAAAGTTAAGAAACCAGTCTGAATGAATTGATTGGGTTCCCTCCATAGCTGGCACCCCTGGAGGTGACTCAGCCTCTCTCAGGGTTTGGGAGTTAAACCCCCTTCTGCAGAGCACTGCTGCTGTCTGTGACTACCAACAGAACTGAAGGGGCTGGAGAAAGCTTCAAGTCTGTCTCCTACATCAAGAGGCCAGTGATGCCACAGACAAGAAAGGCATGTGGGAATCGTCCATTCCTACTGGCCTGTGATTTCATGGTGCTATCCAGACAGGTTTCTGTTGGGTCGGTGGGCCCTTCTCGATGCCCAAGGACCATCCCAAACATTGCACTGACTGCCATTTCATCAGGAGTAATGTTTCATCTGGTACCTTGTCCTCACTTGTGTTCTGAGTGAAGGGAGTTTTGGGTGAAACCAGGTAAATATGTTTTATATGCACATTCAGTGCTCTAGAATTCACAGCCCAGCACTGCTCATGGTCATTAAAATTCAGATGGAGAAGTTCGTAATGTATGAGAAGAGAGCAAAAATAAACATAGAAACTTATCCACATCCATAGCTGCAGCAAAGGGATGGATGTCATCACATTTGGTTGGGGTTTTTTTAGTTGGGTTTTTTTGGATGTTTTTTGGTTTGGGTTTTTTTCCTTGTAAAAGAGGTGTTCCAGTCCCTTTATCATCTTACTCATCAGAAACTATAATAGTTGTGATAGAACTTTCAGTGCTGTTGCAAGTAGGTCCCTGCTGGCTCTCAGGTTGATTTAATTTCCTCGGTTCCATGTTAGTTCCAGTGCCCAGCTGCAGCAATGAGAAACAGTCCAGCCCTGGCAGTCTCTCCCAAACTGCCTCACGGTGAAGGGCAATCTTGTTATTTTCTCATTTAGGTAATTAGATGGCCTAGTGCAGTGTTTGCTGGAAGGAAGTTGCATGAGTTCTTTGGACAGAGGCCCTACACTGAGGTACCATCCAGACTATGCAGGGGACAGTGGATTCTATTGGAAGAGCATTTGATTTGGCAGCAGAGTCACACCTTGTGTCTGAGAGGAGAGCACTACAATGACCCTTCGATGGAGTTTCACCTGAGAAGAGAGAATGGGCTTATGCACAGAAATGGGGTTGAAGATGTGACTGGGTGACAGGAATAGGAGGGGAAGGAGCTAAAGCCAGCAGGGACAGTAGCTTGTATTATGGGAAAGGCAATGATTTACAGTTGTTGGATGAGTTCCTGACAGCACAGTGGAGTGACTGAAGAAATGCTGTGAGCTTGTGGTGTTGGCAATTACCCAGCAAAGTACAGGACAGAGAGGTGTGGAAATACGAGACTGGTTATGCAGGACCACTGAAGAAGAGGTAGATGGGAAATCAGGAACACCAAAGGGACAGCTGAATTCCTCAGCATTTATCAGCAAAAAGCACTTAATTTACAAATTGCGTCTATTTAGTTGCTTGCCCATTATTCGTTCCAGTAAGCGTAAGGTGAAGTAGCTCACCTGCAAATTTTTTGCTGTTTTCTGGGATTCATATTTTCCTGCCTCATTTCCCTTTCAGGTCACATACATTTTACATTGGCCACAAAAGTCACGTTACAAGTTCTCTGAAGGAACTATTGCCAGTTTGTGGAAGTTGCAAGAAAGGGTTCAAGCATTCCAAATCCCAGCTTTCCTGTGATTCACTTCTTATTTCAGTGAATGAAGTTGTTTCTAGAGTTGAAAGATCAAAAGATAGATTACTTGGAAATACTATCACGAGAATAAAAAAAATCCACCTGGCAATTCATTTATACACCTACAGGAGACTGCACTCAAGCAGTGAGGAATTCTCCTGGGAAAAGCTTTCTTTTTCTTGGGTCTTCACATCTTTGTTGGGAATAAAGTAACTCAGAGAGGGACCAAAAATGTTTAACAAAACTTATTTGCTAAGTGGTGTGCACTTGAATAATTCTTCATACACATAGTCAGATCTTACGATTTTACACCCTTGTGAGAGGAGATTATAAAGACTAAACAAAACCCCAACTGATCTCACCATAATCAGAAGCATAATTTCCCTGAAACTAGGAATTTACCCTTTGTGTAATGACACCAAAAGATTATTTAATTGCAGTATTTAATGCTAAGAAGATTCTAATAAAAATGATCCGGCCCCTTTTTTTCCCACCCTGAAAAATAAACTTGAAAAGGAACAGAAAAAGAAGACAAGTTTTCAGCATATTTTTGAAGCTTTATCAATGTCATGCAGTCAGACTTAGGAGGAAGTAAAGACTCGGGATTTGAAAAATAATTTACTAGAAATTATATTCATGACCATCTGCTGGATGGTGAAATTTGTGTCATAAGTACTTTCTTAAATATTGGTCACAGGAGGAAAAAAGTGCATACCAGCCAAAATTGCTTCTCATCCTTTCATCTAGTTGATTCAACAACGAGTAAAGAAATAAGAGAATCTAGTGCCAGATAAGCAGTGCAGATCTTGCATCTGATCTAAATATCCATGAAAGTGTTCTGGAGGCACTTCTGCTACCTCACAAGGAGATTCAGCTCACAATCAGCAATAGCACTTTTATTTCATAATGATGTACCTCCCCTCAGTTAACAATTTCAGTGTATCTATTAACAGTTGCAGTAAGTTGACAATTGCGAAATATCTTCTGTCTCCTCTTCCTCCAGAACATCCTGCTTTACTTTCATGTCCAAAGCTACTGAGATGCTTTACCTACTCTGAGCTCAGTAGTAAAATAATAAATAAAAAAGGATATTTGATCCACTTGCTATTCACCAATAACTTGTTTTTTCCCCTTTGCTGTTTTCCCATTAGAATATGAAGAAATTATTGTTTTTCTATATATTTGGAATATGGTTACTGGTGTCTCTTTCTAAGTATTCCTTCTTGGTGAGAGAGCTACAGACAGAGCCAATTATGTTCTCCAACTACCAATGCCATCAGATTTGGATAAAACCAAAACCCTGCTCCTCACAGAGCAGGAGATGCTGCGCGTCTTCCAAATTGTTGCCTCAAGATGGGACAAGGGAGTTTTTTTTTCAAGAGTGCCTTCAATTTTGGGTCTCAAGCTAAGCTGATGGGGGTTGGCACCTGCGTAATCTTCCCTGCTCCAAGCTGTGTGGATCACTCATCAGAAGTTCAGATGTTTGCTGTCAAATTTCAGTCCAGAAAGGATGTTAAAAAGGTTGGATTATAGTGATGCTTGGAAAAGTCTTTACACATCTTTGTAATTTTGTTTTATTGACATTTCTATGATTTTTGTCAGAAGGAGGGTCTCAGGAATCTGCAGCCCACGTCTGTGAGCATCCTTAAACATCTGTGAATAAATCACAGAACCTGCTGAGTTAGAAGGGACACAGAAGGATCATGAAGTTCAGCTCCTAGCCCTGCACAGGACCATCCCCAAAATTCTGGAAGATTCTTCAAGCCAGATATGCTGTTAGGCACTCTTAGATCTGATTTTCTTCAATATCAACTGAAGCTCTGATTATTTTCTTTTCTCAAGCAAAAGGGCAATGTAGGCAGACGTTCATATTGATACAACTATGGTATTTTGTTGTTGTCATGGTTTTGTGTGTGTTAAATGATGATAAAGCAACCACTTACACTGAGAAAAGCAGTTAATCACTGGACAGGAGGCAGGCACCACTCAAAAGTTTCCCTGGTGTACGTAGTATTTCTTACTTAAAAGCAAGTTTATTTGGTTTGTGTGCAGAGCTCTGACTTTATAAATGTTTAATCTCAGAGCTGTCAAACCTTCTTTGACCTGGAGTTTTACAGTAAATGGAGAGAAGAATAAAAAAGGAGAAAGATGTTCCTTTGTAGAGAATCAAGCTTAGGGGACACGGCTCAAGGTGAAAATCTTGCACCTTCATTTTAGTAACATTGGTAGAAATTGATTAAGATGAAACTTGCCTGGAACATTCCTGGATCTCTATAACCAAAGACTTGAGAAGATAATAAACTAGGGTAAATCCAGGATCTTCCATGGAACTCCTGAGATGGCGCCTGGAGTGCAGCATGAAAGGGCAAGACGCCCAACGTGGAGTTGTGCCAGAGACACGGCAAGACAGGCCACCAGTTCCTGTCACACTCCACACAAAACAGTTCATCAGGTAAATCAGTTTATTGCAACATTTTTGTTCTTAATGTTTCATCATACTTTGCACGTGATTGTAATGTCAGGGGGTGGGGAAACAGACCTGTCTTGGTCTTCCAGCCTTGTCCTGAAACTGTATTCCCCAGGCAGTGCCTCTGCTTACCTGGGTCTGCTGTGCTGCTCTTAGACTCACGGCTGGATCTCAGGCACCTCGAGTCCCACCCACCACCTTAGTGTTCGTTACTGTTTATTCAAATCAGGTGATTTTTGTAGCATTAACAGCAGTTTTGCATGTGCTCAGCATTAGGCCACATCAGGCCTTGCTGACCACCCTCATCCCTGCTAAGAAGCAAGAGAAACCTCAGTGGTGTTTTGCTCCTGTCTGTGACCCCCCTCAAGCATTTACCTCCAAACTTCTTTTAACTGCACATAGATGCAGCTTTGTGATGTATGTAAATAATTTTCTATATTGCACCTTTGGAGTGATTGGAGGAGTGCAGATGCCAGGTGGGGTGGGAGTGGAGGCAGAGTGTTGTAAGGTTTTGAGGGTGCTTTGCCTTTCCTTCTGAGAATGAAAAACAACATACTGAAAGTCCTTGCAGGACTTTGACTCTGTCTGTGGTTCAGGTGATGGGGGGGCCTTTGCATTTTGAAGGCTCATTTTGAAAGAGTGAGTGAGAGTTGAATAATCATCAGTGGATGTCAAGCAGCAAGAGGCAGAAATAATCAATGGCATCAATGTATGCCAGGAGCCCAGGATCGATCATTCTCCCAGTATTATAGAGGTTGAGGTTCAAGATTTAAGGGCTGGGAAATCTTTTCCATGAAATGCAAGGTGCTTAAGGCATTGCTTTTAATTTTAATTTACATCAAGAGGTTGATGTAGCGGTGTTAGCCATCCTGCCTACTGTGGATAAAGCCTTCATCTTTGGGAACTTTCTAAACCTATTTGTGTTTTTTGGCCTCCATACAGCTCTGTGGAAGGTCCAAAGTTTAATCATATTTGCAGAGAAACAAACGAACTATCTTCCTTTTGAACAGCTTATGCAGTCTCACAGGAAAAATAATCTTGCGCTGATCCTCAGCTCACGCAGGTACCTAAAATTCCTGAAGGTATCAGTGGCTGCTTGCTGGTGAGACCCATTAGCGGAAGCCATTTAAAAAGATGAACAAAACCATATAACAAACCCAAATAACAAAACTCTCATCTGCTTATTTTGATTTCTAAGACTCAGAGGTTGGATTTTTGCTCGGGAAAGCATCCAGTGATACTGCTCTTGATGAGTCTTCCACTTTTGACACCTGTCCCAGAGTAGATGGTGAAAAATAACACAGTAAATGTTCAGGACAGTTCCAGCAACAGGGACCAATCCATGAACTTCTTTCAATGGTGATCAGGGAACTTCTGGTGTGTAACATGGGTAGATGCCAGCAAATCCCAGAGGAGAGAGGCAACGTGCAGCAGCAGCAGCTGTATGCTCTCTATTTAGAGAACATGATCACTTATTTCTGTTCATGAAATGTTGCTTTTGACTTCTATAAACTATTGAGCAGATACATTCTTGAATTAATCCAAGTGGATTATTCATTAATATCTTTGCTATGTTGTTCTTTGGTGACTGGTCATGCTAGTCACAAGATGTCCTTGGTTAGAGGAGCAAACTCCTGCTTCCAAGATGTATCTGTTGTATGGAATTTAAAATCCATTTTCCGTGAATATTCCTGTTATGATTTTGAAATAAACTTTTTATATGCGGGTTTTTTTCAGTAAAACTCAGTCACTTTAATGTTGACAGAAAACACATGTAGAAAGGTTGAAACATTAATTTGTCATGTAAAATAACTATTTGTGGATATCTACATTATTAGCCAAACCCTCCTGCACTTTTTGCTTCATCCTGAACAATGCACAGTGTTCAGACATGTCATCGTAATCAGGTTTTCCGAAGTTTCTTGCTATTGAAGACAAAACATGAAAAATATCTACATTGTTGGTGAGACACTCTGTTATTGCCATTACCCCTGTACAGGGGACACAACCATAGTGTCAGCAGCATCACAGACAGACTGGTGGACAGAAATATGGACAGACAGAAAATGAGCTTCTTTGCCTGGCAAGAAGCCACCAAGAGGAGTCACAGAAACCCACAGAATCCCAGGCTGGAAGGGACCACAGTGCCTCATCTGGTCCCACCTCCCTGCTCCAGCAGGGACAGCCCAGAGCACATGGCACAGGATTGTGTCCACACAGCTCTGGAATATCTCCAGTGAGGAGACTCCACACCCTCTCTGGTCTCTGTTCAGGGCTCAGTCACTGCCCAGCAAAGAAGTTCTTCCTCCTGTCCAGCTGGAACTCCCTGGGCATCAGTTCCTGCCCGTTCCTCCTGTGCCATTGCTGGGCCCCCCCGAGCAGAGCCTGCTCCATCCTCTGCCCCCTCCCTGCAGCCCCTGACACACCCTGGGGAGGGCCCCTCTCAGTGTCTGCTCTGGAGGCTCAACAGCCCCAGCTCCCTCAGCCTTTCCTGCTCCCAGAGACGCTCCATCCCTTGGGCATCTCCGCAGCCTGCGCTGGCCCCGCTGCAGGAGCTCCCTGTCCCTGCTGTGCTGAGGAGCCAGAGCTGGGCCCAGCCCTGCAGATGTGCCTCCCCAGGGCTGGGCACAGGGGCAGGATCCCCTCCCTGCCCTGCTCCAATGCTCTTTCCTGATGCCCCCAGGATCCCATTGGCCTCCTTGACCCCCAGGGCACAAAGCACTTCACTTCTCAGCATGTACTCCAGGGAAGGTCAGGAAGGCAGGAAGGGGTTTATGACTCCAGCACCACTTAGATGTTACTGAAAATGCAGTTTGCCACTTCCTACTTGGAGCGTCACGTTTCCCAGCTGCAACAATTCCCAGGCCAAATCTAGGCATTTAAAATGAAAATTAAAATGCAGAAAATGTATCTGTGAAAAGCAGCAAATTAAGAAAGTGAGAAAGGTACAACTGTTCTTTCTAGGTAGGAACATATTAATCATCCCATGTTTTCATATCTCAGCTACAGGTTCTTAAGTGTCTAATATGCTCCTGGATTTATATTCAATAACTGAGAACCAAACTATGATTTTTCTTTTTCTCTTAGGCACCTGTGAGAAATACGTTGAGTGCATCCTTACCAGCTCTGCCTGCTCCCAGGGTAAAAATATTCAGATTGACGTATACTTACTAATTACATATATATATATTTAACTTCAATCATAAGTAAATGAGTAAATCTGGTAGATAGAGATATGAAGGGTGGTAAGGGGAAGAGGAGATTTGGTTGTGAAAAACACACTACCCACGGTTTTGGAGCAGGCAGGAACACAGATACCCAGCATTTGGACAGTTTTGAACATCCATTCCAGCATATTTCTGGGCTAAGTGATGGGCAAAGACCATAAAACTAACAAAAGGAGCAGGCAGGGACAACAAGCAAGAGGATTTAGGCAAAGCACTCCTGAATATCAGATCTCTTGTCTAGATGAACAATTTGTTACGTGGTGTCTCTGGGTTGTGCTAAAGGCAAACTGGAGATTGTGGGTTAGCTAAGATGTATAGAGAGGGGTTGGGTGTTATTGCTCCCTACAGCTCCCTGACAGGAGGCTGGAGCTGGGAGGGGTCGGGTTCTGCTCCCAGGGAACAAGGGACAGGAGGAGAGGGAACGGCTTCCAGCTGTGCCAGGGGAGGGTCAGGTTGGACACAAGGAGGAATTTCCTCATGGAAAGGATGGTCAGCCACTGAAAGGAGCTGCCCAGGGAGGTTTGGAGTCCCCATCCCTGGAGGTGTCCAAGGAATGACTGGATGTGGCACTCAGTGCTCTGGGCTGGGGGACAGGTGGTGACCGATCAAAGGTTGGATTCAACGATCTTGGAAGTCTTTTCCAACCTCAGTAATTCTGTGATTCTGTGATTTCTGTGGTTAAGACATAAGACCTTTAGTCTTGAAAATACTGTATTGAAAAAGATGGTTTAATCTAGAACAGACAAGCTAAGAGATTTGAACTCATGGTGAGCCCCAGAGAAGAAGAACTCCCATGCATAGTGAGAGGAGAGGAGAGGGTTACCCTTGGTTTGGGTGACCAAGTGATGCCTATACAGTCCCAAGTGATTGCAAGGAAAGAAATTCAGAGCTATTTTCAAGTTTCTGACCAAGAATTCAACCTCAGCCCTTGCCAGGATAAATTCTTCTGTCAAAGTTTGGTATTTGAAATGATTCTCGGATGAAGCTGCCTAGGTAACACTGAAACAGCTACTTGAACCCTGCTATTTGTGTTTCCCTAAAAGCACACAACAAGGAGAAGGTTGGAGCTCCCAGGCAGGAGCTGTGCTGAATTTCCTGCAAAGCTGGAGCTGCTTGTTTGAAGAGTGGCATTCCATGGCCTGGATCCTTTGGTCAGGGACCAAGTGTCAGTGAGGCCACATTTTTACTATCCCAAATTACAGAATCACAGATGCTGCCAACTTGGAAGGGACCCACAAGGATCATCCAGTCCAACCGTGGCCTCGCACAGGCCCATCCCCAAGAGTCCCACCCTGTGCCCCAGAGGATCATCCAAACCCTCCTGGAGCTCTGGCAGCCTTGGGGCTGTGCCCACTGCCCTGGGGAGCCTGGTCAGTGCCCAACCACCCTCTGGGGGAAGAACCTTCTCCTGAGATCCAACCTGCCCCTGCCCTGACACAGCTCCAGGCCATTCCCTGCACTCCTGTCCACCTGGTCACCTGGTCCACTCACTGGTCACCTTGTTTTGAGGACAGAGTTTGAATTGCTGACAGCTTTTAAAAATTTGGTTGCAAGTTCCCATTTCCTTCATCCCTCTTTGTATTGCCCTGTGTCACCTGCCCACAGTGGCTGTCCTGGAACAGGAGAGATGGGAGGTGTGAGAGAGGGCAAAGCAGGCTTCCCAGGGGAGCATAGTCCATGCCAAATTCAATGATAATGAAATAGATGATTTCTAGTGAGATCAGACTCATTTTGCCCACAGTGCATTTTAACACAGAAGAATTGGAACCTCAGCTATATTCTCTCTTTTACTGAAACAGAAAAACAAACAAACAAAAAAGATATTTTGACAAGCTGGTGGCAGATTTCAAGTTTCCTACTTAGGAATAAATTGAGGCAACTCTTTTTTAGCATGCCATATTTCCAGTTATTAAACTGTGTGTGGTCTGTCCCAGTCCTCACTACCAGAGAGCCCTTCATTTCGGTCTCAGTGCTGGGCTGGGGCACCTGCAGTGTGTGCTGCTCTCCAGGGAGCTGCTGAGGCCTGAAGGAAGCCTTTGAGAGGCTGGGTGGGATCCTCACAGGCTCCCTTTGAGAGGGCCGTGTGGGATCCTCACAGGCTCCGTGAGCCGAGTCCTCTGGGCTGGTTCACAGGCACGAGGGATGGGCCAGGTTTGCTTGGAAGTTCAAGCTCAGTGAACTGAGACTTTGGAGAACAATTCCTCTGGCTGCCATCGCCATCCTGTGAAGGCCTCTGAACTCTGTCCTTCCTAAGAAACCCCCCAGCCTCTCCCTAGCCACCCTTCCTTTATACGTTCACAAGTTTTCCTGACAAAAGAGCAATTACAACCTGACAGAGACAACTCACAAAGAGAATGGGGATGACCCCTAGGAGAGGTTTATGCGACTCAACACATGGCCAGTCACCAACAAAGCCGGCACTGCTTCCATTTGATCACAGAAGAGCCTCCCAGACTGGCATGCTTGACCAAAAACTGGCTGGGTGACTCATTCGTCTGGCGGCTCTGTGATTCATGAGCCTCCAGGAGGAAGGGAGGAGGGAGGAGAAGGCTTTTCAAATCTGAGCTTAAATGCAAGAGAAACACATTCCCCAAAAAGCAGACGCTCGACTGTGTCCAATTGGTGCATGAATAGCCACACAAAGCCAGGGCAGGAGTCCTGTGTGACGCACGGCGAGGCTCCTGGGCCCAGCCACGCCGCAGGCTGCACCTTTCCCAAGTCCGTGGTTTGGAAGGGCTCAAATGTATAAACAGGAATAGTTCCTTACGTCTTATCCTTGTGTGCTCCGTCCGTTCTGGCCCTGGGATTTCCCAAGGAATGTCCCACTTGTGAGTGCTTTGGAGCTGATAGAGAGGGCTTTGACCTAATACTCAGGTCAAAAAACTCAAATGACTTTGACCAACTGAAATATAAGCTTCTGATCTACACTAATAATATTAGCTCCCTCTCTTATCTGTGAAGCAAGTGTATCCACAGGCAGGTGTCCCATCCTCAGAGGTGTTCGCAGTAGTTAGGATGAACCCTCCACTGGAGGCACATTTCTTCCATGACCCATGCAACAGCCTCACCAGCTGGCCTGACTACCTACCCACTCTTCGGTGACATGAGCGAGGAGAGTCCCTGGGCTTCAAAGAGAACCTTCCCCTTGGCGCTGCCTGCACCCTGCCAGGAGCTGGGGGTGGTGCAGAGTGCTCACTGCAATGTTTGTACTTCCTCCCACCCACCCCCCTCCCACTCAGCCACTTTATTTATTGTTATTTATTGCTTCAGACATATGGGTCAAAACGCTAAATTATTTAGCTGCTGATGCCAGATGGATTTTAAGACAATTAACAAGTGCTAGAAATGGGCAGCTTGCTCTCTCTCTTGGATTTTGCCAAAAAAAAGTGCCTGTTTGCTGTTTGTTTGCCAGCAGTTTGTGCCTCCTGCTCCCTGTGGTCATGTCTAGCCTCAGAGCATGTTTCTCTCTCAGTGAGTGCCGGCCTGAGTCAGGGCCCAGCTGGTCAGGGCATGGGCTGAAATGTCCCAGAGTTACGTTTTTTTACATTTATGGTGTTATTGTGATCCTGGGTGATAGACAGGCTGCATCACCCCCCTGCCATGGCCGGATTCCACCATCCCACATCCATGCAGGGGGGATAATTGCAGGAGACAGTAAAGCCCCAGCATAAAAGGGGCTTGGGGCTTAACTCTCTGAGAGCACCAAAATGGCTTTGAAGGATCCAGGTCTGGGCTTGTCCTTTCTGTGTTGTGGCATGTGGGAGGACTCCACCTGGGATGGGGAGACCTGCATCCAGAGACATCCAGTTCCCACGAGGTGGCCGCACCCATTGGGGTCCAGGGATGTTGCCACTCACACCCATGTGAGAGACTCCAAAGTGAAAATCACCTCCAAGCACAAAGGCTGGGAATGAAGTTCACAGAATACAATAAATTATCATCATGGGATGCCCTCTGAGTCTGTCCTTCCTAAGAAACCCCCTACCCTCTCCCCAGCAGCCCTCCTTTGATACATTCATAAGTTTTCCTGACAAAAGAGCAGAATAAAATAAATTAAAAAAAAAATCCAAGGGGATCAAAATAAATCCAAGGTGCTGTACAATGTGTTGGTGAGGCCCTTCCCTCTCAGGGATTTTATGGTTAGCTCCAACCAGTAATCCAGATCCTCTGTAGTAAGACAGTGGGGGACAAGTAGTTCAGTGCTTCCCGGGGCTCACAGCTCCACGTGACCAAGGCAAGAGCATCCTCTGGCCACATGTCAGAGCCCAGCTCACAGGCCAGACTTTGGCCACCAAGCATTTGTTTATCTCCACAGCACAGGATGTGCTTTGTCCAGAGTGGAAGGGAGGGTTTGTTTCCCTTTTGAGTTTGTGATCACCTATAAATGCAGGTACTTTGCATTTAGCCACAGTCCCCACTGCCAGCCCAGCTTTCATGCATCCCTTGGTAGGACTTGCAGCCCTCTGCCAGCTCCGGGGAATAGGGCAGAGGATGGAGCACATTTAACTGAGTTTCTGGTTCTGAAAAATGTTACACTAGGCAAAGGATTTGGACCTGAATGAAAGTGGTGGATCTAATTTTAGACAGTACCTATGAATGAAACTTGAAACAAGCTGTTCAGGAAATACCTTCCTCTGCAGCAGTGCCAGAGAGAGTATGGGATTTAATGCTAAATTAGCCAGTGCCTAGGAACAGGTTACTGTGAGAGTACTTTTTCCTACTTTAAACTAAATTATTTTTTAAAAAGAAATCTTATTTTCTACATAGATGTCTGTGTTCTTCTGCGAAAGCTGCAGATCTTTCATCTGCCTTCTCTGCATCAGTGCCTTTTGCTGTGTTCATCACCATGGCCCCACCCTGAAGAGCTGTTGCTTCCATCTGGTGTCTGGGGATGGCCAAAAGTGACTGGCATGTAGGAGAAGCTTTTGAGCAAACTGAAAAGTCGTCCTAGGGCTCTTGCTCAGATGATCAGGCACGCTGGCTTTCAAGAGGCCAGACCTCTTTCAGTTGTGCTTTGTTATATATTGTCCGAACATTCCACTTTTTGTAACAAAGAGAGGTGCAAAAATGGCCCCTTCAGATACCAGGCAGACATCCCATCCCTGTCCCTCTCTCCTTTTATCACACAGTTTTCATGTCCATAATTTGGAATCCTGCACACTTGAGGGATTAGTTGAGATATAAATCCACACAATAGCTCTGTACCTTCCTGCACTGACTTGGCAGACAATGTATAGGCACCTTTCTGAACAAATGAAACAAATGACTGTACAATAGATGCAGTAAAACCAGGAAAAAAGTAACTGTTAATAATGGAGTATCAGGAAGTCTAAACCACACCACTTTATCAAAGAATAATTTGCAGGTATTGTAAGCCAGCTGCTTCTCTCTAACCCTTAAGAAATATTCTCAGCCAGCAGCTAGGTTAGTAAAATAAAAACCCATTTCTAATGCTTTTTTGGTCTTTGTTTGAGTAATCTATATCTCACTGTTCTGGTCCTGGGGCCATTGATCTCTCTCTTGGTTCAATGATGTGAACTTTGGTTGGCAGATGCTTCACACTGGATGAACCTACAAAAGGTGAGATTCGCACTTTCAGAAGTCTCAGCTGAGATGTTCATAGCCCGTAACACAGCAGATAAAAGACACTTTTATTTAATGAAAATATAGCAGGGTGCCTCTGTGAAAACTGAGTGATCTATTGGAACTAATTCCAGTAAGATTTATTTTTTTCCCCTTTGGTCTCAATGTAGCTTTTTACTTGAAAGATTTCAATATAAAGACTTTTTAGAGACTATTTTGCTGTTACTCTGTTTCTCCATTCGAAAATGGCTCTTGGGGTCATGATTTAGTGGTGGACTTCACAGTGCTGGGTTTACAGTTGGACTCAATGATCTTAAAGGTCTTTTCCAACCTAAATGATTGTATTATTCCATGATCTCTTGATTTCCAAGGGCCCCAGGACAGGCAGCCCCAGCCCAGAATGAAAGGGGGAGTAGCTGAGGTAGGTGGATTGTAGAGTTTCAGGCAGGCCTTGAAGAGATATCTTTATCTTCATATCTCCTGACAGTGTGAAAGCCACAGGCAGGAGATATCAAAACTCTTTTAATTGGCTGCTCTACAGCCCCAGGTCTCTCCCAGTGACCAGAAACTTGACTTTAGGCTCTCTGTTTTCATACTATCTGGATGAATGAAGCTGGCAGTGCTGTATGGCAAGCTCACTGCTTTCTGCAAGACTCCTAGGATGATGTTCCAAGCTCATCAGTGTGCAGGATGCATACCCCGACTTGTACTGACTGCCTCACACCTCCCCTCCCCGGGATGGTATCAACCAAGCTTTGCTGCCAGAAAGTATTCCTGGCAACCAACGGTATCCTGGTGATATTTGTGAATATCTAAAAAGTACCAGTATCGACCTGCTTGGTGGAAAAGGCCCTGGGGGAGCTCATCGACAGCAGCTGAACATGAGCCCAGGTTTGCCCAGGTTTGCTGTCCCAGCCATGGTGTGACCACAGCACTAGGGCAGTGCTGGGCACTGCTGTGGTGAGCACGGCTGAGGCACCTCAAGGTCTGTGTCCAGCTCTGGGCCACACAAAAGAAGAAAGACATTGAGGGGGTGGAGCGTGTCCAGAGGTGGGAACAGAGTTAGGGAAGGGGCTGGAGAGTCAGTCATGTGAGGAGCAGCTGGGGGGGCTCAGCCTGGAAAAAGGAGGCTCAGGGGGGACCTTCTCACTCTCTGCAACTCCCTGACAGGAGGGGAGAGCCAGGTGGGAGTTGAGTTCTGCTTCCAGGGAACAATGATGAGAGGAAACAGTGTCATGTTGCACCAAGGAAGATTTCTCTACTGAAAGAGTGGTCAGGCATTGGACTAGATTGCCTGGAGAAGTGGTGGAGTCATCATCCATGAAGGGATTTTAAAGACATGTAGATGTGGCACTTGAAGGCGTGGTTTAGTGGTAATGTGGCAGTGTTGGGTTAATGGTTGGACTTGATGATCTTTTCATCAAGCAATGACTCCAAGTTTCTATACTTATGAGCTTTCTGAGCCATGGTTGCAGTCAACTGGCAGGTCAGGCAGGTCTGGCTGCCCTTGGCACCTGCTTGGGGCCACTGGTGGCAGATGACTGGGAGAGGCTCTGCAGGGGAATCACAGCCACCCTTTGCTGTGCCATTGTGACAGACATGGCCATGCCACAGCTTCTTCAGCTAGAGAAATGTGCTCAGCTGTGGTGAAAACAGTCCTGGATACTTCTGTCTCTGGAGGTAGGACGTAGCAAAACCAAGGATGGGTGGAGAAGAGAAAAATGACATGGTCAGATCTCAGAGAGGAGTCAGTAGGGATTCCATAAAGCCATGTTGATTTATACCGTGAGAGGATCTAATGAAATCAGGGATGATCAAATGAAAACCACAATATAAAAACTGCATGTGATGATGGTGATTGCATTTCCAAAGAGCTCTGTCTGCTTGTGCATCCTTTTGGCTTTGTGTCTCATCCCTCAGCAAAGCTGTAATACCACCTCATTACTCTCAGCTGCAGGTAGGAAAGAAAGATCAGGTACACTGCTTGTATTTATAGGTATAAATGCCCCCTTGTCCCATACTTTTGCTTGATTTATTGCTCTGAGCCTTTTGAGTGGATGTATGGAAAACTACATTGCTGGAATGATTCAGACCCACTTAAAAAGATGATGGGATTCTTAGACTTTTCCTCAATTTGCAAGGAATTGATGGTGACCTGAAGCACTGCTTGAGTGGGAGAGTGACCCTGCCCAGCTGAGTCAGAGAAGTTCAACCTTGAATCTATGTCAGCTGCATGAAACGAACTCGAGCACTTTCTGAGGTCAGGAAATACTGAGATATTTGCACAAAACCTTGGTTCTGTTGGAGGCGCAGGAGGTTACTGATTAAAGTCAGTGGAGTGAAGATGTCCCTTGGGTTCTTTCCCCTTCTCCTGCCCTGGCCAGACCCATATTGCAAAAGCCATTTTTTGCCCAAACACTTGATCCTGCGAGTGGTCAAGCAGCTCTTCCCAAGAGCTGACATTTCTTCACTTTCAGATGAAAGAAAAAGCAGTTGAAAGTGTCCAGCCCTTTCTAGCTCTTAGCAGAGGTATCAAACTGGACCCAGTTGCTCAACTGAAAACATTTTAAATGCTGAGATTTAAACTGGGATTTCCAAAAGACATTTGGAGACACATGCATCAGAAATGTTTGGACTCAGTGGGAATGACATGCACCTCTCAGGTTCCTTTTAGAACCTCATACTGGACTTTTCTGTTGTTACATAAAACCAAACTGCACATCTTGGGATTTTGCTTATAATTACTGGATATCTATAAAATCCACAACTGCTATGAGCATAATAAAATTCTGGGAAGTAACACCTTATAACAACAAGCAAATCTGCTTTAATAAGACAAAAGTCTTGTGCCAGAAGTCCAACTTTCCACTGGCAACACTTCTAGTTAATACTGGAAATTCTAAATATCTGATTAAACATTTCTGGAATTTCTGGGAATACACTGAGATGCTGCATGGGCTAGTTCCTCTTAAAGGTTTCAACAAAATATTTCAGTTGGGTCTTATAGGAACCCCTCCAAAAAATCCATCTTCCTAATTTCTTACTGTGGTTCCTTACATTTCCTAAGCTGGCTCCTTAAATGACTTATGTTCTCCTTTGCAGAATGCATAGACACAAATAAACCACATATATAAGGAAGGAATGTTCCTCTATCCCACAAAACAAATTAAATACATTGATCCAAAATCATCCCTGGAGTAACTCCTGTGAATTCAGACGAAACGCTTGAACTGAGTTTATTAAAGCAGCATTTCTGATATGGGCTGGAAATTGGAGTTGAATGAGGTTTTTGCCATAGTAAAATGATTGTTTATTAGTGATGAGTGAATCACAAAACATCTGGCACGTATGTTGATCTTAGAAAAAGAACTGAAAAAGTTTGAAACCTGATCAGGTCTCTCTGAATCCATATGTCAGCAAAACTGCCTGGAAGTAAGTCTGAGTCAGGGTTCTCGCTCAGACATACTTCTGAAACCTCCAGATTTATACGGTTGGATATAGTCATATCTCAGCAAGTGCTAAGAAATTAGGGATGGTGAACTGAACTGGTAAATAAACAAGAACAAACTCGTTCCTGAATTTTGTATGATTGTGATCTTTTGGAGACAGTTACACAAATCCCTCAGCCATGCCAAAGCTGCAGAAGGGAATATAAAGGCAGGGGAAACAAAGTTAATTCCCAATTCAGACTTCATAAATAAACAAGGCAAGTTGTGTCCAAACTTTTGTTTTGTTTTCTTCTAAAACACTCTGTGAAACCACAGGAAGTTTTTCGAATGTCTCTGTGTAGAAATCAGATTTGGGGTTGGAGCAGCATGGCTTTATTTTGATTTTGTGGAAAATCTTGGGGATAGATACGCTCATCACAAGGTGGGCCGCAGTGTTCCCCCCGAGAAGCATGAACCAGAGATACTCCTGATGTGATCCTTGACCAGACAGTGCTCTCACAGCTCTGACCTCTTAATTTCAGCTTCTCAGCTGACCTTCTGAACATGGAAGGAGTAGCAGATAGCCCTTAGGGAGGAGATCTGTACAGGTGGCTTTCCCCCTGCCTGGCTTTGGGCTTCCAGGGGAGCACAGGCAGCAGAGGCAGCCCAGGAGAGGGTGAGTTCAGTTTCTACATGGTGAGATTCTGGACAGAGAGGGATGGTTACTTGGAGGCTGCTACATCCTTGGCAGAGAACTGTGGGAAGAGAGTCCCTTTCTTTCAAGCACACAGGTGACCACTTGGCAGACACCACTGAATCCATAGGGCCCCTTGCTGGGCCAGCTCATGGGTCCCCACCTGCCCACCTTACACAGGGATGTGGGATGATTTGAGCCTCTGACTCACAGTGCTGTGCCTCAGCATCCTGCTGATGGCAGCAGGTTTGTAGGGTGACTTACATGCACAATCAAAGCCTAAATATTGCACGATCTGGCAAGTCATCCATTCCAGCACCAAGAGCTGTGTCCAGTGTCACTAAATCCTGTTACAAAACTAAGTCTTTGGGATACCCCATAATGACCTGCAGTAACAATCCCACCCATAACTCGGCCTCCGCTTGATTTTTGGAGGAGAACAGACTTTGTAAAGAAGTTAGTTTTCGTCTCTGTTGCCTGTGATTCTATGCTTCAAGAATGGTTGTGGCTCAGTGCCTCCGTGTCCGGTAGGATCCATCTTTCTGCTGCTTTCAGCAAGTTCCTGAAGCAATTTTTATTTCATTTTTTTTTAAGGCTATGAAATCTTGAAATGCTCACTCATCTTTACTCAGCATTTTCTCCAGCAGACACCCATGTGGTCACTGCACAGCTTTGGTGAGTAGAAGCTCATCCAACCTTGCCATGGAGCAGCTGGGGAGAGAAGCCCTCAATTGAGGGGTGCTGTGTGTGCTACAGGTGTACAGAAGGGATGGCTAAGTGATAAAGGCCTTCACTGAAGCGTCACAGGACCTGTCATGTGTCTTTTTGTTGTCACAGATACCCTGTGAAAACCAAATCAATTGTGCTGCCTTTCCAGATGTCCTGCTTGTCCCTGCCAAGGATGCTGTAAGGGGAAATGCAGGGAAGAGAGGTTTGGGTACACTTGGATGTGTGGTGGTTCTGGCCCTTATTCCTCATGAAGCTGTAGGACAGGGTGTGAGTCTGGGAGGTGTAACTGAGGACTGTAAATGGCCTTCTAACACACTCCTTTAAGGAGAGAATTTCTGGGGGAGTCCCAGCTCTCAGAAGTGCTGTTTTCAACTTAAAACCTAATTTCTCTTAGATACACCAAAGAGTACTTTTATAAAGATGTCAGGTACTTCATTAGAACTTGGACAAGTAAAAACATTACGGCAAAATGTCTAAAAGTGAACTTTCAGTTGCATTTCGACAGCATGTAGCACTCTGTCCTATCCTAGAAGCCTAGAGCTAGTCACAGAGCATTGTTACTCCTCAGAGCAGAAGTCTTGGGTCATCAACCAGACACACCACATCCTGTGAGAGTACGACTCACCAGATCATTCTGTAGTTTTGCCCAAGACCTGGAATAACAATATTATTATTATCATCGTCATCATCATCATCATCAACATCATCATCATCATGTGTTTAGAACAGAGCCTCACCCTTCCCTTCTGGAGCAGCTTGAACCTTTCGGGAAAGGTGTCAGCATGTTCCGTTTGTGCTCAGGCCGTGAGTGGCTCTCATCTGGCCATAGAGACACTTGTATTCCTAGAACTAAGCAAGGATGGATTAGTAATATTCTGGAATAAGTGTAAAATGTAGTACCTCAACAAAATCTTTTGAATCAAATGATCTTTTGAATCAAAGCCATTTCGAGCCACAGGTAGAATTCTGGGCTTCAGCCTTTCCATTCAGGGCCTTTCTGGTGGAAAAGAAATCTTTAACAACCATGTAACACAATAAAATTTTGAGCTTGTGGAAGAAAACTGCATATCTAAAGAAATATGTCTCCTATAACAGTGGTTTCCAGCAGTGGGAAAAGAAGGGCAAAGTCTTGCACTTAATTACAGTCCAGAGAGCTGTATGAGCACCCTGGTGGGGTTTTGAGTGGTTGAAACAGAGAGAGAAATTCAGGCTTAAAGGGGGGTTATATAGCTAAGCAGAGTTTTCTTTTTTCGTATGCATCTTTCTTCTGAAACAGGAATTATGTATTGTTAGGAAATAAATCCATTCTTTACTTCTACCTATTTTACTATCTATCTTGAGCATGAAAGGGAGCCAAGTTCAAAGCTTTCTCCTGCCAGGTTGTAAAGCAGGAGTGGCAGATCCCTCTTGGTGTGCCTTCAATGGAACACAGAATTTAAGGTACTCAGGAAGCAGAAAGGGGCTTCTCGAATGAGCTGCATGAGTCAGTTTGCAGGCTGGAATCTTGGTCTTCCCATGACAAGAATTAGTCTGAGAGTTCCTGGCACGTGGCAGGGCAGTGGAGAGAGTGCCTGGAGCTCGAGGGTCTCCTGCGGGTTCGATGCTCCCGCGATCCCTTCGCGAAGTGGCTGCAGTTCAGGCCATGCAAACTGATCCCTCGTAGAGGTCACGGAGCAGTTGTGTGTGCTGAGCAGGGCTGGGGTCTGCTGTGCTGGAACTGCTCTGCAAACATCCCTTATTATTCTTGATTACAAAAACTATATATAGATCCTGTCGGGATGGACAGGGTTCCATTACCAGGCACACAACAGAAAGTACGAATTTATCAAAATGAAATGGAAGTCAAGAGAACATACTGTCTAAGGCAACAAGGCGGTTCAGACAGCTCTGCAGCAGCCTAAACACATGACAGACTCAAGCAGCTCCCACTGCTGCCAACACAACTGCTCACGGGGTCTGCCAAGAAGCCAGATGCTGCTGCTGGAAAAAATATCTTCAAGAGTTTGGCATCAAGATCCTGTGATTACCATCCAAATGGGAGGAGATGGAGTGGTAGAATGTGAGTTTAGTATTTAGCACCCCAGAACTGTGCAGCAGCCTTTGAAGGCAGAGGAAAAAAGTTCAAGCAAAATATTTTTGCTAAAAATATGTTCGGAGAAATGAACTTTTTTTTTAAATAGCAGAAAACCAAACTATTATTAAAACAACGCAAAATATTTTATGTCTGTATCAATTAAATGAGTAAAACCAAAGAGGATTGTGGATTCTTTACTTGAATAAATTTTGTTAAGGAATAGTTTTATAAAGGTCAGAGCATGAGCTCTTTGTCTCTCGTGTTGTTGCTAGTGGAAAGTTCCACTGCAGATAGCATCACAGAACTCCCCTACCCAAGACAAATAGAGATGGGTCAGAGCATTCCCACGTAAGTTTTGGAAGGGTTGAATTTAGATCCAAAGTCTGCAGCTAGCCCTTCTCAATCAACTAACAGAGGCCAAATCCCCAAATCCAAACTGACCTAGGTTTGGGAGGAAAGCTGAGGCCCAAACCACCTGAGCTTGCTTCAAATCTTGCAGTTTAAGCCCATGTTTGGAGATAAAGCAATAGAGAGATGGGACATTTCTTAAAGAGGTTTGAGGCTGGTCCTGAACCTCCCCCTCCTCCTTTCTAATAATCGTGGCTGATACCTTCATAATCTGTAACTATAAGAGGATTTGGAGTCCCTCCTGTTCAGAGAGGTCTCCCACCACCTTGCTGAGTGTCCCCAGCGGACATGGTGGTTATGAGTTCTCAGTATATTGAAAAAAGCAGGCAAGGCAACATCTGCTCCCTGGCTGTCTGCACTCACCTCTGGTCTCCAGTCTTTCACTGCTGTGTAAGTGCTGGTTCCACTCCATGACTGGGAATCCTATTATTGTAATAGTAGTAATAATAATAATAACAACCCCAGTGGGAACTCAGAAACTTACATCTGGAAAATTAGGACATGAAGACTGTTTTAGTTTACTTGTATTTTTGGTTGCTTACTTTTATGGCAGATCTGTATTTCAACAAATGTTATCTCTTGCCTGTTATAACATATTGGGACAGATTAAACAAAGCTATTCATCATCATCTCTCATACTCTTCTTTCTGAGCACGTCAGATCGTTTTGGAGGGGAGGCGGGCAGAGGAGCAGAGAGCATCTGTTCCCTCACTTGGGATCTCCCCCAGGGGTGCTGCTGATTCTTGCCTTTTCCTTCAGGGAGGTTTGTAAAAAGGAGGAGGACTCTGTGGCAAACCTGTGTTTGTACTGGAGGGCTCAGGCTATGTCATTCCTGGATGGTGCCGTGCCTTTTCTGAGCACAGCCTGTGTCCCAGTTGGCTGGAGGGTGATGGTTGTCTCCGTGAAGGCCACAAAGACCCCAGGTAACTGCTTAGCTAATGTAATTTTACAGTAGCTTTTCACACATCTGACCATGGGAGCTGATAAATTCAGCTGTTAATTCTACAGCAACTGAACACGATAATCCAAACCCTCATCCTTTAAAGTCACTAATTTCTCATGGAAACAGAGATGAGTCACAGAACTGGAGGGCTGTAATGGATGCTGCATTCCCCCTGTAGGCTCAGGGGGAACTTTCTCACTTCCTACAACTACCTGAAAGGATGTTCTAGCCAGGTGAGGGTTGGGCTCTTCTCCCAGGAAACAAGTGATAGGAAAAGGGGAAATGGCCTCAAGTTGCACCAGGGGAGGTTTAGACTGGATATTAGAGAGAAATTCTTCATCTGAAGGGTTGTCAAGCTCTGGCACAGGCTGCCCAGAGAAGTGGTGGAGTCACATCCCTGGAGGGATTTAACGGGTGTGTAAATGTGGCACTTGGGGTCATAGTTTAGTGGTGGGTTTGGCAGTACTGGGTTAACAGCTGGACTCAATGATCTTGAAGGTCTTTTCCAACCCAAATGACTCTACTCACCCACGTGGGGCTGATGTTTCAGTCCTACACAATATTGCTTTTCCATAAGGCTGTTTGACTTGGGAAGATGGAAAGGTGGGGATGTTTTTCGGGGCAAGTGACAGTGGGAGTCTGAAACACAGTTGTGGTGTCCCATAGGCCATCCTGGAGACCGGGACAGATCTGCTTCCCCAGCTCTTGGCCAGGCCGGGAGCTTTGATGAGAATGAACTCTGAGAGTTTGATCAGTGTCAGATGGTGGAGGGTTTCTGCTTTTACAAAGCTGGAGAACGTGAGTGGCACCTTCGCCCACAGCCTCCCCTCCACTTGCTGTAGCTGGGGTGTGGGCTGGGTCTGGCAGCACTGACAGTCCCAGGTGAGAAGGGCATCCAGGCATGCCTTTTTACTTCACAGAAAGAAATTTTATCTGCCCCCGTTAATAGATAGGATTTTTTTTTCCCTGAGACATAATGCTGCAATCTGTAATTTATCACCTGTCTCTGCATTATCACTTCTCTAGATTTCCCCCGTCACTCGACTGCGTGTGTTCGGAGGCGCGTGTGCCCTCCCAAGCTCAGGCTCAGGTTTCTGCTTTAACTCCTGCCTTCTGGAAATGTTATTTCAGTATCATCAGTAGTTGCTCTGTTTCTCCTATTTCAGAATTCATAATGAATTAAAATAATTTGTTCTTCAGATCATCTCTAAGTCCTTGATGGTGATGTTATTCAGCTGATCAGCTTAACAAAGGTTCCTGGAGCTCCCTACATTACGAAGCCTCTCCTCAATCACTAATTTTGATCCTGGTTTGAAGTAAAATGCTACAGTGGCTGCTCTTGCACCCAATTTGTGTGCCAGCCACTGGAAATGTGACATGGTTGTGTTTTACAAGGAAGGCTTGAACTGTTAGGATACTTTAAAGAAATGGCCAGGTTTTCTAGTGTTTTGAGTAGGTTTTCAGTTGAACTTTGAGAAGGAAAAGATGAGGGAGTGAGCCTTTGCAACGATGAACTGGCCACCTGTCTCTCTAAAGGATTGCCCTCCCTGGGGGCTCCTGGAAGATCCTGTGCTCTCTTTGCTTTTTCCAGCCATGCAGGACATCTGGATACCATATGTGAGACTTCCCGTTGGTGCCTACAGGTGTTGGTGAATCTTAGCTGTTAATGTACTTGTCTGCAGTCCCTTGTAGTAAAAGGCAAGATGTCTCTTGAAATAACTTCTGAAATTAAGATGCTGTAAGATTTAGGTAGTTTAAGTGTCACCATAGTCTGACAACTTTGAAGACAGCCCATAGCCAAACTCTTTCCTGGTTGGTGTTTTAGCATCAGTTCATGGATGCTGAGTGCCTTGGAAAACTAGATTTTTGGCTGTCCTTGAACGCTCACATCCTCAAGTGTTACCTTCTAGCAGAGACTGAATCTGTGGTTGAGTTACTGTGAGATTAACTTGGGTGCTCACCATTAGCATCTCAGCTACTCCTCAGTCTTTGCTCATGATTGCTTTTCCCCTGGAGCTTCTGTTCTCTGAGTAACAGACAGCTGTAAGGTGTTGTAAATTGAATTTGCACAGTGTAACTTTTCTATGTCCTCATACCCTGTGCAAGATTTCATACCTGGATAGATCCACCAGACTCTACTGAGGTCATGAAGGAAAAGCTGTATATGATTCATGATACAGGGCTTTTATCCTCAGAGTTGGCCACTCTTCCCATCAGTTTATTTGGAGCAACTAATCTATTGCACACTAAGCCAAGGCAGTATGAGTTTGAAAACATGAGATCGAGGATACTTTAGATCAGGGACCACAGGTTTATATCATGTACTTCGCCTTCAGATAGCACACTGCAAATTTGTCCATCTGAACAGAAGGGTCATGTAAGACATGTCTGAAAAAAGGTGCAAAAAACCAAAAAATACTACAGTTGTAGCTAAACCAAGACATTCTGGCAGGTGAGAAAAATGCCTTTTCTGGGGAGCACTGCTGAGGTGGTGGGTGGCTGCCTGTCTCATCTGCTGGGGGAAGGAAGGGACCTCAGTTGAGGGGGTGGCTGGTCCCCTGGGGAGGATAACTGCATGCAACTTCCCCTCTCCTCCAAGGATGACTCAGGCACAATTCCCTCCCACACTCTGTGCTATCCTTTGAAAACGTTGTGGTTTCATTTCTAACTCTTCAGTAGTTTGATTCTTACTTGAATAACCCACTCATTGCAACCACGTTTTACTATATATCATGTTACAGACAAGAACTGATTTAAGGAACCGTGTTAGTACAGCAGCATTTGGTTGTCTTCAGAAATATCTGAAGCTCACCTTCCTGGTGAGATCTATTTCTCCTCTCTCTGCCTGAGGAAAATACCTTCATTTTCTCTGTATCTGGAACTGACTTTTAGTTTGGTTTCTGAAATTCACACAGAGAGATAATTTTCTTGGAGTGTGAAACATAAGCCTTTAAAGTACACATACCAAGCACTTAGGGCAGTTATAGTGTCCTCGTTTCCTGGGAAGCATGACTCTACTCATTAGGTGCAAGTCACCTGGACTGAAAAGCCACTGGTCATTCCCTCAGGTCATTGACTGCACTCCCGCAGCTCCAATTACCTTGGCAGAATAGGATCACCCATAACAACCTAAGTAAATCAGGAAGTCACCAAACAAGGGAAGTAATTACAGCTTCTTTCAATACTGAAAAAGCAACCTGTTCTTTTACGACCCATCAAAACCATGTGTTTGCCTTTAGTGGTTAAAATAAAGGGTGTGCAATTTGGGAATAATCCAGCTATGAAGTTTCCTTAGTAATTGGCAAGTCCTGAAAGGTTTTCACTTCTGCAATTTAAAGGTGGTGAGCATGAAATTAATTTAATTTTCTTTTAGATTAGTCTTTAAGGGACACTACAAAACCAAAGAATGACATTCTCAAATGGTGAACCCACATTTCACCCATTTGACATGAAGATTATTTTGTTAACTACCTTTAAATTTCATTTATAATGTGATTTAGTCATGCAGTAAACCAGAATGTCAGTCACAGTAGCTGTATCAAACAGAATTCTGTTCAGAATTCAAAATATATTTACCACTTTCAGAAGAAGTCTAGCACGTTACTCAACCCTAACAGTGCTATTATATTATCAGTTTACGCAACACACTCTTGTTTTTCAGTCTTTGTTTCAACACACCCATTCGTTTGATTCAGATTAAACTGGTTGTAGGCAAAGAAGTATTTGTTTGCAATAAGTCCACATGCATTTTTACACAGCACTTCTCAAACACTCAGGGCACAGGTTTGTGCCACTGGTTTAATGGATGGATCTTCTGGCAATCTGAGCATGAACCAGCTCTTCTTTTTGGAAATAAAAACTCTGGTTGCACATGGTACTTGTCACTGGGCTTAGGCTGAGCATATGACTAATCTGGCTGAAATCAGTGGGGTGACTCAAAATCCCTGCCCCAGGGCCAAGATACAGGATGCTGAATTCTGGGGGGAATGTTTTTTCCTAAATTATACTTAATTCATTCTTTTCTATGAAAAACTCTTTAAACAAAGAATAAGAAATACATTAGAATATTACCCCCAACTTTTGTTGGGGAGAGTGTCTAAAGATTACATTCTCTAATTTAAAAATTCAATAATTAGATTATCATCTTATATCGTTCTGCATTTATTCAATATTTATCCAGTACTCTCCATATCAGATAATTTATTTGACCAAGGTGCTCACTTAATGAACTCTCTATAAATCTCTGCCTGTTGTTCAGGTGTGTTTGTTGCTTCTGAAGCCAATGGCTGTATCTGCACCAGGCTGGGACCAAGCAGTGGCATGATCCCAAGATGGGGCAGTTGGTGTTTCTGAGAAGGAATTAAACCCTAAGTGGTTGCCTCCATTCTCAGCCCTCTCTGAGCATCTGCACCTTCCCAGCAAATCATCCCTCAGCTTTCAATTTGCCAGGAGCTTCCCACTGCCAGAAAATTTGTGGTATACGGTGTATTCTTCAGCTGCCACTGAAATGTTTTGAGTTTTGTCCTTTAAACTGGTCACGAGATCTTTCTGAGCCAAGAGAAAGGGCAGCATGTGCTCAGTGCAGCAATACTGGATGCTAATGAAAATTTTGAGAGAAAAGGAGAAATGACAGCACCCTTCACTGCAGAGCTGTTTCCTCTCTGCTCTCCACACACTCCTTTCTGCTGGGGTTTTCCCAAACCTGCTGCATGTTCACTGATTCATCCTCTCCATTGCTGAGACACCTAAACATTTCCAGAGGAAGGCAAGAAACCAGGTCAGCAGAGTCAAAGTAACCAAGGGAAAAAACTCATATTCTTGTACTGGGAGAAAACTCAGGAAAAAAAAAAGAGTATCATACAATGGAATTTAAAAAAAAAAAAAGAAAAAGAAAACATCCACAGAGTGGTTTTGAAAACCAGTGTCTGACAGCTGTAGTATATTTGGTTTCTAACTTCCCAATGGCTCAATGAGGAAAGCAAAGCTAATGGTACAGGCTCTGAAAATCCCACGTCAGAGCTACTTTGGGTTTACTCAATATAACTACTAACTTGCATCTGCACTCTAATTACCTTTGTCCCTTAAACTTGTGGGGAGCACGCTAACTTGAGACACAAGTTAAGGTGCCACAGAAAAGATGCCAAAATATTCTCTTGGCATTCTCTGTCCTCTGTCTTGTATGCTCGTCCCTCAACAGCCTAAACAGTGGCCACATGTCAGCCCTGCATCCCTGGGCTGCTCCTGCCCCGCAGAAACCTGTTGAAGAGGTGAGGAAGAACTTCCTTCCTATTACTTCCCACTGCATCTCTCACCTTTTCCCTGTTCCTTTCCAGATTTTGTTTTTCAAAGTAGCTGGCAGACAGCTGTGGCTCATATGCTCGCAGTAGTGGGTTCCTGATCCCAAAATGTGGATGTTTCAGGCCAAAAATGAACTCCTTAGGCATTTGTTCGCTCCTTCAGGACAGTGTTCCAGCCTGCACCAAGGACCCACAGACATAGTGAGCTGATCCTGCCCCCAGCAGTCCATGGGGTGATCACAGCCACCACAAAAAAACTGCTCATTGAGTTCACTTTCACTTTTCAGCTCAAGCCAACTGGGAATGTAAACCACACTGACCAAGGAAAGTTGGAGACATTGCCAGTGAATGCAGAAAAAAAAGAAAAGGAAGATGGGGAAAACAGGAGGTAAGAACATGAGCACTGTTTATTTAACACTCATCATGTTGATTTGGGTCAGGTCTTGCAAGGCAGAGAAATGTCTTCAAAAGTGGTCTTCTCTTTGGTAGAGATTAAGATCTTGGATCAGACCTTTGATCTCTTGGTGGGGATTAGCTGCATTAATTATTTGGCAGAGGCACCAGGTGGGTAAAAAAGTTAAAACTCACCTACCAGTGCCATCTTGGGAGTTGGTTCAACCCACTCCCAAGTGTGGCACTCCAAGGTGCCAAGTGAGGAAATCATGATTCATGTCTAGATTCAGATGTGGAAGGAATACAAACACCCAAAATGCCACTTCCCCAGATTTTAAGTGTTCAGACCCCAGGGTCGGTTTTGACTCTATGAACGTAAATTTAGTCCTCTAGAGGGCATGATTACACTGATTATATATTTAATAATTATGTAGTATTACCTTGGCTATCTATTAGTTTTTACTGGTGTAAATCAGAAGTCAACGAACTGACACAGGCGACGTTTCGTTGACTTTAAACCTTGTTGTAAGGTTTTCTGTAGAAACTCTCTTCTTGAAGGGGTGATCCTGTATGGGCCAGAAGGTTTGAGTTTTATCACTGGGGAAGCTTTCCAAGAGGTAGTTGGAATTCTTTCCTTGCTACTAAAATCAAGGGTTCTAATCAGTGGACGTATTTTCCATATGTATTTATGGTCCTGCTTTGGTTAATCCCAGCATCCCTGGGCTGGGTCATCAGAGCAGTAGCACATTGTGGGGTTAGTGCCCATCCCTCTCAGAACTCATGGCAGCCCCAGACACTAGATGGAAATTATTTGTGTTTGGGCAGTCTGGTGGTTGAACTTATCCAGCCAAATTTCAAAGTTAACAAAACTGTGCAGATGTAAATATGGTCACCAGCTGTCCTACTGCATGTGTTCCCCTGGTGTGCAAACAGAGCGGAGATTGGAATCCAGGACTGCACAACACAAAGGAAGATGCTGCCCCAGCTGGTCCAAAAATACATTTCCTCCACTGAGGCAGAACAAACTGTGCAAAGTCCTTTTAATCTGGAAGTCACGTCTTTGTAGAGCTTGTACAAGGTTCACTTGTCTGTAATGGAAACACCTGCATTTTATTCAATTTTATAATATTTAAATCCCCTTATAAAGTAAATGGCTACTTGCTGGAACATTACCCATGCTGTATGTCCAAGGTCTGAAGAATTTTAAAGCTGTTTTTGAAGATGCAGTGGAGAAAGTGAAGGACTGGAAACAGTCCTCAGCTAGTGCTACAAATGAAGAAGTAGCAGTCTAGTTTTTCTGGCTTCCTTCAGCTTCTGAGTAAATTCCACATGCATAACATTTTAAGATTTCTCTCTTGGGTCATTCATAGTGCCAAACCAACACCTAGGAACTGAAAAGGGTGTTAATCTGCACCAATTTGTTATCATCACTGAGCTGTGTCTCACTGTATCCCTTTACTTCTTTAGTTACAATTGGAAATCGTTCCCAGTCATCATATCCTCCTCATCCTGGACCATGGTGATTATGGTCTTACATTTTTTTCAATTAATTTGCCTTTTTATGAGTTCTTTCTCATGACTGGAGAAGGGATGTTCTTACCTGGTTTAAAAGATACCCACTGGCCTGTGGTGAACCAGATTCCTTGGAATAGATTTACACTTCCCAATTCAACACGTATTTTGGGGCTGGGCTGGCCCTGCTCGTAAACACTGGGCAAAGCCAATACAGTTTGTTGCTTCACAGAGCTTTGTTGTTAGTGGGTTTGTAGGAAGAATACAGCCTATAAAATCTTGTCTCAGAAATTTGATGCTGGCCTGATAATCTGACCTTTCTCTGAAAATGGATTAAGGTGCTCTGAGTGATATCACAGATATCACTTTTATGCCAAAAACTCATTCACTCTAGGCCTAGTTTGTGAAATTACTAAAATAGCAATTGCTCCTCAAAAATTCAGGCTGAATTTCAATGCACAAGAAAACTCCTGTTCATAGCTTTGTTAATAAACATTAGAATGTACTGGATGCATCCAGTGATACTTTCATACGCTGCTTTAGGATGACAGCCAGGCAAAACTCTCCTTCAAAACAGAAAAAAAAATGATGTAATTTTCTACTCTCCCTTTTGTCTTCATTTTCAGCTAACAATTGGATTTGATAGCAGCAAGGATTTCCTGTGAGAACTAAGCTGGTGCAAATCTTCAGTTGGTCTCTGTGCTCAACCTGCTCATCTCTCCATATCCACTTGCTGTGTCTGATCTTACTTCAGAGTTTTTGAGGGCAGATGTTGTTCTGTGTTTAAGTCAGCATGTCCCTGGCCTTAGACACCTCAAATCTGTTACAATGCCAGTGCTGCTATCAGCATTAAAAATAACATTAGAAACTGGATATGCAGAGCAAATTCTGAGGCCAGAGGTGCCCTGATGAGGTCACTTCCAGCTGATCCTGGTCTGCGGTGGAGACATCCCTTGACACCGCTGTGGGCTGGATGTACTTGCGTAATATTTTGCAGCACACATGAAAACACAGCATGAAGGCCATTAGAGAGGAAAGAGGAGATTGGAACAGGGTTGTGTTGGCTTCAATGCTGTCAATGCTGTCTCAGATCATTGTTACTGCGATCATTTCATTCTAATTCATCCGTATCAGCCATTTCTAGGTCTTCTCAGCATTTCCATCTTGCCACCATGCTGAAGAAGGCTTTGGCTGTGCTTCATTATGCTTGGCTAGTGTCAGTGAAGCAGTGAGTGACCCGGTTATCCAAGTCCATCTCTACACCACAACACAGACAGCCAAGCACTCTTGGCCCCAATGGATATTGCTCAGCAGATCTTTGTCAGTCTTGTTCAAACAAGATATGTTACCACTGACCTACTAGCTAAAAGTTCATGTCTCTGACTCCAGGATACTTCTTGGTGTCATTTGCTCATTGAAATAATTAGTTATTGTAAGATTATCACAATAAGGGGGATTTTTTTGTTTGTTTTAAGACAAATTACACTCTTCTTGCTGTCAGAGGCCAGGTGGGTAGTTTATTCTTTTACGTTCTATTCCAGTGTGGGTTTGGGTTCATGCAAATGAAAGAACCTATGCCTTGACCAGAGCCAACATCTTTACAAACCTCCCCAAGCCTTTTCCAGTTTAATTCAGTGCTGTCTAATGCAGCTCAGGCTTCTTTAAGTGAAAGGTGCCAATCATGCAGAATTATGCAGTGGTTTTGCACAAAGCCAACTCACCTGTGTGCTGTGTCAGACCACCAAACACATTTTCACTCACGCCTAGAAATGAGCCAAACCCACAGAGTCCAGATCCAAGTCTGGCTTCAGGCTCTCATGGTCTGATCTTGATGGACTCTACGACTTCCTTACCTGAAACACCATGAGGAGATCAAAGGATAAGTTCAGCTGAGACCTCTGAGGCACGACAGAACACCAGCCTTGGTTTGGAGCCTCCGAGGGTATGGTCTGACTAACTTTTCACTCTTTAGACAAATGAATTTACAGATTTTGTTCTGATCTACTTTTGATTACTTCTGGGCTTTTACTTTACATTTCCTCCATTCCCAGATGGCACAGGACCCAAGATCAGTTCAAGCATTGCACATCAAAACTGATGGTGGTCCGTATTATTTTGCCAATGCTTTTTTCGTATGTAGAGTAGCATGTATTTTGGATCTGACATCTGAAATAGCTCATTTTCTTCATATTTCTTGTCTGAATTCAGGGGAGCTGGCTGTGCTGGGACTGCTAGGAGGAAGGTTAAATTTCATCAAGAGGTTTTTGAAAGAACATTTAATAACTAGCATTTGCTGTGGGGGCTGATAAGCAGGCGTGTGCATCTCATTTGCACCCGCTGAATCTCGGGTCCAAATCTGACAGAAAGAACAAAACTCTTCATCTTTCAAAGAGCGAGGCACGTCATACTGTCCAGTCTACTGATTAAATTATTTCATTGGATATCTTGAGAATCAAGTCCTGTCATCTTGGTAGAAATACCAGAAGAGAACATAGAGCTTTTCATAAAGGAGTTTGCCTTAAAGTCTTAATGTTTCTGTGATCCATCTGAAAGTGTTGGCCACCAGATACCCAGCAGAGCATTGAGAAGTGGTAGCCACCCTGTAAAAAATTAATTTCCAAAGTGGAGTTTGACTTCCTCAAGCCCAGCAGCTCCATGGAGGGGTGCACACGGAGATTCCCTGAGAATGGACTGCAGACCCTATAGGTCTGGGAAGTTGTAACATTTCTGAGTCAAAACTATTACTACTGTGTTTTCAAATTTCCTTTCAAGTATTAATTATCAACAGCCAAACAAAACAATCTTGAAGACCTAAGTCTCTGTCCATCCACAGCCCTACAACTTTGCCAAGCCATTATTCTGTTACACTACCCAGCACAAATTATTTTCTATCCCTTCAATGTAGTTCTGGTTTTAAATAATACTTTTTTCTTTTGATTCTGTTTTTGCTTCTTTCTCCTTCAGTGACTTTACCTCTGTGGAGTCCCTTGCCACCACAGATCAAGGGCTAATTTTTTCAGGCCAGTCTGTGGGAATTTAGGTAAATAAGTGGGTATTCCCATAAATCACGTATTTTCAGAGGTCAGTGAAAGTGCATATATTTCCATTACCTCTGGAGAGATTTTTACCCTTAGCTTCTTGATAAATCAATTAAATTTCTCTTGCTGACAAAAGTAAGAATAGCACTGTTTGTAAAATCGTTACATGCACATTCTGTGAGGGACTTTGAGAATGTGGCTGCCTTAATTGCATTCCCCGGAGAGTTCATCCTGCGTACCTCAACTTGGCCAAATTCCCCCTGACTTCAGTGGCAATTTGTGTTGTGGAAGGAAAGCCAATGGGATCCTGAGGGCATCAGGAAGAGCATTGGAACAGGGCAGGGAGGGGATCCTGCCCCTGTGCCCAGCCCTGGGGAGGCACATCTGCAGGGCTGGGCCCAGCTCTGGCTCCTCAGCACAGCAGGGACAGGGAGCTCCTGCAGCGGGGCCAGCGCAGGCTGCGGAGATGCCCAAGGGATGGAGCGTCTCTGGGAGCAGGAAAGGCTGAGGGAGCTGGGGCTATTGAGCCTCCAGAGCAGACACTGAGAGGGGCCCTCCCCAGGGTGTGTCAGGGGCTGCAGGGAGGGGGCAGAGGATGGAGCAGGCTCTGCTCGGGGGGGCCCAGCAATGGCACAGGAGGAACGGGCAGGAACTGATGCCCAGGGAGTTCCAGCTGGACAGGAGGAAGAACTTCTTTGCTGGGCAGTGACTGAGCCCTGAACAGAGACCAGAGAGGGTGTGGGGTCTCCTCACTGGGGGTGTTCCAGAGCTGTGTGGACACAATCGTGTGCCATGTGCTCTGGGCTGGCCCTGCTGGAGCAGGGAGGTGGGACCAGATGAGGCACTGTGGTCCCCTCCAGCCTGACCCAGGCTGGGATTCTGTGGGATTCTGTGAAAGCAGCAGCAAACCAGCACAAAGGAAGTCAGCAGACATGGAGCACACTCAGAGCAGCAGCAGGAGGTTTGGTTCCCAGAGTAGGTGCTTTCTGCTGCCCCAGTTGCCCAGTGCTCCCGCAGGTAGATGTGTGTCCAGTCTCCACAGTCCTAACACATGCACAGGGACACTACTCCATTCGTAGAAAGACAGCTGACTTTGATGAGAGGAGAAACTATTTTTGCATGGAATGGAAAGGACCTAAGCACAGAATAAGGACAGAGAATGGAGCAAGCCATGCTGTATCCAAAATTAGTTAAAAAAAATACAGATGTAGAAACAGGTGTTCAGGATATGTCTTTCCCACCTTACATCCCTGTCCAAGCTAATCCACATTTGAGGACACAAAATACTGTAAGCATTCCTCCTTCTCCCAATACAACTGCATTCATTCTTCCATCCCACAACTTTCAGCACCAGGCATATTCCATCGGCACAGAAAATAGCTTGCATACCTCCTTGACCACAAACACACATCGTACTCATGGTCTTCCATGCTTGCAAACGCAGAATGGGTGGAGAATGTTATACTTCACTTAGGTATTGGCTGCAGCTCTAAGGTGTGTGTTCCTCTTCATCCAGTCTGAAGTCCAGACTGTACTGAATTTCTTCCTCTCCTTTAAAAATCATCTATGAAATCAAGGGAAAAATGGTGATTATACACTTGTTTCTGATACATAAAAATGAGTATCAGGTGGCAAGGCCCTGGCTGACCCCCTGTAAATCTAGCCCACCAGTGATGTACCCACTGAGTTAAGAGATACTCTGGGACAACGGCAAGTCATGGTGTTCCCTACAGACCATCTGAGATGTTTGGGCTACTAATCCTGACCAAAATGCTTCAAATGAAAATGATGAACAATTCAAACCAGTAATATTACTATTATATATATACTGCACGACTATGGTCTGGCAGACAGATCCTCTGGTGTGTATTGCAGCATAAATATGTGTGACTAATTCTTTATGTTCTCAAGATATTGCAAAACAGTTGTCAAAAGGACATGCCAGGTAAGGAATTGGAGCCTTCACAGTCTTGAGAGAGGTAGAAGGCTCACTAGAGTTGTAGGACGACACCTTTCTTACCATGCTATCACTAGCATGTGTAAAGTCTCCAGGAAGAGGCCGTGATGTGCCCAATTGTCCTTAACACCATAACTGTGCACTGCAGGGATCTAAGTGCCTCTGGCCTTCAGAATATCCAGGGCTCTTCGTGCTTACTCACTCCTGGCTGCTACACTGGTAGGATTTTGCAGCTTTTATGGTTGTAGTATATCCCAGAAAAGCCATCGGGGGGCCCAGGCCCCATGGAAATGCTGTCTGTCAGTTCTGCTAGGATTTTTTGCTTGTTTATGGGACACAGCATTTGTTGTCAGACACTTTCAGTTCCTACCTAATCAAGTAGATGAGGAGGAGGACCAACATTTCATCTGTTGCCTCAGGCCTTTTTGCCGGTCTCTGCCCATCCAGGTAGCCCTTCTTTAACTCACATCTGAAGATCTGCACAGGTGTCAAATTATTTCATGTAACATTGGTGATGCGATGATGAAATTAAAAATAAATTCAGGAAATGTAGATTTAAAGGTTATAAACTAACAGAAAGTCAGGAAATCTGAAAATGACGCTAATGACACAAAGCCTTAAATGTCTGCAAGTCTGTAACTACCCAAATTCAGCCTGGATTCTGCACTGAGAGGTGAGATATTTGCACCTTGCTGGATGGGATAGTGAAGAACATTGTATTTCTATTGAGTCAGTGTTCTCCATATGATACAACAGAAGGACCTTGCCACAGGGATGGGAGAGTTCTGCTGCAGTCCACCTCTCCCCCATGCTTGCTCTCCAAGAGGCTCTGTAGGTCTCACTTCAGTCTTCACCAATCTGAGGGGGAACAAAGCGAAAAGGAGGAAAAAGAATTAACTTGGTGTCAGATGGAAATACTACTCTGAAGTTTGCCCCAGCTGCCAGATGTGGAAGTGGCTGGCAGGGGCAGAAGGGCTGCAATTTTTGGACCAGAGCAGGTTTTTAATTCTCATTGACTGATATTTTGCAAGAAGTTCTGAAACCGTTCACACGGAGTCCAAACCTCCTTACCCATCCTCTTTGGATCCTGCTCAGGGGTCTAAAGCTGGAAATCTGCAGCCGGGGAGTCTCACCATTAATTCTGCCATTTCACCCTGCAGATCTGACCTCTTTAAGAGTGATTTGATGTTTCTTTAAGCAACACCCCGTCTCTATGAAGAAATGCCAACAGAGAAGTTTCAAGCTTGCTATTTTTATTTAAGCTGTTGGAACAGTATGGACATAATGTGAGTAACTGGACAAGTCAAGAGGGTGTCTGTCAGCCAGTGACTCAGTCTTCAGATCCAACAGATGCAAGCCCATATAAACAGGTTCAGCCCAAAAGTCATGACAATAAATAATTTATTTTCATACATTTCAAAACACCAGTACAGTAAAGCGAGTGTTTTCTTTGGAAGCAGGCGTTACTGGTTGGCTGGATTCGCTTCCTGCACCAGCAATAATATGTTCTGAATGAGTGGAGGGAGATTCTGACCACCATGCAGAGCCTACTTGGTTCTTGGTTGAAGACTGCTGAGTCTTAGGAAATCACTTTGAAATAAATGAATTCACTGTTTTGAGGTACGTGGCATCCTCAGGTTTGCATTCCATCACCTGAGGCAGGTGAGAGATTGAGTCAGCAATCAGGTGGGCAACTCAAGTAAACAGATTTGCAAGGTGGGGAGATTTGCTGAGTCACCCACAGCAAGCAGAAAATGTCCCAGGACATTTAAAGATGATTTCAGGTCATATGAACTGCCATGTAAAACTGGGAAAAGAAATACATGGCAAAACATTCAGATGAGAGGTAGAAACGTAGAAGCTTAACAGGGAATATTCTAAGCACACTGTCCATCCAGAGTTCTCTGTTGGATCCCAGTGCCACTCTTCTTGCAAAGGAGATGAGGGAAACAAGCCAGGGGTCACACTAAAAGCCTGCAGTATGGAAGTGTGGTGCTTTGAGATTTCTTCTGTGTTCTCAGAGGATACCTAGAGGTACCTAAAGAGATCACATGGGGATATCAAAACAGATCTCTTTGCCAGGTCTGCTCTGGGCAGCTCCCTGGCACAAGCCTTCCCTCGGACCCTGCTCTCTAATCCAGCGTGGATGGCCCAGGCTGCAGAGTTCAGGGCTCAGGGCTGCCTTGAGGAATGTGTCAGATGGACAGTCCTTGAGCAAAGATGAGACTCTTGTCCCCAGACATCTTGTTCAGCAGATGGGGATGGGGAGGACAGCAGCCTGCTCCAAGGGGCCCCTGGGAGCTCCAGGAGCTCTCAGCAATGCTGCAGGGCCCACCAGGCTGAAAGGAGCCTCACTGACTCCACAGGTACATGAGTTTGCTAGGAATGGAGCAGACTGATCCATGATGTTTTAGGGTTCATATCAGGTGATCATAGAGTGTTTGTTAAGATCCCCAGTACTCTAATCAGTCATTTGAATATCCTACTTGTTCAAACTCTCACTGCTTGTGCACTAGGTAAAATCAATATGGGGCAAAAATATATGCACAAATATGCAGAAAAGGTTTCCAAATTTTTCAAATGCTCTGTGTAAGTTCTATTTAGAACAGAATTCATCAGTAAGCTGGATATGATCTTGCTAGGACCAAGGAATGATAAAGTATGCAGTACCACAAGCAGTATATCATGAGAGAAGTGGTCTCTCAGTTTTCCAACCCATGCACCTAAGTTTGACAACAAAAAATATCATGCAAATCTTTCCTCATGATCTCTGTTTAATGTGGTCATTTAGGAAGAAATACAAATACATATTTATTTTTAATACCACCTAGCTGTGCACGTCTTGCATTTGCTTGAGCAAGGCAACAATCCAAACCGCTCTTCTCACTCAGCTCCCAGGGAATTTGGCAGATGACTGCTGCGTTTTCAGATGTAAACCTGGGGTCACACCCACCCTTATTTGCAGCAGCCCTGTTCACATATTTGTGTTTATAAATTAAGATATTGCTCTGTCTCCATTTACAGGACAAATGCAGTAAGTTTACTAGCAAGAAGTGAAAAGCTTTTTGTAGCTGATGACTCTGAAAACTCAGTGGGCTCACAGCTGCTCATGCATTTATCAGTAGCAGCAATAAAGGTCCGTGGGGTTGATAAGCACAGATGTAACTTGACTTCCCTGTACAGCCTAGAATTGTTTGTGAAAGTAGCCTCAGAGAGCCAATGGGTAAGAAGGAGCACTTTTTAACAGTCATCACTCCCTTGGGTACTACTACACTTCCAACACCTGCAATGGCCAGTGAGCACCTCTGCCAACTAAAACACCTCTCTTCAGAAGAATAACTAATACTTTGGAATAACTATTAAATATCTAATGCTTCTTTTAAAAGTGGAGGATTAGGTTCATGTGTCCTGGAATAAAGCACCCAAAATGGGTTTATTTGAGGGTTTTGGAAGAGGTGGAAGGGAAGAGAGTATGGAGCAGATCCTTTCACTTCAGATCCTTCATCAGCAGGACAGGAGGACATGTACAGGTTGGGGCACTGAAAAATAAATAGCAAAGCAGGTACAGTCACTGACAAATATTCTCACAAGCCAAGATCTCGGGCTGAAGGCTCCCAGCTATCAAATACTTTGTCAGTCTCAGCAAGCTGGCAAATAAAGGAAAGGTTCCTCCACATAAGTTTTTGGAGCTGATCCTCACAAAGAGTGCTTTCAGGCCGAGCTCCTGCTCCAAGACTCTACAGCTGGGGAAGAGCACAGTGAGTCTTATTTACACATCCAGCAGCAGTTTATGACAGGCTCCATCTCATCTCAAGGGTCTGACATATATATGCATCGTTGTCCAATTCGCAAATTCATGCATCTAAAAGTTTAATAAGCTCTTCATTTGATTTCTTAATGTTTTTCACAGAAAGTGAACATTTTTCCTGGCAGAGCACGGACTATGAGCTCTTTTATCTGCACCCCATAAAGGGCTGGGATGTCTCTTTGAGCTTGGCCAATAATTTGAATCTAATCCAGATTTTGTTTTTCCTGCAGGTTTAAATGAAAAGTGAGTGTTTAAAGTGGAAGACCAAGAGGTACATTGAATTTGGAAATATGACCACAGCAGCAGCAGAACTGTGGAAAAATTCAAGGAGTTACTAAATCTTTAAAACTCAATTGTTTAGAAATTAGGCACATAGTTTAAAAATGACATTTTGGCAAAGCTGAGTGAGTTACCCTTCCCATCATATATTTTATTAAACCTTTGCCATATGTCCAGTCTTAACTGGCCAGGAGTGTCCCCTGGAGTGGCCCCTGGTTACCTCCAAACCCACTAAATGACCACAGCACAGCCTTTGCTGCCATTGCTCATCAGCTCTTGAAGAAGACTTGGTGCTTGATTCTAAATTCCTGGAATCAAAGGGGAACTCCTGCCATTTTTGCTTGGCAGCAGGTCTGAGTCCTTGGGAAGGGAGGCCACTGGAGGAGATGATCTTTCTCTCCCATGATACTACAAGTATCATAAGCTAAGCAGCTTTGAGTTTCTTAAGATTGAGCTGCTTCTCTCACGCTGTAGGAACAGAAGAACGAACATCTGGTCTTAGCTACTGTTTTTCAACTGGATCATCTTGTGCCTCACTAAAATGAATGAGAAACACATGCAAGCTATATTTTTCAAAAAGTTGTATTTCATTGATGCAACTAAAGTAGTGATTTTCACATGCAATTAGATACACAGATGTAGACAAGCAGCAATTTACACACACACACTGCATTTCCAACGAGGCCCTATGTACATTCCCATATGCTCTGCACATGCGGAATCGGCACATGGTGCGGAGGCATGGGAAAGTATTTACATGTGCAATTGTATCTTCCCACAGCAATGCCTGGGAATTAGAAAGGACTCACTTAGACAATATTTTGGATGTAAAATCTGATGACACTTTCAATTCTGTTCTGCAGGCCCCACTATAAATAATGCTAATTATTAATTATGATCTGCCTACAACAGCTCTTCCCCAGACACTTTGCAATAGGCCAGAGACAAGGAGCTCAAATCAGCCTTGTGTTATTCTGCCTTTGAGAAGTGTTTTGGAATACACATCAGTGTCCAAAGCACTCCAGAAACAGGCTGTACAAAGATGTCTTCGAGACATTGATGAAGAGTGAAAAACTGAGGAGTGACTGGAGCCCCTCTGCTCTGGAGACAGGGGAAGAGAGCTGGGGATGTTCATCCTGGAGAAGAGAAGGCCCCCAGGGAGACCTTAGAGACCCTTCCAATGTCTACAGGCAAAAGAGCTGGAGAGGGACTTTGGACAAGGGTCTATAGGGACAGGACAAGGGGGAATGTCTTTAGGCTGACAGAGGCAGGATAGACGGGATATCGGGAAGAAATTGTTCCCTGTGAGGGTGGTGAGGCCCTGGCACAGGGTGCCCAGAGAAGCTGTGGCTGCCCCATCCCTGGAAGTGTCCAAGGCCAGGTTGGATGGGGCTTGGAGCAACCTGGGCTGGTGGAAGGTGTCCCTGCCCATGGCAGGGGGGGATTAGAACTAGATGATCTTCAAGGTTCCTTCCAGCCTAAACCCTTCTGTGATAGTGTGATTCTATGATAGTCCAACCTAACCAAAACATTCAGGAGATACAGGTCAAGATCATAAAAAAAAAGTTGGGGTTTTTTTTAATGATATCATATCTTGAGTCTCTTTTGGAAAGCCACGGGAATGTTTTCCTTACTAGAAAAATACTGTGCTCTGAAAAATGCTACTTCTTAGGAAGAAGAGTGAGACTTGGGAGAAGGCGAGAGGCTGGGGAGTTGGCTTGGCCCTTTTGCAGTGCATGCTGTCCTGTAAGACTTCTCATGGATTCTCTGTAGGCTCTCTGAATCTTAGGGGTCCAGGTGATAAAACTGGAATATTAACCTTTGCTTCTTTTGACTTGTGAAGGTAGAGGCAAGCTGTGGTGTGCAGTGGTTGGTAGACATAATAGACATAATAGAAGCCACTGACGTAAGAAAGAAAATGGTTTTTGTCTTTTCAGTGCAGAACCACTGAAAAAAATGCAAACTCTAATGACATTAAAATATTTGTGTTTTGTTTTTTCAGAGAGCGCAGCATATGCAGTGGTGAGGGCCAAGCTCCTGTGGAGGCAATACCATGAGCTTGCTCATTCTACCATAAGCCTTCAGTGTTGAGTGGGATGGGTTGAAGTTCACTGTGATGATACCGTGCAGTGTCTCAACCTGTGTGGAGATCCACAGCAGCTGTGACTGTGCGGGGGTTGTTAAGGTGAGCTGTTGGGATGCAAAAGCAGGTACAGCATCAGCCACGCAGGGAGATGGCAGTGAATGGCTTGAGGGCCAATGGTCAGCTTCTCAAAACTGGTAGAAGGGAGTGACATGGGAAGGCCTGGAGAGGGTCCATGGACAAGAGCCAGACAAAAGTCACAGGAGAGGTCAGGGATGGCTGAGAGCAAGTTTGTGGGTGAAGGAATGGGCAAGCAGGGACTGGAGGACAAAGAGGGAGTGAGGGCAGTGCCAGCCAAGCTGGGGGAGGGAGGGTCATGAGTCACAGTCGCCTGAGCTCCCAACAGCTGAATGCTGAAATGTGCATGTCCTCTCACATGGAATTACCTGCTGAAGTCCTGGCTGAGAGCTTGCAATGCACTCTGCTCATTTCTCAAAACAGATCATTTATGTGACCCCTTCAGTCCTTGTTTCTATTAACAGGCCAAGCAAGTTCTAAGTGCCAACATACTGAAGAAGTGGAAAAGTTGGTTTATGGAAGGGAAAAAAGGAGAGGGAAAAGAAAAACAAAAGCCAAGTTATTTCCACAATGTTTGCATTCCCACGTCTTAACCACAGTATTCCCAGCATGTCCATTTTTATGGCGCATCAGAAAACCAACCACAATGCAAAAGAAGCTTCAAAGATTGTAAGGAAAGCAAAGCTGAGCAGGGAACAAGGGAGTAAAGTCAAGCAGTGAGGAGCAGAGTACAGGAGCAGTGCTGGGCTGGGGTGCCTCACGCCCCTCTCCTGCAGTCCCAGCCAGGACCTTGCTCTGCAGATGACCCAGGACAGCAGCACACATTAAGTACAGGAAGATATGTAGAACTAGGTTATTTAAGGGGTTTTAGTTTCCTTTGAGAAGGTTGAAATACCAGGCCGTGACCAAAATATATGTATGCGCAAGTCTTTTGTCCCTGCATTTAAAACAAAGCGAGTCCTGGTGGTGTGGATGTTACTCAGGAAGGGAGAGGGGGAGGTCAGGGACTGGAAGGTGTCCTGTGCTGTACCTGGTGGTGAATCATAGCTGGAGAGAAGTGAGCAGAGGAACTTATTGTATTACAGGAGGATGTTCAAGTGTGAAACATTGCTAATACATTTTACTGGACTAGGGATGTTTGGGGGGCTGAAGGGATTGGTGCGTTTGGCTGCCAAAAGCTACAAACCACAAATGTTGCACCACCACTGATGTCCTCATCACCCACACAAAATTCTTTGTTACCAGCACAGGCTGGGGATGACCTGCTGGAGAGCAGCTCTGGGAGAAGGCCCTGTGGGTCCTGGGGGACAACCAGCTGTCCCTGCCCAGCCGTGTGTCCTGGGGGCATCAGGAAGAGCATTGGAGCAGGGCAGGGAGGGGATCCTGGCCCTGTGCCCAGCCCTGGGGAGGCACATCTGCAGGGCTGGGCCCAGCTCTGGCTCCTCAGCACAGCAGGGACAGGGAGCTCCTGCAGCGGGGCCAGCGCAGGCTGCGGAGATGCCCAAGGGATGGAGCGTCTCTGGGAGCAGGAAAGGCTGAGGGAGCTGGGGCTGTTGAGCCTCCAGAGCAGACACTGAGAGGGGCCCTCCCCAGGGTGTGTCAGGGGCTGCAGGGAGGGGGCAGAGGATGGAGCAGGCTCTGCTCGGGGGGGCCCAGCAATGGCACAAGAGGAACGGGCAGGAACTGATGCCCAGGAAGTTCCAGCTGGACAGGAGGAAGAACTTCTTTGCTGGGCAGTGACTGAGCCCTGAACAGAGACCAGAGAGGGTGTGGGGTCTCCTCAGTGGAGATATTCCAGAGCTGTGTGGACACACTCCTGTGCCATGTGCTCTGGGCTGGCCCTGCTGGAGCAGGGAGGTGGGACCAGATGAGGCACTGTGGTCCCTTCCAGACTGAACCACTGTGATTATTGGCATCTATCCGTTGCACAGCCTCATTTTCTGCAATAAATAAATTGCATTATGGCTTGGTCGTAGTCCACTCCATATACAGTGACTCTAGAGACTGAACTGAAATGTGACCTCAGCTGATACATTATGATCTGATCTATTATACTGCAAGACCTGAAGTTACATTTCTGCTAAGGCAAAAATCACTACTGCCCTTACAGGAATGAGTGCCCTGAGGTTGCAGAGTGCAGCAGTGCACACCAGCATCACACTGCTCACAAGACAAGCTGTGTCTGCAGTGGTTTCTTCCTCGAATAATACCAATACAGTTTGTAAACACCTAGTGCCAAGCAAAAGGGTCCAGATTAGCAAACATGACACTAATTAGCAGATCCCTACAGAAGACTTCCAGCCCATTCAGTTACTTGCAGGCTGAACTCTTGGCTGGCTGCAGGACAATTCAAAAATGTGTCTGCAGCACCAGTGAACTGGGTTGATCTGCCCAGGAGCAACGTGTCTGACTCACTGTTGGGCCCAAGGTAGAATTATAGCACGTCCTGAGTTGGAAGGGACCTACAGGATTATCAAAATCCAACCCCTGGCCCTGCACAGGACACCCCGACAATACCACCCTGTCCTTGAGAGCGTTGTCCAAACACTCCTGGAGCTCTGTCAGCCTTGATGCTGTGGCCACTGGCCTTGGGGAAGAACTTTATTGTGATATCCAGCCTAACTCTGCCCTAATACAGCTCCAGCTGTTCTCCAATGTCCTGTCACTGCTCACACAAAGCACAGACCAGAGCTACCCATCATGAGAAAGCTGCAGACCCTGGTGAGGTCTGACTTCAGTCTCCTCGAGTCTAAAAAAATCAAGTGCCTTCAGAATCTCCTTGTATGGCCCCTCTAGGCCTTTCACCATCCTCCTGTCCCTCCTTTGGACACTAACAGCTTTAGATCTTTCTGATACTGTAGCACCCAAAACTGCCCCCAGGACTCGAGGCCACCCCAGGGCAGAGCAGAGCGGGACAATCCCCTCCCTGATGCCCCCAGGACAGGGATGTCCCTCCTGGCTGCCAGGGCACTGCTGACTCAGGGCCAACTGGCACCCACCAGGACCCTCAGGGCCCTTCCCAGGTCACTGCTCTCCAGATTCTCATTCCCCAGTCTGTTCCTGTCCCCAGTGCAGTATCTGGCACTTGTCCTTTTGAAATTTCATAGGCAGCCAAGTGCAATGAAGTATTTTCTAGGCAACTCTTATCTATATTCAGGAGTCTGGAAATAATTCCCAAACTAAATGGAAAACTAATTCCTAAGCCACCTAAGCATGACTGACATGACAGGTGGTGAGGTGGCTACCTGGAGCAATGGCTGCCTGTTCCCTTCACTCTGTGTCTCAGCTCAGCAGCTCTTCTTCGTGCAATGACTGTGACTGTTGTGTTCCTCGAAGGCCTCTGTCTGAGCCACAGGCCAGAGAGTGACTCTCAGCTGGCTGGAAACAGCACAATTATATCAAAACCAGTCAAGTAGCAGGGCTGTGACCCTGGTCTGCTGTGTTCTGTTGAGGTTTTCTGTGGCTTTTTCATTGCATTGCAGAGGTTTTCACTTTGCGACACCCAAGGCCTCTCCCTCGTGGTTTGGGATCTTCACTGCAGGCCTTGTGCAGAGAGAGCAGCGTATCAGTGTGAGAGCTCAGCACCACAGTCTAGCACCATATCAATATGATTATTGTTACATTACTGTCAGCCTGTCTTCTGTAAAGATTGCAGATCTGCCGGCTGAGACATTGTATGTCTCCACTGTCGGAAACAGTCACTGCTGAAAAGGCAAAGTCTAAACGATTGTCCCAGTCTAAGGCAAGAGAAGAGAACCTTAGAAATAGCTGAGGTTTTTGAGAAAGTATGGCTCCTACAGTTGGGTCTAGCTCAGATGTTCTCTAGGCACTGAATTATTGTAACCAAGACCTTGTAAGAGCTTCCTAAACCTCCCAGTTTTGAATCATTTTGGTGTAACCAGAGGGAATTTCATAGGTCCATCCTTTCCACCAGCATCACTATGTCCCTGTTAGCACTGGCACTGCTTCTGTAGATGTCTGGATGTCAGGTGGCCTGCTGAAATCCAGAAGGGGACCTGGAGTGTATTTTGGGATCTGCAAAGTGTGACCATGAGCCTGGCTTATACATTTCCAAAGTAAATAGTCTCTGCACGCAGCACTGAGCAGTGGAGTGCAGACACCACCAGGCTGGTGCACCTCGGATGTTAAGGACCCGAAGTCTGTGTACTACAGCAGATCTGCAGTTTCTGCTCCTGTTTCCACCGGGTTTCCCTATAAAGCAATACACCAGCTCTGACCTCCCCTGTCACATCTCACGAAGCTGGAAGCACCCCGGCTTGGCAGCCGCCCCTTTGGCTGAGGGTGGTCCTGCCTCTGACATCACTCCCTCTGGGCAGCAGCATTTTAAGACAGTCAGTGTCCTGGCCAGTACATATCCTGCAGCCTGTTTTCCACCCCAGCATCCTCTCCAGACACAGGGGACAGCAGTAGTCACTCAGCTAGTGAAATACTGTCCCTGCAAAGCTCCAAGCAGATGCCAGGAGCCACTTACCAAGCAGTGAGTCTACCCCAAGTGATGGAGCTCCTTTACTCTCTGAGGGTTTTGTCAACACCTCAGTCTTATTAAAATGTTGCTTTTAAAGTCAATTTCCTTTTCTGTTCTTTGTAGTTTATAGAGTGTTGCTGAAGACCTTCTCCCAGGCTAAAATGAGGATCAGTTCCAGGTTTGCAGTCATATCAAAAGTGGGCTTGTGATTTATTTCAGGGGTGCTTGTGTAATTACCCATACCTCACACATACCTCCCGTTCACACTGAGTTTCCCTGTAGCTAATGAGTCTTCCCAGAGAGGAGAAGGAGGAGGAGTGGTTGATTCACTAAACCCCGTGCAAATGAATGAGCTTCTAAAGTTAATCCAGTCTTGGTAAAGACAGTGGGTCCTGAAAGCTGTCAGGTCTCATTGAAAATGGAAGTGGCTCAGCTTCCTTAAACTGAAAAATTTCAGACACATTTTGCCAGCAATGTCATGTTGATTTTTTTTTTTTACCACTATTTCTGTTTGGGTCGAAATGTTGGTGGATTTGTCTTGCCATTATAGCTTCTATCATCTATAGCAGCATGTTGCCTACACAAGGCCGGGTTTGGCCAATAGTGCCCCAAAAAATACGCTTAAATACTTGGATATCTGAATCCAACATATGCTGATACTGGGAAATGTTTGGAGCAGCAGTTTCTGCTCCTGTTTCCAAAATGCTGCCTTTGGTACCAAGTTTAAGTGTCTTTGGCACACAGTGATGGGATGAGCTTTGCCAGCCTGGCCCCATGTTGGGATACCTCTGCAGGACTGCATTTTTGCACCCATAGATCTGGGCATATCTGTACGTTACAGAGAGGGGATGCAAACCAGAACTTGCCAGGGTACCTGCAGGAGGTGTGATGAACAGCAGCCCGTTAAAGCAGCCAGATGCTCACCAGCTCTGTTTGTGTCAGTGAGCCCTGAGGTTGGGAGGCGAGTGGGGTGAGTGGACTGTGCCAGCTACCGACCTGGGTGCCAGCCACTGACCTGGGTGCCAGTCCACATGCAGAGCAGCTCGGGGCAGCCTTTGAACTGTCTGCAGAGATCTGTGCACTGGCCCCCAGTGTAAATGAGAGCAGCCTGCAGACTGTTCTAAATTACAGCACTGCTCCCATCCCAGAGGCAGGAACATATCTGGCCAGGCTGCCATCAGGGGAGCAGGCCTGGAGGTACTGCTATGGCTCTGTCTCACAGTCAGACTTCCCTTTACTGGGGTGATCTTCTCATGGATGCTTTTACTGGGCTTGGGCTATCAGAGCTGGGAAACCATTTGCATCTTTCCTTTGCTGGAAATACTAATCCTGATGTAAAGTGTTGTCAGCCGCCATGCCTGAATCCACTGACCAACCTGCCCCAGGTAGGGTCTCCCTTCTGTCTCCATCACCAGCAGCTCTCTTTAGGATTCCTTGACAAGGACCTGTCCCAGTGCTGCCTCTTTTTCTGCCCAGAGTGTGGATGAAAACCAGCAAATATACATTCAGCAGAGCTCCAGGTAACGCGTGAGGTCAGACAACCTCTCCTGACCTTGTCCAACCCTTGTGCTGGATACTGGGCTGATCTTGGTAAAGAGGCTCAGAGGAAGTGAAGGTTGCCCAGACTGACATCTCCTCCCAACCTGCTGTCCTCCCTGCACGGTCAGGAAGACAAATCCGGGCCCTTCATGTTTAAACTCTTTAGACCTGAGATACTGTTCTACTGCTGCTACTGTCTTTCAAAAGTTTTTAAGCTTTTATGTTTTTCTCTAATCACTCAAAAATGAATTTTTGAAAAAGCAACCAGGAAAGAAACCAGCAAACCACCAGTGCAAACCAGTCACGAGCCCTGATAATGTCACTTTTTCCTGGAATGGGGCATTATCAAAGTAGACAATCCAATTCTCATGTTAATACAAAACAGTTAATTCATTTATTTCCAGGTGATTTAGCTACTCCTGAGGATGCTCCCTCTGCACAAGTCAGCTGGAGAAGCCAGAGCAGAGGCCACTCTGAGCAGCAAAGGGCAGTGCTTGTGCTCCCCATCCCAAATGAGCAATGGAGCATCTGGCCACAGCACTGGCTGTTTGTGCACAGCTCTAGTTTCCTCTTTGAATTAAGCAATAATCAATCTTCATATTGGCTTTCTGCTTAGGAGAAAAGTTTATTTCAGTGCCTGTGAGTATTCTGAATCTCTTCAACTGGTAGAAAAAAGATACGGGAAAAAATGGATTTTTTTTTTTAGTGCATATCCAAATAAATTAGTGTGATTTCAGATGTATAAGCTAATGTATCTCCTTTCATAAGCATAATTCTTAACTTCAGGTAAGAGTTTTGAAGGTTTAAATGTTTGGGATCTGGAAAAAAATGTGCCTGCTAATGGAATCCTGTCAATCTGATGGCCAAGCTCACCTCCCACATCAGCCCCTCGTCCCAAATGCTCTGGTCTAAAAGCCTCCTGTCCCAAAAACCAGGGCATTCCCAAGAGAAGGAAGAGTGTTCAGCTTTTACCTTCTCAGCCTCATCAAGTGGGAAATACAATTGTTCACACAAAGGCTGAGCCACTGCCCACTGAGCTCCAGTCTCTGTGGTGGATTTTGTAAGACAGAAGATATTAATTATAACAAAAAACCTTTTATGGATGAGCTGAAGTATTTGCAAGACAGGTATCTTTAAAGATATTATACAAAGCACACATTTTCAGAGACAACACGTACTAAATGAACAATAATAATGACAAAGTATTAACGCTAACAGAAGACACTGAAAATTTTAGAGTTTTTAGGGAGAATTTGTAAAAAATCAGATTTTCCAGATGAAAGTTTCCTGTTATTCTGTCACTCTACTGGGTGTCTGGAAGGAGGCGGAAGTTGGGAATTAGACATTCCCACTCCTCTCCCAAACACCATTTATTTCTGTAGCAAAACACCCTCTCCCAGTTCTCCTCAGCATCTCCCAGTTTGCTTTTTTCATAGAATCGTCACAGAATGGTTTGGATTTGAAGGGATATTAAAGACTACCTAATTCCAAACCCACTCATGAGCAGGGGTCCTTGCCCCGATCAGGTCCTGAGCTCTTCCAGGGCTGGGGAACCCATGACTTCTCTGGGAAACCTGATTTTTACTTTTTTCTAGAATTAAGGCTTTCAGACAAAAACGAACATGGGACCAGGGGACTGTGTTAATGGTTGTCTGGCCAAGCTTGTTTTGTTCTGGCCCCCTTTCTTTGTGATCTTAAAGATCTCTTCTATTTATTTGATTGCATGTTTAGAGCTAAATGTAGCAAAATTTGGCTGTCTGTAACTGTGGTGGGATGAACTGGAGTCACCCAGATGGAAGGTGCTATGGAGGTATTGAAAAATTGGAGTTTTTAAGTGCTGGGGGGATGAGGACTATGCATGGCTATGTCAGCCTGGGGAGTACAAAGTGAGTTCCCATATGGTCAGTTTTTAGGATTTCTCCTGTTTCAAATCTGCATAAATGGCCCACTCAAGGACGCCAAACTATTAGAAACAGCTGACAATGAGAAAGGGGGAGGTGAACGCCAAGCAAGCAGCAAGTAAACTATGTAACTGAGCTGACAGATGGCAAATTAATGTTGTCAAATAGAAAGAAGTACATAAAGCTAAGGAGCACTATGACCAGATTGCTTTCTTGCACATGAAGTCTTTAATCATATGGATATCCTTGCTATTTTTACTCTAATGAGATTGGGAAAGAAAAATAAGACTGAGGCATCAAATTTAAGCTGAATTTGCTTTGAATCCACAAGAAATTGAAGCCCTTACAGAAACAAGGAGAATTATTTGCCAGGCAAAATTAGTGTCACAGATGAACTTGTTTGTGCTTCTGAATTTTGACATGTTTATTTTATTGGTAATATTGGTGCAGTGAAAGAGCATAATAACCAGTGTAGATAAGCAGTCAAAGGAAGTCAAGTGAAAACTGATGTTCATGGAGCTTTTTGCCCTTAGGCAAAGGCAAAATAAGAACCCAACCCACCCAAACCCTTCCGTCTACTCACTGGGAAAAGGAGGGGGGAAAGAAAAAAGGAAAAAAACATTCCTGTTGTAAGACACAACTTGATGAAATACCAATGGGGCAAGTAAATTGACATCAAATAATTGAACACCAGATAATTCTGAGTTTTATACTAGAATACAGATTTGACATGTTTCATGTATTTCTTTATTGGTAAGTGTGAGCATGTCTTTTAATCAAGAGGTTAATGTGGGCTCTGACAACTATTAAGGTATTCACACCTCTGATTAAAGGGAGAATAGGCCTGTATTTGAGCAAGGAGCTTGGTAAACAGATACATCAATCATGGGAAAATATCATGGTCAGAGAAAGCCGCCAAGGCAGTTAAAAGGAAGCAATTTTCCACAGTGCTTGGAGGTAGGTAATATAAAATAATCCATAATTAAGTTTAATCGTGGCTTATCGGACCTTTCTAGGACTGTAAACATTGTGGTTAATGTTTAACATATTGCATTTGCTACAAGTTTCCTCTGATGCCATTTCAGTGATAAAATGAGCCCATTTTATTCGGAAGTGGCAGATGTGACAAGAGTGTCTGGAGGCCAGATTCATCACTGATATGACTTGGGATAGTGCAGCCAGCACTGAGATTATGGTCCTCTGCTAATAAAAGATGGGTTTGCTCAATGGAGCCAATGGAACAATCCAATTTACACATACGAGCCTGGCCCAGCTGTTGTAACGGCCAGATCCAAAGCCCTCAGTCTTGCTTAAAAGAGGCTCAGGGGAGACCATGTCACTCTCTGCAACTACCAACAAGGAGGTTGTAGCAAGGTGGGGTTCATGCTTTTCTCCCAGGGAACAAGAGGAAATGGCCTCAAGCTGTGCCGGGGGAGGGTCGGGTTGGACATCAGGAGGAATTTCTCCATGGAAAGAGTGGTCAGGCACTGGAACCGGCTGCCCAGGGGGTGGTGGAGTCCCCATCCCTGGAGGTGTCCAAGGAAGGACTGGATGTGGCACTCAGTGCTCTGGGCTAGGGGACAAGGTGGGGATGGGGCACAGGTCGGACTAGACGAACTTGGAGGTCTTTTCCAACCTTAATGATTCTATGATTCTATGATTCTTTGATTTTATTGACTTAAGCAAGAAGTTGCTTCAAGCCCCTTGTAAGGACAGTAGTTCTTTTACTAATGGGGGAAAAAAGGACCTTCTACTTGAAAAGCAGTATGTGCCCTTCTCTTCTTGCCTGCATCAAGCAAGGAACAGCCCTTGAGGTCATAGCTGGTTGAAAGATGGGCTTTCCAGCTCAAGAGTACAGAAGGCAACGCAGTCGGTGGTGGCCAAGGCTGTTTGCCAAAGAACTTCTGCCCTCATCCCATGCAGCCTGTGCTTTTACAAAATGGATTTAAGTTAGCAGAGAATAAGGACATCTTGTTGCTTGACATGCCCTTCACATCACTCTGTTTTCCTAGGTCTGATGGAAGGTGGACAGTCTGTTATGTCAGACTGTCTAGTATAGGCAAGTTGTCCTTGCCTTGGCCCACAGGACAGTGTCTGCTGGCACTGAAACCAACACCGGGCAAATACAGAGGAAACAAGAGGAAAATGGTGCTTAGTGGCTTCAAACAGACCTGACTGCCAGTGGTCACCTCCTAAACCAAGTGATAGCACCAGCTATACCAGAGGATGGCATTAAAGGCCAGTGGGTGACACCAGAGTTGAAACCAGGGGTTCAGCTCTAGGCACAAGGTGCCATAAATGAGATACCTGTCACGAGGAGGTGACAGCAGTGATGGTGAGAGGAGAAGCTTCTCCCTGAGCACCAGCACCAGCAGTAGCAGCTCTGCACCTGCATTAAGTACAGCATCAAAGATTTTTTTTTCTAAAGGGAGTAATTTACTGAATTTTCAAATCCTAACGTATCTTTAGCTGCACATAGCCAGCGACAGCAACAAAGTCACAAAGGAAACCTTAACCTATTCATCCCATTGGACGGTGTATTTTAGCAGAAATATAATGAATTGGATGCTGATGTGGGAAGAGCTGGTTAAACAACCCTAACCAGCTCACTACAGCCAGTGCTAATGCTGGGAGAAGGCTGGTTTTCTTCACTTTTGCACCAATAGTGTGTAACATCGCACCCAGTAACACAGGGATCTCAGAGACTTTTACTAAATCAGATCCTTCAAGAATGATACATGAAGATGATGCTATTCAGGACTACCGGATCTATATGCAGACATATATGCAGTCCAGTAAGCCATGCTAAGGGGCTGCATGCTGAAATCTCAATCTGACCCTAACAAGGCTCATCTTAGTGGCCTCAGGCCATTGGGGCTTCTCAGGAATGTGGCTTCATTTTTCCAAAATGTCCAACTTCTTGTGTATCCCTAAAAGAGAACATTTGCACGTAAGTAATCCCAGGGCTGAGCATGATTTTCAGATCTGCTGCTCTACAATATAAGTATATAACACTTATTTCAGTATAATGATGCAGATCTTTTCTTCTTAGTGTCTCAGCGCTTAAGTAAAGCTGAGCAAAGCTTTGCAGGCAGAGAATTTTTCTTCCCATTTCAGAAAGAAATCCAGTCTGGAGCAAAGAGGGAACTCTTCATTAGTCAAAATATGCCATTTAATACTGTCAAAATAAATGTTCACATGTACCAAGATGACATTTACAGAATTTAATTTATAATCTTTAAAATCGAAACCCACAATCCTGAAAAAAGAAAAAGTTCACTGAAATGTAAAGTATCTTAATTTTGATAAAAAGTTTGGAAGAAACATTCTGGAAAGGGGACACAGTTTGAAACATTCTTGCTCCATTTGGCAGTTCTTGGGTGGACTGGAGAATGGGCTGTTCACAGAGTTGCCCTTTTAACTGGCTGAGAGAATATCTGCTCACTGCAACTCAAACCTCCCCTCACAGCTTTATGTTTAAAGGTTGATTCCCAGTTTTTCATCCAGGCCATCATATTTTCCAGGTCCCTTTGAATCAAGAAACATCTGGACGTAGGCAAGCCTTCATTTATTTTCACTCTGGCCTTGCTGAGCCATGCCAGGGGTCTTGTGAGCATGTGTGTGACCTGCAGGCTCCAAGGCTGTGAGTGCCAAGAGTCCTTGGCATGCCCCAAGGGCTTGTGACTCCCCACAGCATGTGGGATGGACTCCTGATCCTTTATCACTGAGTTTCCAGGAAAAAATCCCACCCTCAGCCTGTGAGTGGAGGGGAGGACAGGAGGAAGAGGCAGAGCTTAGGTCGAGCTCCCTCATTAAGTGCAGAGCTAATGCAGGTGCCTCATTTTAAGTGTGTCCCAAGACAGGTGACTCAATTTAGACATGTGCTTAAGCAGTTTGTGAGTCAAGGCTTTAGGCTTCTCAGGATAGGCTTGCCCTCCCTGCAGCTCCGGGATCTGGCAGAGTGCAAAATGGGTTTTTGCTTGAGCTTCAAAGGTTTACCATGTGAGAGTGGTGAGGCCCTGGCACAGGTTGCCCAGAGAAGCTGTGGATGCCCCATCCCTGTGGATGCCCCATCCCTGTCCAAGATCAGGTTGGATGGGGATTGAAGCAATGTGGTCTAGTGGAAGGTGTCCCTGACCATGACAGGGGGTGGAACAAGATGAGCTTTAAGATCCCTTCCAACCCAAACCATTCTGTGATTTCATGATTCTATGTTCCAAACAACAATTAGCCATTTGCAAGCAGTAGAAAAATTGATGTAGTCCACCAGCTGTCCCCGAGGTGAATCAGTCTTTAAGTATGAAGGGCTGTAGGCAGTCCTGTTATCCCAAATGATGAGGCCTGGAAAAGGCTCGAAAGGTGCGACAGACATCTTTCCTCTCATGGCACAGGATGGAGCTGTGCCCTCCTGCCACAGCAGCTTGAGTTTCCTTGCCAGTCCATGGCATTGGGCTCAGCTCTTCCAGAGCTGTGCAAACAAAAAAACACCTAATAAATAAAGTTTTTGCTGTTTCTCTGGCAAAAGGAAGAAAAACTACAAAAATCTAACCTACAATAGATTTTTTTTTAGTGTGGTTGGATGGGAGCTGAAAGTCTATCACAGAGATGCTTCTTTGACTACGATTTGACACTAGATTTTAGTCCGTCCAATGGAATTTTAATGCTATGGCCAAATATAACATCAAATAATGAAAAACTTCAATGGTAAACATTAACACAAACAGGCATCGAGTATATTAAACATCTTTTAGAATCCAACAGGCCAAATCTGCAAATTGGGAACAGGTCTCTGAGCTGGCACACTATAAAAGCACGCTTCAGTTTGCCATCTCCAGGACCTGCTGATGAAATACAGTGGATATCTGAGTTCGACTCCATTACATGTCTAGATTAAACTCCATTGATTCAACTATTTGTTTTGGCTACAAGGAACCAGTGTTCAAATATGAGTGCCTAAATGGGATGTCCATAGCCCAAATGGGCACAAAGGGGACTAAGTGCTTATTTTGTAAGTCTGGCTACTTACAGAGGCTGAGCCCAAGCCTCGTGGAGCCAATGTTGAAAATGGGGCCAAATTTTACAAAACTCAGGGCCTGCAGTGTGTGCTTGGGGTTTTTCAAAAATGCAAAATCCCTGGTAGCTCCCTGGGGGTGCAGGTGGGAGGGCTGAGGCCAGCGAGTGCCCCCTGGGCTCACGGCATGTCTCCTGCCCCAGGCTGGGCTCAGCCCTGGGTGCTGTCCCTGCTGCCTCAGCCCCGGCTGCGCTTATCTGAGCCAGGCACCCTTGATGGATGGAGCGTGGCCAGATCACCAACTCATTTAAAATTTGCCACATCAAAATAAACTCTCAAACTTCTGCATCTCAAGTTCTGTCCAGCTGAAACGGATTCATTTGTTCCTCTTTGACGACCCAGGTTTTAAGGGGTTGCTGCCACACATTAAGGTTGTAGGGACTAATGGCTGAAAAGATTCTGGTGGGGGTTCAGCTGTCCTGATTTTAGGGACATTGCATGGTTGTTGGTGACTAGAAGTCCAGCGCTGGAGACATGCACACTCTGGATTGAGGAGTGATGCATTTGCTTTTCCCAGTAAATAAATAATAAATAAAGCAATAAATATGCCCCGTGAATAAGTCTGTCATTAAAATAATTTCTTAGCTATAGAATGAGTTCATGCTTGAACCCCCATAGCATGCAAAGGCACAAACACGTTGCCTGAGCATTATAGCCTTCTGTAGGCAACTGGGCTATATCCCAAATGCCACTTTCCAGCAGGGTTGTTTTCCCCACTTTGATTTTTAATTACTGATCACATGGAAGGATGGAGAGGAAAGGCCCAAGTTTTTTTTTTTTTTTTGTTCCTCATTTAATAATTTAATTTGTATTCTGATCTTCAAATCCCAATAGCATCATGTGAAGTACAGAAACTCGGCAGGGGAGGGGGGAGGAGGGATAGAGGAGGGAGCCAGGGCTTTCTATTTCCATATGGTGAGCCTCTCTTCCTCGTGATCACAGCTTGTCATCTGTCTTCTTTTAAACTTCAGATCCCCTTTAAAAATCTTCCCAGCAAAGAATGGGCTATAAATGTGACATAAAGACAGTTCAAGTGAAGAGATTACCATGGGGTAATGGTGAAGCATGATTTCATTACAGGATTTCTTTACACGCGGGCAGGGATGCAAGAATAACCCAAGCCACGGGAACTGCGCTTTTCTGAAGTGGTGCACAGTGGGAGGAGTGTTATTAATATTCTGGGGAGATTAGCCTGCATATTCCCCTTTCATTTACATGGCAGACAAAATGATTCATGTTTTTCTCATAGTCTAAACTGGGGTCAGATTAATGACCACCTTGATTTATCTGGTTTTGAAAGGGTAACCATCGTGGCACAGCTGAGCCTCCCAGCCCGCTACATCGCCCTGCCATGGACTACTTGGTATTAATATCCCACCAGCACAAGGAAGGAAATTTTTCCAGTTTGGAAAGCAGTAAAGCAACAATAATGTCATCTCCTGATGTATAGCCACGGGCGAACAGCACAACATGTTTCACCTGAGATTTTGTTTCCCGAATGCTGCTCACATGCAATGCTTCAGAGCATCTTTCTCAATTGAGTTAATTCATGCAAACTGGGCTTCAAAAATAAAGCTAAGAGTTTATAATCTAATTCAGTGTAATGAAAGCATCCCTGCAGCTGATTTCCATATATGCCCCACACAGTGGGTTGTTGCTGTGGGTGCATGGAGGCAGAGCATTCCCAACAGCTCATTTGTTGTGAATACTCTGGATGCCATTAAAACATAACAATTTCTGCAGAAAGGCCTCGCTTTCCACCCGTGGTCTACTCTTGCAGAAATGGTTTGCATTGCTGATGGGGCAGTAGTGGGCCAGGTCTGACAGCAGGAGGGGATTTTTGGGGAGCAGTGAGGGTGTACACATCCAAAGACTGTCTCCAGAGCCCTTCACAGCCATGCCACAAACACTGCTTGGGCATGGGGTGTGTGGCAATAGCCAGCACAGTTCCATTGTAAGGAGGGAGATAAGTTCATTGAAATGTGGGAGTTCCTGGCTTGGGTCAAGATGTGTTTCGGATTTTAACTTTGCAAACAGCTGCTGGAGGTCCCTGCACACTGACATAGCCAAAGCATGCTCTATACTAGAGCCGTCACTTCTTTCTCTCCTTGTCCCAGAGATGTGTTGCAGAGAAGACGCAGAAGACAGAAGCATAGGCTGTTCAGGGCACTGCTGTGGTGCCATGGCACCCAGCTCACAGCTTGCAGAGGACTTGGCTGGAGGCAGCTCAATCCATCCAGGTAAGGTGGTGTGGCCACAGAAGCTCCTGCAGGGAGATACAGCCATGCAGCCCCTATATCCCACTGCTCCTGCCCTCCCCAGCCCTCCCC